>JAJOZX010006137.1:120000-122500 GCA_023014485.1 Bathynomus jamesi
TTGCATTTCCTCCCCACGAGAATGACGCAAGGCCGACTTGAAAGTACGGACCATGTTTTCCGCGAGACCGTTAGTAGACGGGTGAAAAACACTAGACCGGACATGTCTAATGCCATTTAGGTGGACAAAAGAACGAAATTCCTCACTGGTAAAACAAGTACCATTGTCGGAAACCAGGACTACGGGTAAACCCCATCGAGCGAAACACGAACGGAGTAAGCGAATAGTAACACCGGAAGTCGTGGAAGTGGTTGGAAAAATTCCCACTCACGTAGAGTAGGCGTCTACAATGACTAGGAAATAGATATTATTTATAGGACCTGCATAGTCAACATGGATCCTATGCCACGGTATAGTAGGCCATTCCCAAGGATGAAGTGGACTTTTCCTTGGGAGATCTCTGTTCTCTAGGCAGCTTTGACAGGAACGAACCAATGATTCGAGTTCTCCATCTAAACCGGGCCCCCAGAAATAAGCTCTCGCCATCTCTTTCATTTTTGTTGCCCCCATGTATTCAGCGTGAAGTTCCTTCACTAAATTCGACCTGTCTTCATTCGGAATTATCACTCTGTGGCCCCATAAAAGACAGCCATTTTGGATCGAGAGGCCAGACTGACGTTGATAAAAAGGCTGTAATTCACTTTCAACCTTAGTAGGCCAACCAACTGAGCAGTAATGGATGACCCTAGACAGAATAGGGTCTGATTTTGTCCACTGCTCTATTTGTACCGCAAATACTGGAGTGGATTCCAAAACCTCCACCAAGTGAACCCATTCTGTAGGTATAGGTACACATTCATTTGGCTTTTCTAGAGGCAACCTACTTAGTGCATCAGCCGTACCTAGAAGTTTGCCTGACCGATGTACTAAGTCAAATTTATAGGCTTGTAGAATCAGTGCCCATCGTTGAATCCTACCTGAGGCCATAACTGGAATATTTTTATCAGGTGAAAATAAACCTAAAAGAGGCTTATGGTCAGTAATTAGTTTAAATTCATGACCCCATAGATAGAAATGAATTTTTTTACTGCAAATACTAAGGCTAAGGCTTCACGTTCAAGTTGTGCATATCGTCTTTCAGTCTGTTAGTATTCTAGAAGCAAAACAGATAGGCCTATCTACACCATCAATGTGGTGAGATAACCCTGCTCCAATTCCATAAGAACTGCTATCTGCTGAAACTATGAGAGGAAGTTTAGGATCATAATGCACTAGGAGAGTGGACTTTAGTAGTACGTCCTTTGAAGCCTCAAATGCTTCCTCTTGGGTTTTCTCCCATCTCCACTGTTCCCCAGATCGTAATAGCTTATTTAGGGGTTCAAGGAAAATCGATGCATTAGGCAAAAATTTCCTATAAAAGTTTAGGAGACCTAAATCGGCTTGTAACTGTGTGATGTTTTGTGGAGGTGGTGCATTTTTTATTACTTTTAGTTTATCCACCGTTGGATGAATACCTAAGGCATCTATGAGGAACCCTAAATATGAAACCTCGTTAGTGACCCACGAACACTTTTCTCTCTTTAGCTTAAGTCCGGCATCCCGGAGTCTTTTTAGAACTGTGGTTAATCTAGTTAGGTGTTCTTTTTTAGACGAACCTGAAATGAGGACATCATCTATAAAGCAAAGTACCCCCGGAATGTGACCTAGAACTTGGTCCATTGTCCTCTGAAAAATACCCGGAGCCGATGCTATTCCATAGCATAGCCTATTGTACTTATATAGGCCTCGGTGCGTATTTATGATAGTTAGTTCTTTAGAATTTTCATCTAAACTTAGTTGAGCATAGGCTTGGGACATATCTAGTTTTGTGAAATATTTACCCCCAGCAAGAGAGCTAAATAATTCATCAGGCTTGGGTATAGGGTAACAATCTAGAAGGACTGCTCTATTTACTGTTAAACGGTAATCCCCGCATAACCGCACGGACTTGTCCGGTTTTAGTACAGGAACTACTGGGGCAGCCCACTTAGCGTGTGTGACTGGTTCGATAATTTTATCTTTGAGCAGCCTGTCAATTTCTAAATCTACCTTCTCCCGCAGTGCATGCGCAATTGAACGAGCCTTACAAAATTTCGGGGTTACAGAAGAAAACTTCCTTAACAATGAGTCTATGTCAGACGGATATGAGAATGTATGCACATCTGCCTGACCCTTTGGCAAGATTTTGTCAATCGGCATTTTCAAAGCATCAATCCAATCACAGCCTAGTAGAGTAGGCCCTTGCTCATCCACCACTAAAAGAGTTAAGGGATGAGACAAAGTTTTCTGGTTGATTGTAACTGTGACGGATGCTTCTCAACAAATAGGTATTTGTATGTCCCCGCATTTTTTTAATATGGTTTTAGATGCATGTAGTTTAGGTGTATTTTTGAAAGTATTGTCAAAAACTGTTTTGGACTTGACAGTTCCGGCAGCACCTGTATCTAGTTCTAGAGGAACTGTAATTCCATTTAGGCCTACCTCTACAATATATGGGCCTGTATTATTCCCACTTTGCTGC
>JAJOZX010006137.1:127500-157500 GCA_023014485.1 Bathynomus jamesi
GTGCTGCTGCCCAGTGGTTCGTGCCCATCTGGTTCCAGCGCCGGAACCATTTTAACTTAATGGAAGATAACAGTCCCATTCATAGGAGTAACGTTGTGAGAGCGTGGTACGAAGATCACCCAGAGATTATTAATCTAATTCTGCCACCACTTCTCCTGATATGAATTCGATTGAAAACCTTTTGGGCAATAATGATTAACGAATGGGAGCAACGCAATGAAAGAACATTTTAAGCACTTTAGCTCACACAGGAATAGTTGTGGAGCTTACGCCGAACACCAAACATTCCCTACAATCTGGCCTCTTCATGCCGCAACGATTGCAAGAAATTATTGATGCCGGAGGAAGCTATACGAAATACTGATGTTTAAAGCCATGACGTAAATGTGTATCGAATATATATTATGTTAATATAGAATGTTATATTTTTTATGTTGACATCTATAAAAGTATATATTGGTGACCATGAAAGAACTTTACTTATCCTTAGTTAGAATCTTTTCTTGCAATGTCTTCGCTCGTGGAGATGATAATATATGCATTGTTGAAACAAACTATGAGAAGGTAATAGTTTCAGGAAAAAAATAAAAACTGGCAACATCGAGGTCATCACATGTTTATGGGAATTGTCATATGATATGTTACCAATAAACTCTTATATATTACTATATACAGTATACTATATTACGTAATAATTACGATGAACAAATCAAATGCAAATTTCTCTGATTCACGGCCCATCAGTCTTGCTTTAGACTAATGACTTTCATAAGATGGAATAGGTTTAACATAGTTCGTTTAATAGGTTACCACTTAAAACAATGGATAAACTATCTATTAGTGAGACGACAGTGACTTCCTCGAAATGCGAGCGCGTGAGAGGTTCTCTGAGGAATTTGGTCATTAGATTCTTCATGTAGGATATGTATCACAAACAACAATATTGACAACAATTCCCAACAATTACTTAATATCAATCATTGCATTTGAGCAAATAATTTAGACCTGCGTCAAAATAACTTAGGTATCATGCCATGATTTGGGATATTTGCCGAATTAGTCGTTCTCTATAGTCTACAGTATATATTGAGACGGTATAATGTAATGCCCAGCTAATATTATGATGACTAGGATTGCTCCATAACCATCCCAACATCCCGAAACTTGGTCATTCTGCTTCTTAATCATTTGTATTTTAAACACTAAAATGTAGCAGAAGTGACGTAATAATGGACGTCATTGATTGTGTTAGAGCAGTTATGTGCACCAATCCGAACACACCTCCGCTGCCATAAGGACTGCCCATTTTATACCTAACAGACGAGCTTGGGACGAGACAGAGGCGTGAGACTTCTTGTAAGCACTGTACAAGTTACCCAAAAACTAGGAAAATAACTAATTTAAAAATTACCTTTAAAACAAAAGCATAGCCATGAAAATTTGACTCTGGAGGACGTTCAAAAAAATGAAATGCCACACATAAAATATACTTTTGCATAAAACGGGAAAACTCCGTTAGAGTTAGATTGTTACATTATTAACAAGTTTAATGGCATGTTAAAATTACACCTTCTGAAAGGTTGATAATTCTTAAAAATAGGATGAATCACTTAAAGAGAATCTAATTAGGGTATGAAATTAAATCATGCGCCTGGCAGCGCGTGAATACCATATGCCGAGAAAAGGAATAAATTATCGTATAAAAACCAAATCGGATTGAGGCAATTAACAAGAATAAATCTCATACCAAACTAATCTTTACATGTTGCCAAATAACGTGTCATAATTTTCTTGATAAAGACGGGGTTGTTATAATGATTAGCTTCTTTTGGACCACTGGGTCGAATATATACCGTTTCCCATACATGCACTCATAACTTAACTCTACAAAAACTTCCATCGTTAAGAGGTCTGAAAAACAAAAATCTTCAGTTTTGAATTCAGAAGACAGCTAACGGCTGATACCAAAAGGCTTGTTGAACGGATGTCTCGACAAAATTTGTGTTTAGAAAGCCCTAACATCAAATAGGAATTGGTTCACCCAAAAAATTAAATGAAGTTAGATTAATTCCCTTTTTGAAATTTAACTTAAATACATATATAAGAAATGGTGTGTGGCTAAAATTAAAAGTAAAATTGTTCCTCTAAGTTGAATAAATTACTCTTAACGCGAATGAGTTGGCTAAAAATAATCCAAACGTAAAATAGTATTTCCTTAAAATTTAATGGAAGAGAACGGAGAAACTCCGTGTTACTTTTCGTAGCTGTAAAGATTCAAAAATAGTCTATCCTACATTTCTCCGTTTAGAAAACGGACTGAGTTCCTGACAGTCGGTATATACAATAAATATATCAAAATTGTATATGGTATTATAGTCTAAAATTACAAGAAAGTAACCCCACTCGAAAGAGAATATTTACCACTGTCAAAAAGGAAGTAGGTAAACATTGTAATTAAGGTATTCATGAGACATTATAATACGGCAGTATACATGTTAAAATGGTTAATTAACCAGACAGGATTCAAATGATTCTATGAAAATGTATTATGCACCTAGCTAAGACGGTCAAAAGGCGGGGTGGAGAAACCAATTTAGTCTAAAGATAAATTGTAGTATTGTCAGGTATGTATATTTTTATCCACTTTAATAATAGATATGCGTGAAACGTTCATGGAAAAAAATAGTTATTATTGCCGCTCTTGTTTTATAATGAAATAATAGATGTTTGAAAACTTTTAGAAGACTAACAGAAGGCTACCAAAATAAACGCCAGGTTGTGTCTTGTGCGCATGCGCTAACAATGTCCGTAACAATGGTTACATAAAATAATGGTTAGGTTACGTTAGATTAGGTTAGGCTACACTTAGTCATCTACAAGGTGTGTTCAAAAACTGGTTACGTAAAATATTGGTTAGGTTAGGTTACATTTCGCTATTTTTGCGGACATCACTACAGTATGATGTATTTGAATCTGATCATATCCCATTTATAGTAGGGCTTGATTGTATGGTAGCACCTGACTTAGACAATGCCTGTGATATTGCTGATTACTATAAGGTTAATTGGTCAAATCTTAGTCACTCTGAGGTAGATTATACTATGCCGACCGATGCACTACTAAGACTTGTGAGAATTCCTGCAGAAGCTTTGGCTTGTAGAAATCCCTCCTGTGATGATGTAAAACATTTAGATCTCTTAAATAAGTATTACGGTGAGCTTGAACATGCCATTAAGGCTGCGAGTGGAAGTAGCTTTAAGAATAAAAAATGGTGAAAAGTAAATGCCAATCCAGGGTGGGCAGAATACTGTGCTGATTTGTATGATGTAGCAAAAAATGTATTCGTGGAATGGGTTGCTATGGGGAAACCTAGGCAGGGGGAACTCTTCCAACTGAAAAATAGAACTCGTGCTAGATTCAAGGGTGCTCTTAGATTTATAAGGAAAAATGAAGAGAATCTTCGAAGAGAATCTCTAGCCAGAAAATTAGGCAATAGCAATACTTCCAGTAGGGAATTCTGGAAGGAGGTTAATAAAATTAACAAAGTAATCTTACCTTGCCAAATGTAATAGAGAGTGTAATGGTGCAAAAAATATTGCAGAACTGTGGAAAAATCATTATGAAACCGTATTTAATTGTCTCGGAGGAAGGGGGAGTAGACTAAATATATGCCTAAATGTAGAACGCTTTGAGGATCTACTAATTAATGACTCAGAAATCTGGAAGGCTATTCATAAATTAGATGATAACAAAAGTTGTGGCCTAGATGGCATACAAGCAGAACATTTAAAATGTTGTAGCCCTCGTATAATACCTATGCTTGCAATGTTTCACAAGCTGTATGATACATGGGTACTTGCCACAGTCCATTTTATCAGTTGTATTGTTGCCAGTTGTTAAAAATAAGGGTGCTAGTATCTGTGATAAGAATAATTATAGGCCAATAGCACTTGCCAGTATATTTTCTAAGGTGTTAGAATATGTCATTTATAATAAGATAAGTACTTACTTGCAGACTTATAACAATCAGTTTGGCTTTAGAGTGAAACATGGTACTGACATGTACTTTGGGACGGCTTCCTTTAACATATAAATACACAAGATGTCAAGTAGCAATGTATATTCCTGTTTTCTGGATGTAGCAAAAGCATTTGATAGAGTTAACCGTCACAAACTTTTCAAGAAACTCTTGTGTCGAGGGGTACCTAAGTGATCTGTCTTTCCTTGTGAACAGACGTGTTCTATCGAGTGTCCAGTGTTACCAATTGAATAAGTGGTTTTATTCGAAGTGTCTTTTAAAAAAATAAGTGTTTGGTGCTTTCTTAATTAAATTACCTCCTGTTATTAATTATTCCTAAACGAATATATTTTATTTATTAACTTTAATTATTACTGTATCATTTGATTAAACCAAGGCGAGTGCACGTGGCTTGCCTTGTTTATTTTCCTTCAAGAGAGTAAAATTCCAAAACGTGGTCTAAGAAGGTTGATTTTGCCTTGCTGAGGATCATCAGGTAGGGTGTGGTCACCGTCCGTGGGGGAAAAAAGGAAAAAAGCCGGCCGAATTGTGGACAGATAAGTTTTTTTGTTTTTTATCCATCTTTATTAACACTTTTTCTTTTCCAGAACCTTCGTCGGTAGCTTAATTAAGTATATATTCATTTACAGATAGTATAAATTTTGGTTACAGGAAGCTGTTTTTGCGTTTGAAGAACATTTCTGGGCTTGCGCAGCTGACGTCACAATAAGCACGCGGTAGACCTACGTTTTGTTTATTAATTGCTCCTTACTTATTGTAGTAGACGTACGTCGTTATTAGATTACTATTATTAACTCGATATTAATTTCCAAACGCTCGTTTTTTAATTAGTTAATAGCATGGCACCCCCGTCAAGTACTTGCAGTCGCCGTAAAGGAAAGTTTGCCGCTTACGCGTTTATTTAGCTAATAATAATGAACAGTTAGTTTGCAGGTGGTGCTCAAACATGGAATTGCTGAGGAACGAGCTAGAGCGTGAGAGGGAGGCCAGAGAGAGGCTTCAAGAAAGGGTGGTGCTCCTGACGGCAAAGTTAGAATCCCTTGGGCCTTCTGAGAGGAGTTATTCTTCAGTCACGGCCCCTCCTGCCTCGGTTTCTACTAATGATATAAATAATACTAATAGCCCTATCTCTTACCCTAGTTTCCGACCATTCATGCAAGTTCGTAATGGAGCCCCATTGATACAACCTAAGACTTGTCTACCAGTATTAACGAACAATAAGTTTTCTGTTTTAGGCTTCGAAAACGTAGATGAACCTGAAATACGACTCGTTGGTGATTCCATTGTTCGAGGACAGCTCGAGGAATTCTGCGGGAGAAACCCCTGTCGTAGGCGCCGTTACCCTAGTACAAGGGTAGAGGATGTAACTAATGGAGTTGTTTTTCTACAGACGGAACCTCTGAGGACAAAACGTATGTTATTCACGTCGGTACTAAGAACGTTCTAAATTCTCGATCGCAAGAGCTGCTGGCTAGATACACGGACTTACTAGAGCGACTAAAGGACAAAACTAAGATTGTTTTAACGGTATACTTCTCGAATTATCCAACGTAAAGTCCTACAGCAAGGCGACCTATATTAACAATAACTAAAGTCACTTTGTCAACAGGAAGGAGTGCATTTTGCGAATTTTTGGAGCAGTTTCTACAGCAGGAGGACTTGTTCCTCGGAGATGGACTTCACCTTAATGACGTTGGAGCTGCGCGTTTAGGAAGACTATTTCATAATACTGTTTTCTTCTTTTCAGGCTGCCGTAACTCGAACGGTCCCGGCGTAGTTTCCTTAAAATTCCCTTGCGCGCGCGAAGGTATCGCGGTTACAAACAATTTGAAGGTTCTCTCCTTAAATGCTCGTAGCTTACGAAATAAAATAAACGATTTTTTTTCTTTAATTGCTTGTAAAGACTATGATTGCGATAAATGAATCGTGGCTTAGCAATGAAACACGTGACTTTGTAGGGGAGTATCAAATTAGAGGTTATAGACTTTTTGTTAAAAACAGAATAGGTAGGCGAGGAGGTGGTGTTATGTTGTATATCAAAGATAATCTTGCGAACGTTATAGAAGTAAAGCACAGAATTCCAGAACCGATAGATTCTACTATAACAGAACTTAAATTGAACGATTTCAAACTTCTTGTTGCGGTTATATATAGGCCCCTAATCAAACAGCTGATACGGACGAAGCGTTATATAGGGAACTTAAGAGAATAATAGGTAGTGAGCAGGCCTTAGTTATGGGTGACTTTAACTCGCCAACGTGGATTGCGATACAATGCAGGGAGACGCGGAAGATAATCGTTAAGTTAATTTTCTCGAGGATAGCTATCTCATTCAAAAGGTTGAGGAACCTACGAGGTTGGGCAGTTTTAGATTTAGTAATAACTACGGACGATAGGCTAATCACTGATCTTCAAGTATAGAACCGTTAAGCAATAGCGATCACAATATGGTAGAGTTTGTCCTCTCAGTAAGTCACTCGAAACCAGCTAACTCGACGAAAATTCCTAACTTCCAGCACGCAGACTTTTGTAAATTTCGAAATGAATTATCACACGTCAATTAGGAAAACGTAATGGTGATCTCCAACGCAAAACTAATGTGGGAATCGTTTGAAACAGTATTTAGGACTATAAATGAGGAATGTGTACCGTACAAGATTAAGCGTGCGAAAGTAAATAACAAGCCATTGTGATTTACTTCGAGAGTATGGGATATTATAAGGAGTAGAGATAGGGCTTACAGGCTATATAAGTGCGATAAAGACAGTGTGTGGTTACGAAACAACTACATATCTCTAAGACGTGAAGCGAAAAGTGTTATAAAAAAGTTCAAGCGTGATTTTGAAATCTCCATAGCTCGTGACGGCAAAGAAAACCACAAGCGATCCTTTCAATACGTCAACAATAGGAATCCAGTAAAGAGTGTCTTGGGGCCGTTGAAAAATTCTGACGGGGAGCTAGTTATTGAAAACAAGGAAGTGGCTACCCTGCTAAACGAATTTTTTATGTCAGTTTTTACAATAGAAGATGCAACGAACATCCCTACGGTCATAGACATAATATCGTTTAACAATGGTAATACTTTAGATCATGGGTCGGGGAACTTTTTTGGGTATTACCCAAAAATCTATTTGAGTAAAATGAAATTACCCCCAGACTTCAAAGTAAATAAAAACAAGCCAATTGCTCTTAAAATTGTTGCATATGGTGTCTCTCATACCGCACGCATTACCCCCAAAATTTTTAAATTAACCTCATTTGGGGTAATTTACCCCTGTTCGCCGACCACTGTTTAGATAATATTGTGGTTAGTGAACGGGAGGTAATGCGCTATATTGAAAATGAAAATGTGTAAATCACAGACTTCAAGTAAATAAAAACAAGCCAATTGCTCTTAAAATTGTTGCATATGGTGTCTCTCATACCGCACGCATTACCCCAAAAAATTTTAAATTAACCCCATTTGGGGTAATTTACCCCTGTTCGCCGACCACTGTTTAGATAATATTGTGGTTAGTGAAAGGGAGGTAATGCGCTATATTGATAAAATGAAAATGTGTAAATCACGTGGGCCGTCTATTTCTGAGGGGTGCGTATCAGACAATTTCAATTTAGCAAATGTAACACCTATTTTTAAGAAAGGCGATGAAGGTGCAGCGGGAAATTATAGGCCAATCAGTTTAACGTCTGTTGTAGGTAACCTACTGGAATCAATAATTAGGGATCGTATAGTTCAACACTTGGAATTGCATAACTTAATTAGAAATACACAGAACGGTTTTAGGCGAAACAAATCTTGCTTAACTAATCTTTTAGAATTTTTTCAAAGCGTGGTTGAAGTTCATGATAGTCATCTGGCGGTAGATGTAGTGTATTTAAATTTTCGAAAAGCGTTTGACACCGTACCGCACAAAACACTTATTGAAAAAACTAAGGCTCATGAAATCACGGGTGTAGTAATAAAGTGGATAGAAGAGTGGTTGCGAGGTAGGAAACAGAGGGTGGTCGTTGATGGAGCGGAGTCGTCTTGGGCTAATGTAGCGAGCGGCGTTCCTCAGGGTTCTGTATTGGGCCGCTTGCTTTTTCTTATATACTGTATATATATTAACGATTTAGATGTCGGCCAAGTCAGTACAGTTTCAAAGTTTGCGGATGACACGAAGTTGGGTAGTAGGGCAAGTAATGATGAAGATAGATGTAAAATCCAGGAAGATCTGAACAAAATCGTTGATTGGTCAGTCTCATGGCAAATGAGATTTAACGTCGATAAGTGCAAAATTTTACATATAGGTTCGCGTAACGGTAATTTCGTGTATAGTATGTCAGGGAAGGAGTTAGCAAGCGTAGAACAGGAAAAAGATTTAGGAGTTATCATCACTGGTGATTTAAAAGTGACGAAACAAAGTACAGCAGCGGTCAATAAGGCGAGCAAGTGCTCGGTTTTATAGCTCGGAATTTTGAGTACAAATCGCGCGATATTATTTTCCTCTTTATAAATCATTAGTTAGACCCCATTTGGAGTACACGATCCAATTTTGGAATCCGCATATGCGCAAAGATATAGATAAAATCGAAACAGTTCAAAGACGAGTAACTAAGATGAGTCCGTCGCTTAGGTCGAAGCCGTACGAAGATAGGCTTAAGTAGTTAAAATTTACTACACTCGAGACTAGGAGGCTAAAGGGTGATCTAATCCAGGTTTTTAAAATTATGAATGGGTTCGATAAGGTAAATAGAGGTAGCTTTTCGAAATATCACAATATAATAGAACTAGAAATAACGGGTGTAAGTTGACAAGTAGAAGGTTCGAGACAGCAGTTGCCAAAAACTTCCCTATCTTTTCTGTATATACATGGATGACCTTACCAATGAACTAAAAACTGCACGTACTGGCTGCATTGGAAAGGAAAAAATTAATCATTTAATGTATTCTGATGGCCTTGTTCTTCTGTCACCTTCTCCCCATGGGCTGAGAGTACTATTAGAGATATGTGAACAATATGGTACAGAAAATGACGTCACTTATAATGGGGCAAAGAGTTGTATTTTGATTTTTAGGTGTAATCTACTGAAACATGTATCATGTCGGTCTTTTGAAATGAATGGTCAGACAATACCTGTCAAAGACACATGTAAATACTTAGGTCATGTAATTACTCACGAGCTGCGAGATGAACTTGATATTGAGAGGCAACGTAAAAAGCTATGTATAGGGTAACATGCTGGTAAGGAAATTTGGTATGTGTTCAGAATCAGTTAAAACTTATCTTTTTAGACTTACTGTACTGCATTATATACATCCCATCTGCGGTGGAACTATACAAAAACTGCTATGAATAAACTCTCTGTTGCTTATAATATTTTTTCGTATGCTATGTAGGGAACCAAAATGGTGCAGTGCCAGTTTTGTTTACTACGCGTAACCTACCTACCAGCCAAATGTTAATCCGGAAGAATATATATAATTTCATTAATAGGGTCCAAAACAGCTCTAATGTGTTATTGTGCAATGTCCTGTCTTCAGATACTGTGTACCTCTCACCTATATGGCAGTCTTGGTTCAGACAACTGCTGGTTTACAATACCTTATTTTTGTAATGTAGCAAAGATATATGCATATTGTATGTTGGGTTAAATGGCTATGCTGGCCTTATTTTTGTATTACGTTCAGTGTATAATACGTAAGATTGTACTTCTATGTTAGGTTAAGTGGCTATGGATTGTAAATGATCTGCAACAAAGATGTTTTGTTTGTTGTATAATTAATAATTTAAAATATAGTTTTCCACAAAATCATATCCGAACTCAGCTTCTCATAATTTATCAGCATTTTTATTAAACTCTTTTAATTTCATAATTTCTCTGATTTCTTCATTAAGCTACAATTATTTTCTCCTACGTATTCAAATTATCTTTTTCAGTTAATGATGTCTCGTGTAATAACAATATACATAAAATTGCCAGATAATTAATCAAACAGTATGCCAGTATGCTAGATTAAGTGGCTATGTTGGCCCTATTTTTGTATTAACTTCAGTGTATAATAGGTAAGATTGTACTTGTATGTACTTGTATGTTAGGTTAAGTGGCTATGGATTGTGAATGATCCGCAATAAAGATTTTTTTTTGGTATTTCACAAAAAATCGTTAGAAAACAAATTTTCTGAAAAAACGACGATTGCGTCTTTATATATTGTTACCCAGTACAGCTGTATTCAGTTAAATAACTACCAATTGTAGATTAAAATTGTCTAACGGTCATATTTAAATTGCTTGTGCATTTACTTAATTGTCTTATTATCAAGTGTCCTTTCCTCGATAAATTTTCATTATTGTCAAAAAATATATTTTTGCATTGTAAGTGGTTTAGTGATAAATCTTTGACAAATACATTATTTTTGTAAAAGGCTTTTTAATTACAGTATTTCCCTACTAGAAAAACAGCAAAGAAGGTTTGAAGACTGTGATCAGTCTTTGAGGGATATGTGATCAGTCTTTCCTTGTGAACAGACGTTTTATCGAGTGTCCAGTGTTATCAATTGAATAAGTAGTTTTCGTTGAGGTGTCTTTAAAAAAAATAGTGATTCGTGCATTCTTAACTAAATTACTTCGTGTTACTAATCATTCATTAACGAATATATTTCATTCATTGACTTTATTCAATACTATATTATTTGATTAAACTAAAGTGTGCACGTGGCTTGCCTTGTTTGTTTTTCAAATCTATCAGAAAACGAGGAGTCATAAGGTTCATTTTCCCTTCCTTCGAGAGGTCAGGTAGAGTGTGGTCACACACCGTTGGAAAAAAGGAAAAAAGTGGGTCGAATCGCGGACAGATAAGTACTACTAATACTCTTTCTTTTACAGATCTTTCGTCGGTAGCTTAATTATATATTCATTTAGTATAAATTTTTGTTACAAGAATCTGTTTCTGCGTTTCAGGAACATTTTTGCAGGTTTGCTCAGGTGACGGCGCAATAAGCACGCGGTAGACCTACGTTGTAATTTATTAATTTCCAAGCGCTCGTTTTTTTGTTTTTTTTGGGGGTGTTTTTTAACTAATTAAGAGCATGGAACCCCCGTCAAGTACTTGCAGTCGCTGTGAAGGGAAATTTGCCGCTTACGCGTTTACTTTAGCTATTAATAATGAACAGTTAGTTTGCAGGTGGTGCTCAAGCATGGAAGTGCTGAGGAACGAGTTAGAACGTGAGAGGGAGGCCAGAGTTAGGCTTGAAGAAAGCGTGATGCTCCTGACGGCAAAATTAGAATCCCTTAAGACTCCAGTTACGAACCCTCCTGCCTCAGTTTCTACTAATAATACAAATAGTACTAATAGCCCTCTCTATTCCCCTAGTTCCCAACCCTTCGTTCGAGTGCGTAATGGAGCCCCATTGAGAAAACCTGACTTGTCTACCAGTAATAACAAACAATAAGTTTTCTGTTTTAGGTTTCGAAGATGCTGATGAACCGGAAATACGACTCGTTGGCGATTCTATTGTTCGAGGGCAGCTCGAGGAATTCTGTGGGAGAAACCTTCGTCGTAGACGCCGTTACTGCTACCCTGGTGCAAGGGTGGAGGATATAACTAATAGTGTCGACCATTTTACAGACGGTACCGCCGAGGACACAACGTATGTTATTCATGTCGGTACTAATAACGTTTTAAATTCTAGATCGGAAGAACTGCTGGCTAGGTACAGGGACTTACTAGAGCGACTAAAGGACAAAACTAATAAGATTGTTTTAACAGGTATACTTCCTCAAATTATCCAACGTAACGATTTCTAAGGCAAGGCGACCTATATTAACAATAACCTAAAGTCTCTTTGCCAACAGGAAGGAGTGCATTTTGCGAATTTTTGGAACAATTTCTACGGCAGGAGGGACTTGTTCCTCGGAGATGGACTTCATCTTAATGACGTTGGAGCTGCGCGTTTAGAAAGACTATTTCATAATACTGTCTCTTCTTTTCAGGCTGCCGTAACTCGAACGGTCCCAGCGTAAATTCCACAAATTTCCCCTGCGCTCGCGAAGGTGTCGCAATTACAAACAATTTGAAGATTCTATCCTTAAATGCTCGTAGCTTACGAAATAAAATAAACGAATTTTTTTCTTTAATTGCTTGTAAAGACTATGATTTAATTGCGATAAATGAATCGTGGCTTAGCACTGAAACACGTGACTTTGTAGGGGAGTATCAAATTAGAGGTTATAGACTTTTTGTTAAAAACAGAATAGGTAGGCGAGGAGGTGGTGTTATGTTGTATATCAAAGATAATCTTGCGAACGTTATAGAAGTAAAGCACAGAATTCCAGAACCAATAGATTCGACTATAGCAGAACTTAAATTGAACGATTTCAAGCTTCTTTTTGCCGTTATATATAGGCCCCCTAATCAAAGAGCTGATACGGACGAAGCGTTATATCGTGAACTAAAGAGAATAATAGGTAGTGAGCAGGCTTTAGTTATGGGTGACTTCAATTGCGCCAACGTGAATTACGATACAATGCAGGGAGACGCGGAAGGTAATCGTTTAGTTAATTTTCTCGAGGATAGCTTTTTTATTCAAAAGGTTGGGGAACCTACGAGGTTCGACAGTATTTTAGATTTAGTAATAACTACGGATGATAGGCTAATTATTGATCTTCAAGTAATAGAACCGTTAAGCAATAGCGATCACAATATGGTAGAGTTTGTCCTCTCAGTAAGTCACTCGAAACCAGCTAACTCGACTAAAATTCCTAACTTCCAGCACGCAGATTTTGTAAATTTCGAAATAAATTGTCACACGTCAATTGGGAAAACATAATGGGGAACTCCAACGCAAAACTAATGTGGGAATCGTTTGAAACAGTATTTAGGACTATAAATGAGGAATGTGTACCGTACAAAATTAAGCGTGCGAAAGTAAACAAGAAGCCCCTGTGGTTTACTTCTAGAATAGGAGACATTATAAAGAGTAGGGATTGGGCTTATAGGTTACATAAGTGCGATAAAGACAATTTGTGGTTACGAAACAACTCTAAACAATCTCTAAGGGGTGAAGCGAAAAGTGTGATAAAAAAGTCCAAGCGCGAATTTGAAATCTCCGTATCTCGTGACGGTAAAGAAAACGCCAAGCGATTCTTTCAATACGTCAACAATAGAAATCCAGTAAAAAGTGTCTTGAAGCCGTTGAAAAATGTTAACTGAGATCTAGTTTCTGAAAACAAGGAAATGGCTACCTTGCTAAACGAATTCTTTACGTCAGTTTTTACTATAGAAGATGTAACGAATATCCCTACGGTCATAGACATAATACCTTTAGATAATGGTAATATTTTGAATAATATTGTAGTTAGTGAAGGGGAGGTAATGCGCTATATTGATAAAATGAAAACGCGTAAATCACCGGGGCCGAATTCCATATATCCCATACAACTAAAAGAATTAAAAGATAGCATTGTTGTGCCGCTAACAAAGATTTTTGAGGGGCCTTCTATTTCTGAGGGTTGCGTACCAGAAATTTCAATTTAGCAAATGTAACACCTATTTTTAAGAAAGGCGATAAAGGTGCGTTGGGAAATTATAGGCCAATCAATTTAACGTCTATTGTAGGTAAGCAACTGGAATCAATAATTAGGGATCGTATAGTCGAACACTTAGAATTGCATAACTTAGTTAGAAATACGCAGCACGGTTTTAGGCGAAACAAATCTTGCTTAACTAATCTTTTAGAATTTTTTCAAAGCGTGGTTGACGTTTACGATAGTCATCGGGCGGTTGTTGTAGTGTATTTAGATTTTCAAAAAGCGTTTGACACCGTACAGCACAAAAGACTCATTGAGAAAACTAAGGCTCATGGAATCAGGGATGTAGTAATAAATTGGATAGAAGAGTGGTTGCGAGGTAGGAAACAGAGGGTGGTCGTTGATGGAGCGGAGTCGTGTTGGGCTAATGTAGCGAGTGGCGTTCATCAGGGTTCTGTATTGGGTCCCTTGCTTTTTCTTATATATATTAACGATTTAGATGTCGGCCTAGTCAGTACCGTTTCAAAGTTTGCAGATGACACGAAGCTGGGTGGTAGGGCGATTAATGACGAAGATAGAGGTAAAATCCAGAATGATCTGAATAAAATCGTTGATTGGTCAGTCACATGGCAACTGAGATTTAACGTTGATAAGTGCAAAATTTTACATATAGGTTCGCGTAACGGTAATTTTGCGTATAATATGTCAGGGAAAGAGTTGATAAGCGTAGAGCAGGAAAAAGATTTAGGAGTTATAGTCACTGGTGATTTAAAAGTAGCGAAACAAAGTACAGCAGCGGTCAATAAGGCGAACAAAGTGTTAGGTTTTATAGCTCGGAATTTTGAGTACAAATCGCGCGATATTATAGTTCCTCTTTATAAATCCTTAGTTAGACCCCATTTGGAGTACGCGATCCAATTTTGGAATCCGTATATGCGCAAAGGTATAGACAAAATCGAAAGAGTTCAAAGACGAGCAACTAAGATGATTCCGTCGCTTAGATCAAAGTCGTAGGAGGATTGGCTTAAAGAGTTAAAATTGACTACACTCGAGACTAGGAGGCTAAAGGGTGATCTAATCCAGGTTTTCAAAATTATGAATGGGTTCGATAACG
This sequence comes from Bathynomus jamesi, assembly GCA_023014485.1. Classification (NCBI taxonomy): domain Eukaryota; kingdom Metazoa; phylum Arthropoda; class Malacostraca; order Isopoda; family Cirolanidae; genus Bathynomus; species Bathynomus jamesi. The sequence goes on from JAJOZX010006137.1 coordinate 142,164, forward strand.
TAGACAGAGATAGCTTTTTCGAAATATCTCAATATAATAGGACTAGATATAACGGGTGTAAGTTGACAAGTAGAAGGTTCGAGACAGCAGTTGCCAAAAACTTTTTTACGCATAGTATAGTAAATAGGTGGAATAGTTTGCCGGTATAAGTAATTAGTAGCACGTCTATAAACATGTTTAAAAATCGATTAGACGCATATCTTGATAGATTGGGTATAGTTTAAGGTAGTAAAATTAAGGGTTGGATAAGATAGATTTTGATTCTATTTTCATTAAAGATCACAATAACCAGAGTAGAGGTCATAGTATGAAATTATTTAAGCCAAGATGTAGAACAAATTTAAGAAAACATAGTTTTACAAGTGTTGTGGGATATAGGGAGGCAGCACCTTGGATTAGGGGATAAACTCTGTCCTTACACACCCCATTTAAAGAGATTCCTCTACCGGGCGGTGCCCCCCATAGTACTGTGAGGTATTGAAAAACTCATGATCTTCATTTGCCCCACAAACACTTTTAAATGGGAGACCCAAAATGGGTGCACACACATTTCTACATCACTGTACAGTCTTTACAGCCACACCTACACTTTTCCTCCTAAGTATATATATTGTAATGTATAAGGTTGTAAATTGTGACTTGGTCCGCAATTGATATGGACCGCAACTTATTTTTGGTTGGCAAGGTACTGGTATTGATGGATACCGTAATGAAATTGACTGGATTCTTTGGATCTGATATATTTGCATGCCGGTTATAAATAGATATAGAGTGTAACATATTTGCGGATAGTAGTCTATTATGACTTGATCCTCTGCATCCAGAGATTCTATCTTTAGCTTTAAATTGATAATTAATTAGTTTTAAATTGATAATTATTTAGTTTTGTAAAAATTGGTCGTTGCCAATGTACGTACAGGCAGTTTTTACATAGTGGAGCCACCTCGATGGGCCGAAGTGGCCCCTAGTGTGCCCACTATAAAAATTTCTTATGTTGTTGTGGTTCGGAACCCGCGTAAAATTGTAGGTCCCCTCCACCACCACGGAGGACATGCACAATACACAATTACGAACACAGTTAGGTAGACCAGCCATGAGTGGATCCTCGGGTCTTTGTTGGTATGAAACATTATAACATTATAAAGGTCAAACGGGCTTAAATGCTTAAATAAAAAATATAAATCATAAAGTAAACGTAATATAAAATATCCCTTTATGTAATATACTGTGTATATATATATATATATATATTATATATATATATATATATATATATATACACACAGTGTATAAATATATATAGTGTGTGTATATATATATATACACACCATATATATATATAAATATATTATGGTTTATATGTACACTGTATATATATTTATATATAATTAATGTCAGCTGATGAAATGAATATGAGCGTTTAAGGCGTTTCCTGCCTGTTCCTGACGTGACCTCACTGCGGTGGGACAAGCGTTTGGGTATAATATATATATATATATATATATATATATATATATATATATATATATATAATAATTAAAACCAGCAACGAATTTGAAACAAAATTTAAATATTAACACAAATACCACAATGAAGTTAAAAACAATATCTGGATCTTTTCCTTTATAGCATCCCCAATTTCCCCTTTTCAGTTCGTAACAATTTTAACAAAATTGAAACACACGAAAATATCACGATTTAACCTAACCAATCGTCAGGGGCGTACAGTCGACCTAACCGGGCATTCAATTAACCTTCTTCTACTAGGTCAACTGTACGTCCTTGACGATTGGTTAGGTTAAGTCGTGATATTTTCGTTAACTTTAATTTTGTCAAAATTGTTACTAAATGAAAAGAAGAAATTGAGGGGTGCTATCAAGTTAAAGATCCCAATATCTTACCATAATTCATCGAATGTCTGTCCGTCTGTCCGCAGAAAAAACTTTTACGTTTCTGAACCGATTTCGATCAAACTTCGTATGGTGGATGGGGGTGATGAGTAATGAATGAAAATATATGTGTGACCAGCACCCCCCCCCCCCCTTCAATTATTGGGCTCGAATGCCCCAGCACTGCAATAAAACTATAGTAAAGAACGCAGCCATGAAAATCTTAAGCTTCACATTGCCGCCCGTAATAATAGTAGAAAAAAAAACAAATTGTTGCTACAGTCTTTCATCATAGTCAAGGATAATGGAATGTACAAGGAAGCAAGGTACAGTCCCCTACAATAGTTCCGCTCCACCCTCTCCGAGATGGGAAAACAACACAGTCTCTTTTAAACCCCAGTCCCCCACCCTCACTCCCTCCTTCTCCTCCTCCCCCTCTCAGGTGTTGTCATAGTAATACTTTTATTTTTTTATAACCAATGACAGAATAAATATATTGTTCACTGTAGTTTTGATGGTAATGCTCGGACGACTATGTATTTTATTCACGCATTATTCCTAAATTTAGAGAATAGAGTAGTTAGGTTATTTCACAAACGTGGGATACTTTAAAAGCTTTCAGTCATAGGATTTTGATGTGGCCATGTTATAGCTAAAGTATAAGATAAGTTGTAATATCGACTTTTTCTCCAGGCAATAACATTTTTGTTTAAAGTCCATGCATCATCAACAAATGATTATCCAGAAAAAGTCTATCCATAGAGAAATAATGATAACATAGTTTAATTTTTCATTACAAAACTAAACATGAATCAAGTAAATTTAGGGATTTTCTTAACATACAAAACATAATGTTCGAATTATGAGGAACTGACAATTTTTCAAATAAATAAATATATATTTACTACATCACAACCATAACATTATTATACACAATTACTCAATATGTGGTCCATCCTCCATTATTATTAATGACCTCTCGTAGCCTATTTGGAACAGATGCCACGTGATTGTAGATGATTTGTGGGTTCCTGCGGAAAAGTTTCCACTTTGCCATGGTGTGTTCCAGCAGGTGCTGAGATGTCCGCTCCTGCCCAGCCTCAAAAGCGTTAACCACATTTGCCCACATATTTTCAATGGGGTTTAGGTCACACCCCTTGGTGGGCCACTTCAGTCGCTCGACATCTCGTTGTTCCTGAAACCACCGTCTGATGATCCTGGCAGTATGAACAGGGCAGTTATCCTGTAATATATATGTTAACCCTCCGTCTATGGCCTTGGGTAGTTCGAGGTTGACGGGGTTTCTGGTTAGGTGACAGCAACGGATTTTCTCACTCGGGGTAGCTGGTACCGTGTTTGGGAATCGCAGTAGTTTCTTTTATGTTAGTTTTATACTACACTTTTTTATACTACACTCCGATTTCTTCTTGTAGTGGATCGGAGAATTCTGTGAAAACTTACTAAATTATCTGACGGTTCCCCAATTCTTCTTGTAGCGTATCGGGAAATTACTTATTCTATTTTAAAACTTAGTTCTCTGGAGAAAGCAGGGCTCAAAGGAGAAGACAAAGAGATACTCTGACTGAATTTACCTGCCTCTAAAATATTAGAGGTAATGCTTCAACCCCTAGGTCAGATCAGAATAATCAGAATGATAACACTGGTATGCAACAGATCTGATGTTTCAACATACATAACTGATTTTTATCAATTCAGGTGTTCTGAATCCAAAAATCACATCATTTTTATCATCCTTACTGAGCGGACGCATTCCCTCTGATATTGTTTCTACTTTTGGATATTGCCGATAAATTTATTGTTGGAAAGTTCTGAATTTTATATACTTGCGTTTATATTCACATTGTTATAGTTAAGTAACTGAATATTAGTGGTCTTTAGAGATTTAGAAGTTTTCATAGCGTGCCGGCTTAATTTAATTTAAACTTGTGACGGTTATAAACGTTAACTACCTTAACTTGCGCGATGCCGTCGCAGAAAGCGTCGTGTGCTAGGTATGGGGTTAATCGGTGGTATACTGATTTTAAAGATTACAACGGCAGTCATATGACGATTACCGAGAGATCGGTTTGTTTCTTTTGTGAGTTAAGCGAAGAGATAGTTGATTTAAAACGTAGTGTACGCGAGGTGACAGAAAGACTTGCAACGCTTCATGAGGGCAGGGGTAGGTTTACAGTTGACGAAGGCCGAACCTATACTAACGTTGAAGACGTTAATAAGTTGAAGGGTGAGGTGAGGAACCTAGTTTCTAGTATAGATAGCTTATCGGGAAGGTTAGACAGAGTTGAGGAAGGGGTTAAGGTTGGTCCGAGATTAGTAGACGCGGAGAGATTTAGAGTAGTTAAGGGTGGAGCTAAGCCACGTACGTTAGGTGATAGGAATCCACCCCCCTATCGAGGTTTCGAACCCTTTCGCCCAGTTGGATAGGGATGTGAACGAGGGGGAAACGATTTTAATTGGGGACTCCTTAGTGCGTCATATGGATAAGGAGTTCGTTGAACGGAATTCAGCCAAGAGGAAGAGGGCCTGTCTACCAGGGGCCAGGGTTGACAGAATTAGAGACGAAGTTAGGGTTGCCAGACATCCCGTATTTTACAGGACAGTCCCGCATTTGATCCAAAAATCCCGCGTCAAAATCCCGCGTTCAAAATGTCCCGCAAAATATATTTTTTAAGCAAATTTTTTAGGGATGAATTGATTTAGAATTTCAATATTATGTATAATAATTTCAATTTATTCACGATGTTTAGTTGTTAAATATTATTGTAATAAAAATTTCCTAATTTTGTTTGTTGTAACCGTTGAAGAAATGTAGTTTCAATTTGAAAAAAAATTTGGTTTTAAAAAAAACCTCAGAAAAAAATTAATTTTGTCCCGCATGGGCATTTGAAAAATCTGGCAACCCGAGAGGAAGTAGGTAGGATTGATGTTGTCTCCCGTCACTCGATGTTGGTGACGATGGTAGGGGCAACGACTCATATAGGCCCGATACGAGAGTGCCTGAACTTTTGGAGAGATACAGGGGGTTAATTAGGTCCTTAAAGGCAAGGTCAGATAGGTCTTTAGTTCTAGGTATTACCCCTAGGCACGGTTTAAATTTTAGGATTAAGTAAAAAAATGACATTTTTGAACACTAAACTAGAAGAGATTTGTGCTCAGGAAAATGTACCCTTCGTAAAGCTGTGGTCAGAATTTAGTGATCCTAGCCTTTTTATAAAACATGGGTGTGCATTTCAATGAAATAGGGAATGCTAGGCTAGGTAGGTTAATTGATGAGAACGTTCGAAAGCTGTATAGGTCGAAGCCCTCTTTAAACGTTGTGGGTCCTGGAAACGCCTGCCCGACGTGAAAAATAGTTTAAAACGCCGATCCGTAGTAAAAAATAATTTAAACATCTTTTATTGTAACGCGCGTAGTATTAGAAATAAATTGAACGAATTTAAGGCGATAATTTAGGACCTTTTCCAGTTTGTGTACCGTTTTTCATATAATTTATTTTTGAGAATATTTTTGTTAAAACTAACGAAAATATCACGACTTAACCTAACCAATTATCAAGGGCGTACAGTTGATCTATTATTAATTACAACATTGTTTGTTTCTGGAATAGTATTTACTATTTACTGATAGATCAACTGTACGCTCTTGATAATTGGTTAGGTTAAGTCGTGATATTTTTGTTAGTTTTAACAAAAATATTCTCAAAAATAAATTATATGAAAAACGGTACACAAACTGGAAAAGGTCCATAATTTATTCCTGGAACTACGATATAGTTGCTATAACCGAAACGTGGTTAAATACCGTAACTCGGGACTTGTTGGGGGAACTTGATATAACGGGTTTTAAACTTTTTACTAATGACAGGTTACATAGGAATGGTGGCGGCGTTTTGTTGTACATTCGTAATTCCCTTAGGGCTATCAAGGTTAAGATAGATTTTCTGGCAGCAATTAATGCGATATGCGTTGAAGTTAGGGCACGTAGTATTAGCTTTAATTTCGTTGTTGCTTATCGACCTCCCGTTCAACCCCTCGATACCGATACTACATTTTACACACTTCTTAGTAACTTTATTAATAATTAATCGGGATAGTATAGTTGTCCGAGACTTTAACTGCCCTAACGTTAATTACAAGACTTTTACTGATAATGATGAAGGTTTGAGACTGATTGAGTTCATGGAAGATAATTTTTTTACGACAGATGGTTACCGAACCAAAGCGCGGTGACAATATTTTAGACGTGGTGATGACGAACGACGAAAATGGATCTTTTCGGTTTGACGGCCTGTAATATTTTTTATCATTACTTGTTTTTTATTGGTCAGTTTTAATCGAGGATTTCAAAATAACATTCATGTTTTATTGAAACAAATAGTGAGACAGTTATACATTTTAGTTTAGAGAATATCATATACGCTTTAAGATTCCAAAATCCCTGAAAGTTTTAGGTCAACTGTACGTTCATGACGATTGGTTATGTTAAGTCGTGATATTTTCGTTTGTTTTGACAGTAAACTAACGAAAATATAATGACTTAACCTAACCAATCGTCAAGGGCGTACAGTTGACCTAACTGGGCATTCTGTTAACCAAACTGGGCATTCACTTAACCTAACCAGTTCGTAGAGTCTAGAATTTGACGGTCCCGCAGCCATGACTCGTTTTTTCCCGCCGGCCCTCAAACCAAAAAGATCCCAATACAGTTTAAAAACATATATTTTAAATTTGTTAAATTGCATATAACTGCCTCACTATTTGTTTCTTTAAAATATGAATGTTATTTTTTAAATCCTCGATTAAAAGTGGACAATAAAAAACAAGTAATGTTAAAAAATATTACAGGCCGTCAAACCGAAAAGATCCACGAAAATATAAGCGAAGGTTTGGAAGTAGGTGAGAGTTTGGGATGTAGTGATCACCAAATTATTAGGTTTAAGCTATTGATAGAAAAAGGTAAGGATAGTAATGTAATAGAAGTCCCTGATTTTCGTACAGCTAATTTTGATAGTTTTGCGGATAGGATAAGAGTAGTGGACTGGAGTAATTTATTTATGGTAATGACGCAAATTTTCATTGGGAGGCGTTTAAAGAAAGTTTTTTGAATATCGAAACGGAGTTTATTCCGCGTTGGCCTGAGCGCGCTAGTAATCATGGTAGGCCTAAGTGGTGGACTAGGGAAATAGGTGAGTTCATAAACGAGCGTAACAGAGCGTATAGACTTAATAAGCGCAATGGTATGGTAGCTAACTTTAATAGATATATCGAGCTTAGACGTCAGATTAAAAGATCTGTTAGGAATGCTAAGCGTAATTTTGAGATACTTGTAGCTGCGGATAGTAAACATAATCCGAAAAAGTTTTTGACTACGTCAATAATCGTAAGCCGATAAAAGATAACATAGGCCCTCTAGTGGAGGCTAACGGCGCTTTGGCTTCCGACGCTCAGGCAATGGCGGGTATTTTTAACAACTTTTTTGCGACAGTTTTTATTGTAGAAGACGTAAATAATGTCCCCGACGTGAACGATATCGTTCCATTTAGTAGCGAGACTATTTTCAATGAAATAACTGTTTACGAGGGTGAGATTGCGCATTATATCGATAAGCTAAAAGTTAGCAAGGCTCCAGCTCTGACGTGCTTTATCCTAGACCAGCGCTGTCCAACTTGCGGCCCGCGGAATGGACGTTTGCCAAATTTCATTTCTGAATTTTCTTCCCTATTTTGTCATTTCTAGTAGGGAGAACAACATTCAGCGGGTTCCTAAGTCGTATTAACCAACAGTGTATGATTATAGGCAACGTCTTGGCCGCGCTTTATAGAAGTTGGACAGCACTGTCCTAGACATTTGAAAGATTTGAAAGACGTTATCGTAGGCCGCTTAACAAAAATTTTTAATAAGTCATTGGAAGAGGGGATTATTCCTGAAGACTTCAAACTAGCTAAGGTTACGCCCATTTTTAAAAAAGGCGACCGCACAGTAGCTAGCAATTATAGGCCTATTAGCTTAACGTCAATTGTCGGTAAACTTTTGGAATCCGTAGTTAGGGATCGTATCGTCGATCACTTAGAAAGTCGCGATTTGATTAATAGTAGTCAGTATGGGTTTGGACGCCATAAATCTTGTTTAACTAATTTCTTAGAGTTTTATAACGAAATAGTGCGCGAATACGATAGGCACAGAGCGGCTGACATTATTTATTTAAACTTTAAAAAAGTATTCAATATAGTTCCGCTTTGAAGATTAATTGCGAAGGTTAAAGCGCACGATATACGCAGTCAGGAAGCTAACTGGTTAGAGGAATGGCTTCGTGCCAGGAAACAGAGGGTCGTTGTTAATGGTTTTAATTTTTAATTTCGTTTGTAGTATTTGTGTTATATATATATATATATATATATATATATATATATATATATATATATATATATATATATACAGGGTGTCCCATAAGTCCGGCATCATAGGAAAATAATAAAAAAGGCAAAACAAAAGCTTTTATTTGCAGAACGTACTCAATATGTCCACCATTGTTTTCAATAGACAAATTCAGACGTGATACCCAGTCAACAAGAACACGGTGAATGATGTCAGGAGTAATGGTGTTACATGCCCCAATAATGCGCTTCCACAAATGTTCAACACTCCTAATTTTCTCTGCGTATACCAGCGCATTCAAGTGGCCCCAGAGATAAAAATCTAGTAGCGTGAGACCCGGGCTTCTAGCTGACCATTCCACAGGCCCTCGACGTCCTATCCAATGACCAGGGAATTGTTGGTACAGGTATTCCCTTACTTGGGTGCTGTAATGTGCAGGAGCGCCGTCTTGCTGGAATCATGTTGATAAATTTCCTTCTTCGTTCAAGACACTGGAAAATGCTTCTTCCTTGAGCATACGTAGGTAGGTGCCTCCAGTGACATGTTCATCGAAAAAGAGGGGGCCTATGATGCGATCCTTCCAAATGCCACACCATACCATCACCCGAGATGCATCTTGTTCCTTTGAAGGGGTATACCAGTGAGGGTTGTTTTGAGACCAGTAGCGGGTGTTCTGTCGATTTACCTCACCATTTCCATAAAAAACAGCCTCGTCACTGAACAGAATGGTGGACGGGAAATTGGCATCCCGAGCATATTGTTCCGTAGCCCATTCACAAAATTCCATCCGCCGGTCGGGATCATCTTCGCTTAATTTCTGTAGGATCTGAAGTTTATATGGATGCCATTTGTGAGCCTGAAGAATGCGATGGATGCTACTTTTCGACTCTCCTGTCTCCGCCGAAGAGACTTATTGGGACTTCTGTTAAAATGAGCCAGAATAGCAGTCGCTGTATCATCGTCAGTGGACCTCCTTGAAGGTCCACTGCGTGGTTTATCTTCTATGGATCCTATTTCCTTAAACTTTGCAACAAGTCTGCTAACTCAACTCTGTGTTATTGGCTCGCGGTCTGGATGCAGTCTGTTAAATTCAGCAGCGGCCTCTCTTTGACTCCGATTTCCTATGAGTAGAATTATCTGGATTCGTTCTTCCTTGCTCACAGACATTATGGCCTGTAGAAAGAGAAAAATATGAATTATGGTTTGTAGAAACAGAAAAATATGAATTTCTCCTATGATGCCGGACTTATGGGACACCCTGTGTGTATATATATATATATATATATATATATATATATATATATATATATATATGCTGCAAACCAACAAGGAAAAAGAAAAACGATTCCAAGTCCTTTCGTGTACTCAGAGCTACACATCGTCACGGAAAATTCAGGGAAATTCATAATGAATGAATATATATATATATATATTGAAAAGAGAGAGAGTTACAAGGAAAAAAAGTACCTCAAAAGGCCTTGCGGCCCATACCGAGGAGGTACCAATGGCAACAGGTGCCAGGGAAAATTTTGTACACACTCAAATAGTGTGCAAGATTTGGTCTAACCTTTTCTTGAACTGATCCACAGAGGAACTGTTCACAACTTCCGAAGGTAACCTGTTCCACGTGTCACAGATCTTATACGTAAAGTAATTCCCACACATACTAGTCCTAAACCGTTTCAAATCTAACTTCCAACCATTGTTGCGAGTTGGGTTACCATTTAAACTAAACATACTTCTAAAATCGACATCGTTGAACCCGCGTAAGAGCTTGAAAACCTCGATCAGTTGACCGCGCAGCCTCCGAGTTTCAAGCGAAAACAAGTTCAGGGCGCGTAACCGTCGATTGTAGCCCATATGCCTAACGGAAGGGATTAACTTTGTGGCCCTCGCCTGCACTCGCTCCAGCCTCTCAATATCTTTCCTGAGGGTGGGCGACCAGAACTGTACAGCATACTCCAGGTGCGGCCGAACAAGGGAATTGTACAGTGAGAGCACAATCTCCTTGTTCCGAAACTGAAATTGCCTCCTGATATAACCCAATAGTTTCTGGGCTTTCTTTTCCACCTCTACACACTGTTTCGTAAACTTAAGGTCGCTGCTAATTAGCACACCCAAGTCCTTTTCTAAATCAGTCACCTCGATATTACTACCCAACATCGAGTAGTCCGACTTGGGATTGGCGTAGCCAATGTGCATCACTTTGCAGTTACCCAAGTTAAACGGCATTTGCCATTTTTCGGACCACTCTCCTATCCTACCTAGGTCCGCACGCAGTTGCTCGATCGCTTCGGGCGTCCCAACATTGGCCCCAAGCTTCGTGTCATCAGCGAATTTGGCGATCCGACTGACGATGTCACCGTCGATATCATTTATGTAAATGATAAACAACAGTGGCCCCAAAACGGAACCCTGAGGAACCCCACTAGTGACCGAGGCCCAACCCGAACTAGCCCCTTTAATTACCACCCTCTGCCGCCTATTCCTCAGCCAGTTTTCAATCCACCTACCTATTTCCCCACCGATACCCAGCGCGCGCACTTTCGCCATTAGCCGGCGGTGAGGTACCTTATCAAAGGCTTTCTGAAAGTCGAGATAAAGTATATCAATCGCCCTACTCTTATCATACTCATTCAACATGACGTGGAAAAACTCGAGCAAGTTGGTGAGACACGACCTATGCCGTCTAAACCCATGTTGGGAGTCCCCAAGCAGCTTGTAGGAATCCAAATGGTCAACGATCTTATCAGCTATTATCCCTTCTAATAATTTACCTACAACTGAAGTGAGACTAATGGGACGATAGTTCCCTGGACTTTCGTGATCCCCTTTCTTAAAGATAGGGGTCACGTTGGCTTCCCTCCAGTCACCAGGCACCTGGCCCATCTCCAACGATTTGTTGAAGCGAGAGTTTAGTTCTACCAAATGTTGATGTTTCGTGGCATAAACGATTTTCTTTACATGACCCCACAGATAACTATCGTTGCATGGCCCCACAGGCAACTGTCATTGCATGGCCCTATGAAAAGTAGTCTAAAGGTATTAGATTTGGGTGATCGTGATGGCCAGGAAACTTCCCTCTTCGCAATCCATTTTCCTGGTGAAGTTTGCTTCAAAATTTCTCTGACGTTGAAAATATCAATGGAACGGAGATCGGTCGTGTTGGAAATGTTTTTTTTTAAATATTTAATGACATGAATACTGAAAAATTGCGAGCTACAGTCTCTATTTATCGCCTCCTCCAAAAAGAAAGAGCAAATAACTTGCGACTTTCGTTACAGGGAAGACCACACAGTGGCTTCAGGAGAGTTATTCTGATGTCAAAGAATCACCAGTGGTTTGTTTTTTTTGTTTTTTCTTTTACTTTCTCAAGTGCGATAGTGCTGCACCGATTTTTTTTTCTGTAAACTTATTTCATTATTTCACAAATAATAAAAAAAAATAGAAGTAAAACTAATTATAAATTTTTCCTCGTTTCCAAAAATATATTTTTCAAGTTTGCTCATTAAAAACGAGTTATTTATTTAACAATATTTCCTTACAACTTTTGATACGCTAAGAAAACTTAGCCACATCGGAAAAGTATTTGTTTAATTAAAATAAAGAAATGGTTGCCTTTAGGACGAACAAAGAATTTTATTAAAAATTCTCAAACATGAAATTTTGTTTAAATTTAACTAAATAATGGTGTTATTTCAGCTATCAAGCATTGCTTAGGTCCTCGCGATTTTTGCGGTTTTCTCATAATAATAATATATATATATATATATTGGCGTATGGATGTGGCGATCGCACCGCCCGCCGGTAGGTTCAGCTAGTTCCGCATTTCCTCTGGTGTAGGAGGGGAAGGGTTGAATACTGAACAGGGTACCTTTTCTTCCTTTTTTCTCCCCACTTCCGGAGATGTTTCCGCCTTCCCATTCCCCCCGATTTCCGGATATGGGATTTTCATAATGAATATATATATATATATATATATATATATATATATATATATAATGTGTGTGTGTGTGTGTTTAGATACACTCTAAAAGCACAAATTGTTTTAACTCAAATCAGAACAGAAAATTATCCGCGAAGGGGCTTGTTATAACTTCACCTCAAACTGAATAAAACCGACCTTTGACTTGCATCGAAAATGTATTTCATTTTCAAGTCATCATTTCAAAGATTTTTGGACTTTAAAATAAGGTCGGTCTTCCGAACTCATTGGTGTAACTGATAAAGTTGTGATATTTAACGTGATCATATTAGGTTTCGCGCGTACGGCGTTCGAAGGAAACGATACCATTTTCACCACTCAGTGACATTCGATACATAGAATCCAGTAGAATTGTCTTTCTTCATTAACTCGTACGTACCAAACATTTACATACCGAAGCCTGGGAAAAATGGAATACAAATGAATATGAAAATAAAAACCCACTCTAATAAACAGAGTCGAAACTGTCGTGGAAATAAACTCTGTCTATTAGAGTGAGTTTTTATTTTCATATTTTGACCTTCACGTAGAAAAAAGTGAAGTTTTTTTGCATTTAACAAAATGAATATTAACCCTCGAACTGTTTCGAAAAATATTTTAGCACTTCTATTTTTCCCAGGTTTTTTAGGTATTATTGCTAATGTACTTAAACTTTTGAACATAAATTTAGATAAAATGAAATGAAAAAGTTTATTGGTCATATGACAAATATTAATAATATGAACTGACAATAGAATATAATGACAATTTTCATATGACAGTATTGTGAAAAATATCATAATAAATAAGTCCTACCAATAATTCAGCCATTATCTATAAAACTGGTTGTAAACAATGTAATTTCTTTTACATTGGACAGACGGGAAAAGACTTGAACACTCGTGTTAAGCAACATCAATATTCCGTTAGAATGGGACAGCCGTCCAATGCCCTTTTTGGCCATTTGTCAGAGCCGTCTCACTGTAGTGACTGCAATAATTCTTCAAGTTTGTTTCACTCAAGCAACATTCTTCAGTCTGCCATTATTCAACTTACAAACAATTTCAACCTCAGCCAGGACCTTTTTTCGTTCGATCCATTTGTTCCTCTCCAATCCAATCTGTTCTGAATTCATTCAGAACAGATTTAGACAAGGGCAAGAAGCTAAAACTTTGGTAGCTATTCCGCGTGAATTGTATGCTCCTTCTAAAATATTTTCTGCACCAAATCATATTATTTTTGTTTTTACTTTGTAATCTATATATAGTTTCAATCTTGTGATTAATTTCAGTGTTCCTGAGAATGTCATTAGACGAAAGCGCTCGAGTACTATTTCGTGTTTTAATTTTCCTTCGTGGTTATTTTCATCATATATTATATATATATATATATATATATATGATGACAATAACCACTTTTCATGGAAAGACGGAGAAGTCCCTAAAATTCTCTAAGTTATTTTACATAAAATTCTAAAATTTGCATCATGCAAAAGGAACTTTTCTTCTATAAGTGTATAGACGTAAAAGTTCAAGAGTGTATTTTTATTTCTGTCAATATACAGAAAGTTTGAAACTTAATTTTTATCTTCTACCACTCTATGTCTTTGAAGTTGGCCTGAGCACTTTGTCATTTTCTGGCACTCCTCACTGATTAGTAAGTCTTCGAAAAATTTTTTGCTTCTAAAAGTTTCAAGAAAAATTATATTTACCTTTCGAGAGTGGGAAAAGCGAGAATGTGCCCTTGATACCATAAGCAATGTTGCCTTTACCTGAACATTGGGGTAAGAATAATAATCAGTTAGGAGTGGCAGAAACTGGCACAGCGCTCAGGCCAAATTAAGTGTGGTCCATTGCACTAACTATTAGACTGTTATTGCCAGCACCATCGGGAGTCGAAACATCGACCTCATTTTTAGGAAACGGCGTTACCCATTGATCTATACGGGTGCAGGAAAACCATACATACCTTCCAATTATTTTTCAGGGTTATACCCTATCCCAGATTTGACTGTACAGCAGTATGCTCAAATAAAAAGGCTTCATTAGTAGCCAAAATAAATTTCAAAAGTATCATATACTTCCGAATATAAATAACGTACCTGATCCAGCGATGAGTCATCAGCAGTCACTGTGTCCCCTCGCTGGCCTTTAAAACGGGAGCAGGCAGCCATCTTTGGATTCTATATCGCCCCATAACTCTCAAAAACATTGGATTAATCTTAGACTTAAAGTCATTTACACTTTCACTCTTAATAATGTCAGTTGGCAAATTGTTCCATTCATTAATAATTCTTTGGGTAAAAAAATATTTCCTCAAATCAAGTCTTGCATGTGGCTTGTAAATTTTCCTTGGATGTCCACGGTTTGTGCAACGTTACTTAACTCGAAGAAATCTTTAGTTTTCAAACCTTCCAATTCATGCATAATTTTATAAACCTCAATCAAGTCAAACTGCAACCTCCGCATTTTAAGTGATATTAAATTGGTTCGTTGTAATCTTTCTTCATACGGTATGTTGCCCATACCTGCGATCATTCTGGTGGCACTTTTCTGTACTTTCCAATATTGTTAATATCTTTTTGTTTGTATGGCCTCCATGCTTGTATAGCATATTCCAAATGTGGTCGTACCAGAGACTTGTATAAACTTGCTATGTTATCTTCACTCTTGTCATCATAAATCCTATATATCAATTCGAACACTCTATTTGCTTTTCTCACAGTCTCAGCAACCTGATTACTAACATCCAGATCTTCCTGAATTACCCCCCCCCCCCCAAATCCTTCTCCTTCCTTCGTTGAGTTCTCAACATCTTTATCCCCAAGTTTGTACTGATGCCTTATATTGTATCCAAATGTAAACACTTGCATTTGCCGATATTAAATAGCATTGCCAGTCAACAGACCAGTGAAACATAGTATTCAAGTCATTCTGAAGTTGACCAATATTTTCCACTGTATGTACTGACTGGAAGATTTTGGTATCATAAGCAAATTTAAGTACTGAACTTACTACACCCTCCTCAATATCATTGATATATATTAAAAACAGGGTTGGGCTCAAGACCGACCCCTGTGGCACACCAGT
>JAJOZX010006137.1:162500-252500 GCA_023014485.1 Bathynomus jamesi
CTTTTAAACTTGGCAATATGTCAACAGTAGAGTGGTTTGCCTAACTGTTGTACTTCGCTGTCGAATTGATCATAACTTTGTCAGAAATGGTGGCACGTTTTCAATTTATTTGAAAAACAGTATTTTGTCTTTTCTTTTAAGATTTACACAACCTCATAAATAATGAGGGTAATTTTTGTTTTCAAGGAAGGTTCACTGAAATCTGAAGGCCGAGCCGCTCGAACACAGTACCTTCAAATTAACAACCCGGCATTCTAACACTTGACTTCCCTGCCAGGTTCAAGGTTTCAGGGGCAATTACAATTTGTGACTCAAAAAAAAAAGGGTCTCCACGAACTTAAGGGTAATTTCAAGTCCTCAACCTTGTCTCCACCGAGTATCCTTTTGAAAAGTCATGCAAGGTGTTTTCATGTACTTCTATAGAAAATGCATATGTATGGGATGAATTTCATAATTAAACTCGTGAAATGAATGAATGATGCAAACCCACAAGGAAAAAGAAAAATGATTCCAAGGCCTTTCGTGTATTCAGAAGTACACCTCGTTGTGTGTGTATATATATATATTATAGTACGGGTGTCCGAAAATGAAAATACAAAAAATAAAGTTGAATAACTTGTTTGTTATTTGAGATAGCAACCTAAATTGAAGATAAATACATGCAGTAGACTTATAAAATTTGTTTCTTTGTATCTATTAATTTTTGTTTTCTCTTTGTTTCAGAAGAAACCCCAGTTTTTGATAAAATGATAACTCCTCAAGAGAAGGCAAAAATTGTGAGATTTTTACATGAGAGTGGTTTAATCATTGAAAGGGTGGAATCAGATGAACATTTTTTATCAAACCTCCTTTTTAGTGATGAGGATACATTTCACATATTAGGTAAAGTTAATCGTCATAATTACGGGATATGGGGTGCAGAAAATCCCATGATTTGTATGAACACGAAAGGGATTCCCCTAAAGTAAACGTCTGGTATGCCATGTCGCGTTCCCGTATCTATGGACCGTATTTTTTTGCTGAACGAACTGTCACCAGCAATTTGTACCTCAACATACTACGAGAGGTTTTTTATTCCACAACTCCAAGAAAATCCAGGCTTGTTATAAAGAGCTTTCTTCCAACAGGATGCAGCACCACCCCACTTTGCTCGAATTGTTAAGGTGTTTTTAAACCAAACTTTTCCAGAGCGTTGGATTGGTGGGAGGACCTCTCAAATGGCCCGCTCGTTCGCCTGATTTAACACCTTTAGATTTTTATCTCTGGGGTTTCTTGAAAACTAAAGTCTGTCATAACAAACCAACGGACATTGAAGAAATGAAACATCGTATTTGTGATGTTCTCTCACCCATCTCCACAGCGGTGTTGGAAAATGTTTTCTCAGAATTTGAACGCAGAAGTAGATTGATTATAGCGAATGATGGACGACATATAGAAGTTCATTAATTAATCAAACCAATGTAAATGATACCTTAACAAAATTAAATAACCTAATTCTTACGGGCCTGCGACATGTATTTATCTTCAATTTATGTTGCTATCTCAAATAGCAAAAAAGCTATTCAACTTTATTTTTTATATATTCATTTTAGGACACCCTGTATATTATTAACTTGCATTGTTGAAATGTTTCGGAAAATGCATTTACAAGAGAAATGAGAATGAGAAAAACTCGTATTTTGTCAGCTCACTGTGTACTAGGGTTTCTCATTTCCCGGCCTTTTGCTTATCCCGGGATTCCGAGATAAAAATGATTCCCTTCCCGGGATCCCGGGAAATCCCAGGATATAATTAATTATATTTAAAATATATTATAAAATAAATTAACCTAGAAAAGAGGGGGTATAATTATTTTTTATTTTTTTTTATAGTCATTTAATAAGTTCTGCAATCTCCATGATGGGCAAAATAAAATAATATTGCTGTGAAAAATATGTATTAAAAATACTTTTGAATTACATAGAAAATTTTCACAAATAAAAAAATTGCTCCGTTTCATTGAAAACTTAATGAATACAACGACAAAAAAATTGCCTTTGAATTGCTTAGAAAATTTAAAGAAAAAATAAAAATTACCTTCAAATTGCAAAGAACCAATGAATTCAACCAAAAAAATTATCACTGTGAATTTTTATAGTACGATTTCAAAAAACAAAGATGGTCAATATTTCGATCACTCAATCTTGTTCTCATTTTAGTCACGAAAAGTCCTGCTGCTGAGAATGCCCTTTCCGATTCTATTGACGTGGGTGGAATCGTCTTTAATGCATTCAAGAGAAGAGAGATGTTCTGCGTTTTTTCGCCCGTAGCCTCGAAGATCTCTAGTTCCTTTTTAAGGTGCTTTGCAGCGCTTGCTTTGCTGTCTAATGTTCTTGATTTCTCTACCTCGGCTGCTTTAATAGCTGCATCAAGCCTTTCAGCTAGAGTCATCGAAGATGACTGAGGGACAGCTGATTCTTGCACATCATTATCTTCATCTGTCTCACTAGAGGTAGAATCAGCAGGTACTCCAAAAAGGCGATCTAACATCTGCTTTGCTGATGAAATTAACATAGACTTGGTTGGTAAGGCTGGCAAACTTCTGTCACTTGCGAAAGTTGCGACCTTTTTATAATTCTTTCCACTATTGAGGTATTGTATGAGGCCAGTCAAGTTCTCATTTCTTCTCTCTGTTATGCGTCGAATGAACGACTCCTTTAGTTTTTTTGAAAAAGGTGTGTTTAGTTGATTTAGTTCGTTCAAAATGAAAGAAAAAACACCTTCTGATGAAAGTAAAGTCGATTCTCTGTTGCCCAGCTTTTCTGCTCCAACTTTTAATGGCTCCAGCGATGCCACAATGTCACGAATTACAGCAACTTCTTGTTTGTCAAGGTCAAAATTGTCCATATCTTTATTGCAGTCGATGAGAGCTTTCGATACGGATGACCTTATTTTATAAATCGCTCCAGCATGGCTAAAAGACTATTCCATCTGGTTTTGGAATCCAGCAATAGATGCAAACTTTTTCCTTGTTCCTGTTGAACATATCCTTGTAAGATGTTATTCTTTAAAGGTGATTTGCGAAATTTTTTTGCTATTTTTCTGACTTTATTGATGATTTGAGACACGTTGATTTCTTTACCTACAGTGTCGTGCGATCCAAATGAAATATCTATCTCGAACGGATCCTCATCAAAGCGCTCACACAAAACACTTTCAAAATCAATACTATGATTGAAATCTTCCCCATCTTCATCTATGTTGTCATTATGTTCGTCATCTTCAGTTTGAATTTCTTCAGAAAGAGTGATTGCAAGTGAAGTGGTTGACTTCTGGTACAAAACATCACATACCGCTAAGTGGATTCCGTGTGCATAACACAATTGATGCTCACATTCAATTAGCCTTCCAAATTTCACCATCATAGCTGCACCATCAGTAACACAAGCCACCACATGTTTTTCTAAAGAAATATGAAATTCCTCTAACTTTTCTTTGATTACTTCAACAGCAGTTTCAGCAGGTAGAGTACTAGAAATCTTCACCATTCCTAAGTTCCAAAATGTTCCGTCAGTTTTGTGTATGTTAATATTTAAATACCGGCGATTGTTTAGTGAGGTGTATTCATCTAAGGATAAACTAAACCTTGATCCTGCATTTATTTGGCTGGTAATTTCAGAATTTAAGCGTTCTTTTATTTGTTTGTACTGCGAATGAACGAGATCCATTACATGTGATGGATTTTTTGGTAAAGTATATCCTCTGTCTGCCAATGATTTTCTGATGAACTCACTTTTTGTAATAGAATTGATAGAGATGCCATCTAGAGTGGCTAGTTTTGTTACTATTTCTTCACACGTTTCTTTCTTAATGAAAAACGATGTTAAGGTTTGTTGAGAGGTTTGTCGCTTGCTACTAGTTGCTCCATTTTCCTCGGCTGTGCGCTTAGCATTAGTAACAGATAACTTGCTAATATTATGCTTGTTAAGCAAATGTCTGATAAGACCGCTTGTAGACCAACCTTTACACTTTATTTGAGTTTTGCATTCTTTACAGGTTGCAAATTCTAGTTTCGAATCCTTCACGAAATATTTCCAAGCAAATGATTCTGACATTCTTGATTGAAGTGGTTCGTTTCGAACAAAATAAATTAAAACATACTATATATATATAGTACTAGGCTAGTATAGGAACTACAAAGAATCTTGAGTCACAAATGCTCACAATATAAAGGAAGTGTGACACTTGCACAATGCACAACCTGGCGTAATGCAGTTACTGGAGCTACTGAGCGTGGTGACAAATTAAGACAGCATCAGCGCAATTACGCAAGATATTACAGGTCCTGACAAGTAGTGACAATCTGTGACATGCCATAACAAGCTGAAATTAAAAAACAAAAAACTAAGCAAGCTTAAAACTAACAAATACAAACGTATTTTGACAAGTTATGGGTTAATTAAACTTACTATTAGCAAAATTTCCCAGTCTTAACACAAAATAAGCAAAATTAAATTTTTAAGAAAATATCCTGGGATTTCCCGGGACAGGGAGAATTTCCCGGGAAATTTAAATTAACTAAAAATCTACCGGGATCCCGGGATCCCGGTAAAGAAACCCTACTGTGTACCCCTAAAAAATCTAGTATGTACACCTCCCCTCAGTTGAAAACTCATGTTCTAGTCAAAAAGATTTGGCTCTTATTGCTTGTAGGTACCTCAGTTTTATATTTTTCAAAAGTAAGTTGCTGTTTTTTTATTTATTTATTTATTTTAGAATCACATCGCTTGCAGTCGGCTTGCAATGCAAAGCCCTCACAGACACACCTATCGATAAATAAATGCATACACACACACACACCCACACACACATACATATGTATGTGTATATACGCTTCCCAAAGCGTTCCTCTCAACAGTCACTCCATGATTCGCGTAGGACGGCTATGGTACACCTCACCTTTAATCTTTGTTATCTCTGTTTGGGGTAGAAAAAACCTTGTGGCTTTTAATGCCTCAAAAACTCAGTTCCTCCATCTGTCTACTCGTCACAATCTTCCACACGACTATCCCCTTACCTTCAACAACACACAACTCAATCCTTCCTCTTCTCTTAACATTCTTGGCGTTTCCTTTTCTCGTGATCTTTCCTGGAAAGATCACATATACTCTCTTTCTAAAACAGCTTATAATAGGTGAGGTGTGTTGTACCGTCTCCACAGTTTCTTCACCCCTGCTCAGTTGCTCTCTCTGTACGGGGGTCATGTCCACCCCTGTATGGAGCGTGCTGCTCATGTATGGGGTGGCTCAACCCACACAGCCGTACTTGACCGGCTTTTCGTCTCATCACTTCTCCGCCTCTTACTTACTGCCTTCAATCCCTCTCTCTTCGCCGCAATGTTGCCTCAATCTCTCTTTACTATCACCATTATAACGGACACTGCTCTTCTGAACTCTCTAACCGCATGTCTCCTCCTTTAAGGAGAGCACGCAGCACCAGACTTTCGACACTTTCTCATTCCTTTTCTGTCCAACTCTCTAACGCAAGGTTTAATTGGTATTTTCAGTCTTTCATCTACTCAACCGGTAAACTCTGGAACAATCTTCCTCAATCCATCTTTCCCCTTGTCTATGACCTCCAATCTTTCAAAGGCAGAGTGTCTAGGTATCTCGAAAACCCTGGGCCTTGATTTTGTCTTTCTTCTTCTGGGGGGGGGGCGCTTTTGCGGACATTCGCCCTTGGCCCCTCCTTCCTGCATAAAAAAATATATATACTGTATATACAGGGTGGGGCACGGGAATCAAGTGTTTTTTGAATAGCTAGTAATCGGCCATTAGGAATGGGAGGGGCGTGCGGTAGGTAGCATTCCATTCCTGGGTTCATAGCATTTAACTTTAACTAACACTCACCTTTATCTTTCAGGTGCCATCATGGAGCAGTGGACGTTAGAACACCGCATGTTCGCGTATGATCATTTTGTTAGGAGTGGCGAGTCAGTGACAGCAGTTCAGCGTGCGTTTCGCCGCAGATTCAACATTCATCGAAATGACTCTGTTCCCGCTCGTGACACAATCTTACGTTGGGTTAACAATCTTCGAGCAGGAGGCTCAATAATGAAAACAAAACCGAAGGGGCCGCAACGCACTGTGCGTACTCCAGAGAACGTTGAAAGGGTCAGACAAGCGATGTTGCAAAGCCCAGGCCGCTCTGCTCGGAGACATTCAGCTGCACTCGGAATCAGCAATCGTACTGTTAGACGGATTTTGCATGAAGAATTACATTTTCACCCATACAAGTTAGCGATGGTGCAGGAATTGAATGTAAACGATTGCCCCCAACGACTGAATTTTGCACAGGAAATGCTTGCACTTTATGAGCAGAATGAAAACATGATGGTGGTAATGAGTGATGAAGCCCATTTCCACCTTAATGGGGCCGTCAACAATCAAAACTGTCGGTATTGGGCTGCTGAAAATCCGCGACAACTCCATGAAAAACCGCTGCATAGCCCTAAGGTTACAGTTTGGTGCGCGGTGGGAAAGTTTGGCGTCATCGGTCCCTATTTCTTCGAACAAAATGGGGTTACCGTTACCATAACATCTGGGCGTTACATTGAGATGGTGAACACCTTTTTCATCCCTGAGTTACGAAGAAGGCGTATTGCTCGTCGACATTTGTGGTTTCAGCAAGATGGGGCCACGCCACACACCGCCAGAGCGTCAATGGCTGTTCTTCGCCCCCTGTTTCCCAACCATCTCATTTCGAGATTTGGTGACATTGCATGGCCCCCTCGGTCCCCTGACTTGTCCACATGTGACTTCTTTCTATGGGGGTACCTCAAGTCACGTGTCTACGAGGACAAGCCCCGTACATTAGATGCATTGAAGGAAGCGATCCGTCAACAAATCATCCAAATCAACAGAGACCTGCTGGGAAGAGTGGAGGCCAATTTTCGTAAACGCCTTCAACAATGCGTCGACGGCCAAGGACATCATATGCCAGATATAATTTTCGGTACATGATTATTATGACATGAAATGCTATGTTCTTACGAATGTTGTTCTACCAATATATTTTCTTTACAAAAATAAATATCATTTTCCTGATTATTCCAAAAACACTTGGTTCCCGTGCCCCACCCTGTACATATATACGGACAGCATTAAATGAGAGTTTGACCCCTCAACCCTAGGGCTGCAACCCCACCGCTCCTGCAGTGGCTGGGTCACCGAAGGGCAGTTCAACATGTGACCTCCGTCAACTCGAACCCTGCAACTAAAACTATATTGAAGACCATTTCCCCTTAATAATAATAATGCATTTCTCCCTGCGATAATAACAACGACTAAACTTTATTTCCCTTTTCATAAATAGTAATAATAATAACAATAATAATAATAATAATAATAATAATATAATAATAATAATAATGCAGCTAAGGGGCGTCGCCGAGTTCGGTGATAATTTTTGTTTTTTTTCTGCATGTTTTTTCATGATTTGTGTAGTAGATAGTCAATAGTTGTGGAATTATGAAAAAACACCAGTTTTAACCCTTTCATGCCGTATGGTCATAAATGAGACCATCAAATTTTATGAGGTTTTAGTCTTCCTGGAGATATCACATAAGTGTGTTTTTGTGGCATGAAAAGAAACGAAAATCAGGTATGAAAGGGTTAAGATGTTTTGGATAGACAAGTACCACTGTACAAAGCACGAAAAAGTAGCAGAAAAAATCAAGAATTATAATAATAAAAATAAAATAATGCAGAAAAAAACAATAATTATCAACTAAATAACTAAGGTTAATTGAATGCCCGGTTAGGTCAATTGAATGGCCGGTTAGGTCAACTGTAAGCCCTTGACGATTAGGTTAAGGTTATGTCGTGATATTTTCGTTAAAACTAACGAAAATATCATGACATAACCTAACCAATTGTCAAGGGCGTACAGTTGACCCAACAGGGCATTCAATTGACCGGAGGCAACTCACGAGTAGATAGATCACAGCACTGCATTATCACATGCTCACACTACAACAATAATTGGATCAATGAAAGAAAACCACCCCCAAAAGTTTCTAGTAAACAATGCCACCCTAAAAAATGATCAAGTAAACAATGCCACCCCCCAAAATCACTAAAGTAAAGAATACAAGCAAAAACGCCTTCATGAGGAATTGTTTATTATTTATTACTGTATGCCCTTGATGATTGGTTAGGTTGAGTCATGATATTTTCATTTAAACTAACTAAAATATCACAACTTAACCTAACCTAACCTAAATAACCTACCTACCTAAATAACTTATAGATCAATGAAAGAAAGCCACCCCCGAATTGTGTCAATGAAAGAAAGCCACCCCCGACCCGTTTGGGGGTGGCTTTCTTTCACTGATCCCAATAATTTTAAAAAATAACGATGAACTTCGATATAATTAAGATAGCAAGTTTCGTACACATGTTGGAATCTAGACTGAGAAATGGCGCAGTTTTAAGCCTGGGATAGAGCCACGTTTAAATTTGATTGGCTGGATGACGTCACAAGAGCGCGTGTCGCTTGATGATTGGTTGACGTCCGCCATGTTGATCATGCCGGCGATAGCGGCAAATTCTTTTTTCTAATGTAATTTCCTTAAACTTCACCATAAAATGATATTTCCCCAGTATATAATTAATTGTAGTGTGATGTACAGGCTTCGGATAATTATGCATTTGCATACTTGTATATGCAAATGCATATTTTTGGCATTTTAAAGTGTTTTTGCATATATCGTTGATTTTCTGACAATTAGTCATATTTTCCTTATTTTTATTGTTAAGGTTACATTTTCAGGTAATTTTAGTTTTGACAACAATGTATTTCAGAAATTTGGCAGTACTGTTTTCGCGTTTAAGTTATAAGCAGACCAGTTATAACTTATATTATAACTTATCAATCGTTCTCTCTCTTAGTTGTCTGCTGGTGTCTGAAAGGACGAGGTGAATTTCCAAAGATGCCGAAAGAAAAGAGGAGTAAAAGTGCAATACTTAAAATATTTGCTGAAGAGTTTGATGCATTTATGACTGATGGGAACGTGTTGTTTTGCAAATATTGCGAGGTTGCAGTTTCTGCCAATAAAAGGTTCCAAGTAAAACAACACCTTGAAACAGCTAAACATATAGGTAGAGTGAATACTAAAAGAGACAAACCAAGCCAACAAATGTTAGCCGACTGTTTACCAAATAAAACTGGCCCAAAACGTTCGCAGTTCAATATGGATTTGTACAATGCTTTTTTATCTGCTGATATACCTTTGGCAAAGTTACAAAATAAGGAGTTTACAAATTTTCTAGAAAAGTACACAAACGAGCATCTGCCAGATGAGTCCACATTAAGGAAGAACTATGTTTCGGAACCGTAAATGGATAAATTAGAAAAGCTTAGGTAAATTGGAAATAATAATAAGATCTGGGTGGCTATTGACGAAACGACAGTTGTAGAGCAGAGGTGTGTTGCAAGTTTTGTATTTGGTTTATTGGGAGCAAAATATGACAGAGGTTAATCTTATTTATTAACAATTGCTGAGTTGGACAAGGTAAACCATGCAACTATTGCTGCATTTTTCAATGATTCATTAAATCTATTAATGCCTTCTGGTACTCAGTATAATTCAGTTCTTTTAGTGTGTACTGATGGTGCTCCATATATGACTAAGTGTATGAGAGGACTTCAAGTTCTTTATCCTAAATTGATACATGTGACATGTGTAGCCCATGGACTGCACAGAGTTGCAGAATATATTCGTTCAAAGTACAAGGATGTAAATGAATTAATTTTTAGCGTTAAGTCAGTTTTTGTAAAAGCACCATACCGCAAAGCAAAATTTAGAGAACTTGCTGGAAGTGCACCGTTTCCTCCTTCCCCAATAGTAACACGGTGGGGAACCTGGTTAGAAGCTGCATTCTATTATGTGGACTATTTTGAAATTGTAAAGAGTGTGATGGAGACATGTGATACTGAGAGCGGACACAGCATCACAGATGCAAATACTGCATTCACAAAGGAAGGTATTCGAGAGAATCTGATTTACATTTCCACCAACTTCAGATGTATTTGCGCAGCTATTTTAAAAATGCAAAAAAAAGAGTTGCCATTAAAGCATAGCATTGAATTAGTTGAAGGAATTCGCAATTCATTAAAAAGTCTTGAAATCAAAGAGTTCTATGATAAACTAGAAGCTGTGCTGTCAAAAAATAAAGGGTATGACGATGAAAAAAATTAGTGAAATACTGTCAAACAATACACAAATTGACTCAAGTTTAGAATACCTCAACCTTTCGGATATAATGGCTTTAAAATATGCTCCTATAGTTACTGTCGAAGTGGAACGAATATTCTCTGAATACAAAAATATTCTGATAACGGGCGTAGAATGACATTTGAACATTTAAAGCAATATGTTGTAATTAAATGTAATATGTAAAAAGTTTCCTGTATCATATTTTTTTGTGAAGTTTACTGTCCTTTTAATGTCCTTTTCTATCGTTTTATTTGGTGAAGAAATAAATATAATAAGTTTTTATTATTAGTATTTATATACTTATTTTTAAATGCATATTTAAGTGCATATTTTCTCAGTTTTTACTGCATATTTAGCCATTTTTAAGTGCATAATTATCCTAAGTCTGGTGATGTACATAGATTTCTAAAGTCGAAAAGGGTAGTGTATGTTTATAAAGCCGCGACGCCCCTTAGCTGCATGATAATAATAATAATAATAAAAATAATAATAATAACACTAAGACGCCATATATGGCGTGATCTATAATTATGAAGTCAAATTAATTCCCAAATTAAAGAATTTGGAACTATTTTACATATGAAGCTATTAGACTTAACTTTACATTTCATAAATATAAACGAAATAATTTGACAAATATTTGCGACCCTTCACAATTTACTTATTTTAACTATATTCGAAAGCTAACCTCTCTGCTATTTGAAAACATTTTAATCGCATTTAGATGAAAAAGAATAAAGAAGAAATCCGTACGTAAAAGACTTTTTAATATTTTGAGGCTGTATCCGTTAAAGGAACACTTACGGTAAGCCTCAAGTAAGTCCCAGTAAATGGAATTCAGTTTGTTTGGAGCGAGACCTATCTATAATCGTATTTTTATATTCAGTAGTCTTTCCTGAGCGTATCCTCTAAATCTTATGAATAAATTATATATATATATATATATATATAGGGTGAACCAAATGTAGGTGGACAGTAAATGATAACGTTTATTTTGAGAATACATATTTAATTTTTTTGTATACTATAATACAAAATAAAATTTAAATAAATTTAGTTATAATATTTAATATAATAAAACACAAACACCATAGTTATAATGAACACCATAGTTATAATATAATATAACACAAACCGTATTCAACCTACTGTCCACCTACTTTTGGTTCACCGTGTATATATATATATATATATATATATATATATATATGTATGTGTGTGTGTGTGTGTGTGTGTGTGTGTGTGTGTGTATATACACTGTATATAAGTGGAAAAGAGTGGGAAGTTAATGGTGGGAGAGTAGCGAATGAGTATAGTAAGAGTAAATGATGAATTAAGTGTACAAGTTGCATATCAGTGAGCTGTGGTATGTGTACCAGGAATATCTAATTAGGAATACAAGAAGTGTGTGTGTGTGTGTGTGTGTGTGTGTGTGTGTGTGTGTGTGTGTGTAGAGTTCCAAAAAACGTGGGTGCGAAGAAAAGGGCAACAGCGTGGTGGATTCCGAGGTTGCATTAGCGGTTGAAAATAAAAAAGAGGAAATGGATGTTGTGTGTGCCAGGTAAATGTGATAGAAAAGAAAGTCGAAGAAGAAAGTGTATGAAAAGAACAAAAGAAGTGTGACGACACGAGTGCGGGAGAAGAAATAGAAAAATAATGAGTTTGGAAGAAGAATGAATGAAAATTATGTAGAGAATAGAAAGATGTTCTGGAAGAAAGTACGGAAGTACAGGAATGAAACTAAGAAAGAAAGTTTGAGAGTAAAGGATGAAAATGGAAGAATGGTCACAGCGGATTCAGTTCTACGGAAAAAATAGAAAGAATATTTCGAGGGTTTGATGGGTGGAAGAGATGAGAGGAGTACAAATATAAATATGGTAAGATTTCGTGGTGTGAATGCCTAACAGAATGCCTGAGAACGTTACCGACTAACCGTGGCTGAAATGAACGCCGTGATTGGCAAACTAAAAAATAGAAATGCGGCAGGTGTGGATGGAATATATGGGGGAAGTGATTAAGTATGGGGGATTGGAGTGGTTGTGGTGCGTATGTAAGGGTGAGTGGACAAATGGCAGAAGAATGAAAGAAAGCAATTTGTGTTTAACTGTTCCAAGTGAAAGGAATGAAAGCAACAACTACAGAGGTTTAAGTTTATTGAGTGCAATGGTGTATGGTAGGATAGTCATTATTATTATTATTATTATTATTATTATTATTTTAATACCGTTTATTGCTTTTAATAACTTATTCATTGCTATTGATTTATTTAAGTGGTAAATACGAAGCTTGAGTTGGTTTGACATTATTATGAAATATTCACATCATTGGAAGGTATTGTTATGTTCTCATTAGGAGAGAAATTACCAATAAAACCTATACAAATTTCATTATATTGAATAATATTAAAGCATATATATATATATATATATATAATATTATATATATCACTTTAACCCTTTATGCTCATGGATCCCTACTGAGACGTGTAATCAACGCTCTCTTAACCTAATTTAAACTAAATTAACCTTACCTAAGATAGCGTAACCTAACGGGTGCCAACCTAACCTAATCTAGTGTAACTTAAAGAGTGCTAACCTAAGTTAACCAAAACTTTTGGTGCAATTAATATATATATATATATATATATATATATATATATATATATATATATATATATATATATATATTGTCAGTGATTTGGGTAAACACCTGCTTTGTCTCATCTGTTTTAATTCCAAACATTTGCCCAAAGGAATGAATTGAGGAAGACTAAATAATGGAATGTCGCAGAATGAAGAACACATTCCATCTCAGTTTCACATCGAGAAGAATGAGAAAAATACATTCTTTGAAATGTAGTATTTTCAGCGTCTCTTTCCAAGATTGAAAGTCTTAATGTTAATCTTTCAGTTTGCTTTTAAAACTTGTATAATTAATGCTTTTAAAGCGAAGCAAATTTATTTGAAGATTTTTTTTGCAAATGAATTAATCCACTGTTTTCTCTCTCTCTCTCTTCCTATATATACATAAAATGTGTGTGTGTGTGTGTGTGTGTGTGTGTGTGTGTGTGTGTGTAAAGAAATGAGGCAATATATCTTACATAACCTGCAAAAAGGTTTCACCTGAATCGAAATACCATCAGTATATAAGGCTTTAGATTTTGGGGATTCGATCAGATATGATAGACCCCCAAATTCCCAACAAGACGCTTTATTTACTCATACCCCGTGGGTTAGGTTAAGTTAGCACAGGCTATAGGTTAAGTTAGCGTAGGTTAAGTGAAAATAAAATAAAATATTCTGTAGGAAATGAGATACGCGTTTATGAAAGGTTTACGAATTATTAATTTGTATGCAATTTTAATATAAAAACATTCAAAGTACGATTTTCCGGTAAAATAAGTTGGTAATATATGGATTTATAGTTAAGAAGGTCTACCGTATCACGTCCCAATACCGTTCCGCGTTACATCTGCGAAGTTAAGCTATGTTCGTTCTGTTCAATGCCATTTACAAGCAAATTTTAGGCTTTATTGGCAGAATGACATTATTTACATTAATTTTAAAGACAGGACAAAGAAAGATAATCTGCAGTGAACGTCACACACACACACACACACACATATATATATGTGTGTGTGTGTGTGTGTGTGTGTGTGTGTGTAATTCACTTAAGATTGCAAGTTCTTATTAGCTGGGATACAAGAAAGAAAATATTAAATTCCTTTCTGCTGAACATCGTCGACGAAATTAATATTTTGTCCTGAAACATTTTACTTTTATCTTTTTATTTATTCTTATTATTTCTTCTTACAAAAGAGGAATGTAAATTAATTTATCATTAATGTAATTCGTATTTTTTTATTTATTTATTTATTTGTTTAGTTATCTATTTATTTCTATAAAATTAGTTATTATTAATGTAGGTGGAGTGTAAAAGTGTATGGAAATAAAATAAAAGGGATACAGTATCATGGTTTGTATGATTTGATGAGTTTGTTTTACAGTTTCCTCTTAAAGGTTTTTAGTATTCGACTCTTTTATCTCCTAATGACGATGTTCGATAGGTCGGGTCTTTAGGAGCTTAAAGATCTAGTCGCACAATCTAGAGCAGTGGTGGACAACCTGCGGCCCATCAGGTTTTGGGTGCGGCCCGAGAGATATTTTACTAACCACTGTCACACATGAATGAAAATTTTGGAATTTATATCAGTATTTCCATACTCTACTGATAAGTTTGTTGGATTTAACAAAATTTCTTAATTTTCTCTAACTCTTTATGAAATTTTCGGGTTGTATTAAATGTATTTAAGCATATTTGTGGGGCCATGTTTAGCGTACATACACATTTTTAATCTGGCGGTCCACTGAGATGAAGGAAGGCCACTCATGCGTGTCTGATTGCCTACTGTTGAAGCGGTGTTGTGTTTGGGAAACTAGTGTTTTGTTCTGGATGATTTCTGGCGTAGTATTCTAGACAATTTGATATACAGGGTGTTTCACAACCGATATGCCATACTTTCGGGGGTGATATCGAGTAAAAAAATTAATACGACATCGGTGCTATTTCCAGCCGTTGCGGAGCTACGGACGTTTTAAGGTGCAGGGAAAAAATAAACGAGAGTATTAATCTGATGTATTTATTGCTACATTTTATGAGATACGCCTTATAAATGTTCAAAATGTCCGCCTCGATTTTCAATGCACAGCCTTGTTCGTTCCAAACAAGAGTCCACTGCCCATTGAATCATTTCGGGGTGTTCTCGTATGTAAGTAGTGGCATTCATAATCCGACGCAAGAGTTCCTCTCTCGTCTGTACTTTGGTCTTCTAGACCAGGGGTTTTCAAACTGTGTTCCGCGAGAACTTGATGTGGTTCCGTGGGGCATGTCATGAGAGACTGAGAAGGAGAGAGAGGTAAGATAAAATAATATCAACTGGCATGGATGAATTTACGATATATATTCTGCGAATTCAGTGGTTGTGTTTTGAAAGGCGTAGGCAAAGAGAGAGTGGGCGAGAGAGAGAATTTTAATTCAAACGATGAGATATCCACAATAAGTGTCGCCCTCTCGCAGCCACAGTAAGAAACAGGAGGCCATTTTGTAAACAAAACACAGCTGATGACCACGAGCACTGGTATGATTGATTTGGTGAGTTTTTCTATATTTTTAGGTTTAGTTTTTTCAGTTCACGGAAGTTATAATCACAGTAATGTAATATTGAACTTTTATCCAAAGAAAAGCAAATTACATCCGAGTCATTGAACATTTATTTGTTTGATTAACTATTAAAATTACTCCTCAATAACTGTAAAATTCCTCACTTTTAATTATTTTGCATTAAAATCTTTAATTTTACAATAAACATGATATTTTTTATACTTATAATTTCTTTTATGCTGACAGTAATGTAGGGATGGAAATTTAAAATAAATAAGGTCAATAGAAGTAAATTGTCTTTTTTTTTCTTGTATATTTCTAAGCTTATATATTTTTGTTTGTGAAATTCATATAACTGCATGTGTAAATTGCATAACTTACATAAATAAACAGCAGTAAGCATAAATTGTGTTTTACCACCATTTGCTTTATATCATTAAAATTTTACATGTTGGTCAAGGTTCTGTGATTTTTTTTTTTTTTAAATAAAGGTTCCGTGGCTTCAAAAAGTTTGAAAAACTCTGTTCTAGACCATGTCTTTCATAAGGCCCCATAAAAAAAAATCTAAGGGGTTATGTCCTGATATCTCGGGGGCCACGATATTGGACTAGCACGACCAATCCAACAATTCCCGTACCGCTGATTCAAGTAATCCGTAGCATGACCACCAAAATGCGATGGCGCCCCATCGTGCTGAAAGAACATCTTAAAACGTCCGTAGCTCCGCAACGGTTCGAAATAGCACTTATGTTGTATTAACTTTTTTACTCGATGTCACCCCGTCAAAATATGACAGACCGGTTGTGAAATACCCTGTATATATGAAGCAATGTTTAATTTGTAGTCTTGCTAATTTGAGAATTTTTAATTCGTGGAACATTTTGTTTGTACTTTTTTTACGTTTGTTCGATTTATAGATTTTCCTAATTATTCTTTTTTGCATTACTACCAGAGGCTGCAAAAAACGACACTGTCGCGCATTTACATAAGCACTGATGCAGTATTGTATGTGCGGGTATAGGTATACCATAGTCAAATATATGGATGTAAGGACTTGCTTTTGGGTGCGCGACACATACTTTTGTAATTGTGAATGAAACGTTCTCTATTTAACTTATTGCAAAGATCTTCAGTGTACTCTTTGAATGCGAGGTTTGCATCAAGGATAGCTCCCGGAAATTTGCTCGATTGCACTCGTTGAACAGGGACTAAATTTGTTTACGTTATATGATGTATAGTAGCGTATTTATTTGTCTTGTTGCGCCTAATGTATGTCCTCAACATACTTGTATATAAATCGAACAAGAAATTATATTATTTTATTGCTGTATTGTTGTATGACTATTATTATTATTATTAATATTACCCACAGATATATACAATGATTACATTTATGATGATAATAATAATGAAAGAAATTATTATTATTAATATTATATTACCTACAAAGACTTGTCAAATGACCTCATTCTGTCAATAAAGCATAAAATTTGTTTTCAAATGGCAATTCTATGCCATGTATGGAAAGCAAAGCATCAACTGTCCCACTTCTCTCTCTCTATGTATGTATGTATGTATGTATGTGTATGTATATAATATATATACACAATATTTTGTGTAAGAAGGAGGGGGCAAGGGCGAATACCCGCAGAAAAGCCCCCCCCCCCTATATAAGGAGGAGAGAGCCAAAATTAAAGTTTCTAAGCCCCATGATGCCACATTATTTATCTTATATTTTTTTTTTTTTTTTATCCAGTATATGTTCTGTACATGTATAAATAGAACAATAAATTGTATTCCATTGTATTATTATATTGTAGAAGTAGTAATATTCCAGGTTTTGGAATGCTCGCTGGAATTCGTATAAATGGAATTGATTCGAAATGTATTCCAGATTTCCATCGGATATTTTATGGTCAAATTTCGGGAAAGAAAATCTTCTTTTGTGAATTCTTATCTAGAATACCCCCCCCAATCAATTTTTATAGGAATTGAAAACATGAAAAGAGACCATTCTAATCTTGGTAGAACAGTTTACAATATTCAATTCCATTCTTTATTCAAAGTTAGTTTTCTATACACGGAACAGATGTAATTTATATCATCAGTTTAATTGATTTACTGCTAAGAGTTTTTTCGGGGAGTTATAAGATACAGAACTGCAAATACACAACGTTTTTTTAAGGCATAGTTTATCCATATATATATATAAGGTTGTAGCATATATTCTTCTCGATTTTTTAGTTCATTCAGAACAAAAATTAAAGGACTTATAAGGATAAATTTGCTCGAATTTTTAGTTTATTTACCACAAAAATTAAATGACATAATGACAAATTAATCATCAATATAATTCCCTTCTTTTTCTATAACCTCCTTCCACCTGTAGAAAAGTTTTTTTATGCCACGTTCGAAGAAATCCCTTGGTTTCGAGTTAAAAAAAGCGATCACTTCGTTTTCGATAGCTTCCCTGGATTGCAACTTTTGTCCATCTAGGTGGTGTTGCAGACTTCTGAATAAATGGTAATCTGAAGGCGCGATGTCCGGAGAATAAGGTGGATGAGGCATTTTTTCCCAATCAAATGCCTCCAATTGGGCAATGGTGATTCGAGCAGTGTGAGGGCGCGCGTTATCCTGGTCGAATAGACCACCTCTGCGATTAATTAATGCGGGACGTTTTTCTTGTAATGCCATCTTCAATCGTTGGAGTTGTTGGCAGTAGACTTCAGCTGTGACGGTTTGGTTATCTGGCAGAAGCTCAAAATGAATAATTCCTTGCATATCCCACCAAACGCATAGCAAAATTTTCTTTAGATGGGGTCCATTCCTTGGCTGAGGTTCAGGCTTTGCTTTACGGCTAAGTCACTGATTTTGACGCTTAATATTGTTATAGAGGACCCATTTTTCATCCCCCAGTGACGATCCGATTCAAAAACGGTGCCTGCAGTTGCCGAGAATGCAGTGATGTGCAAATATCGATTCGATGTTGAAGATTCGCTTGTGACAAATCATGCGGAACCCATTTTCCAACCTTCACTACTTTTCCTAACAGCTTCAAATGACGACGAATGGTCATATGGCTAACGCCGAGTTGCAGGCCAAGTTCTCTTACAGTTACCGTTGGGGTTTCCTCCACTGTTGCTTTCAGCAACTCTTCATCTAACTCATTTGGTCGTCCTGTTCGTTGATAATCTTTCAGACTGAAGTCTCCATTTCTGAACTTCTCAAACCATCTCCTACACATCTAGTCGCTCACATCATTTCCATAAACTCTCTGAATGTTTTTTGCGGATTCACTAACGTTAGATCCTTTATGGAACTCATACAGCATCTCATGTCGAATATGCTCTTTCGTGGGCTCCATGTTTTTTCAATTACTGTAATATCGTAGAGGTTGCGTTGTAACTGTATGAAAAACACCAGAGAAAATATTCATTAGCCTATTCCTACACTAGCCTAAGTCATTCTGTATCCTTCTGTATCGTGATAAAACCTGTGCGAACCTGTCGCCGCGTGTATTTTGCAACATTGCTAAAACTATTTCACATTATCTTGAGGTTATTCTATTATCTATCGTCCGTTTTCTAATCGAGCAGAATTTATGTTACAACCTGATATATACGTTCAGGATAAAAATGAAGACGTAGAGCAAAAATGTCATTATATTTGGCTGCAGCCGACGTTTCGGGCAACTCTTCCCATCTTCAAGGCCTAATTAATAGAGAGCTAAAATTAATAAATGACACAAAAGATATAAATAACGAGAGTTAAAACCTAATGTACAAAAATTAAAATTATTCAAAAATAGAAAATACAAAATAGAAAAAGGCTAGAACAAGATCAAATCAAAAGTAAAATATATAAATGACAAAAAAATATAGGATGATAAATGTAAAACCTAAAACTAAAATCATTCAAAAACAAAACTGTTAAAAAACCTTCACAAGTAAAACGTTAAACGGAAAACTACAAGAATAAACCGACACACCTGTATTCAAAGAGCAGCCACAAGAAACTGAAGCAAAAAGGAGACAGGTAATAGCCAGAATCAGTGTTTAGACTAGGGTTCAAAAACTTAATACATAAAGATTCATAAATACGAAGCGAGGACGAGCATTTTAATGATTTAAGAATTTTAAAATTTTCAATAGAAACATCAGCCTTACAATTGATGGAATGACTTCTGATAGCAGACTGTTCTTTTCTCAACAAAACCTTCCCTTCCTATGACTAATACCCATATGGGAACAAAATCTCGCCCGCAAAGAACGAACTGTACTGCCAACGTAGTTCCCCTGGGAACACACAGGGCAGGTAAACAAATAAACGACAGAACAGCTCATTGCAGGGGGGATTTCGTCCTTACATCGGAAAAAACCATCAAGGGTATTACTATTTACAAAGACAATCTTAAAATCAGTGTGAAAATAAAATTTCATATATATATATGTTACACATAGACCGTGCAAGGAACAAGGAACTCTTCTGGGAAAATTAAATGCACTATAGTCCGTAGTCCGAATAAGTAATTGTAAATGACAAACACTATAGTTTTTTCCTTTTCATGATGTTAGCCCCACGTGGGCATCGGGTCACTCGCAAAACTATAGTGTTTGTCATTTACCATTACTCATTTGGACTATAGTGGATTTAATTTTCCCAGAAGGTTCCTTGTTCATGCATGGTCTGTGTGTAACATAAAAGATCTCATGGGACCATTCTGAGTTCTATCCCATATATATATATATATATATATATATATATATATATATATATATATATATATATAAATGTGTGTGTGTGGTGTGTGTGTTTGTTAAAAAACACAATAAACATATAGAAAACAATAAATAGCTAAAATCCCCAAAAATTTTCAACAAAAAATAAAAAAAAACACTAAAACCCACGAAGCTTTCGAAGGAACTACCATCTTCGTTCAGGCGGTGGAGGAAACTAAAGTAGAAATGGAGAAGAATTTTATTTTCTAGAGAACCATTATGCTTCCGGCAACTCAAAACGACGCAACGAAGAACGGGCCATTTTGAATGGCAAAAATTGGTGATAAAGTCAAACTGAAAAGTTTCTTTTTTAACACTGAAATTTTCTGTATTTTTTATATTGAAGGATTCGGTGAGATTTCTTTTATCATTACTACGGATATTGAAAAGTAATTGAGCCTTTCTAATGTCTATATTATGGTCTTTGTCTAAACGATGTTTGTGCAAGGTCGAGTTATCATCTGATAACTTGATAATTGTTTTTTTTCAATTTGATAGTTGATTTTTTTCGCAAGAGACCGTCAGTGCAACAGGGGGATCTGTGAGACCAGGTGAAGTTGGGAGGGAACAATATCCCGAAGCGAAGGAGCGTTAAAAGAGATCACCAGAGCATACTTTAAACTCTTAACGCTGGCAATATTGTTATAGAATTTCTTCTTAGCGGATCTAAGTGATTTTTCAATAAAAATGGGGGAATAACCCAATTTTTAAAAAAAGTCTTTAATGTAGGAACATTCAAATTCCAAAATTCAAAATAAAATTCTTTTCCACTTCTACTTTTAGTTTCCTCCACCGCCTGAATGAAGAGGGTAGCTGCCCTCCAAAAAATTCGCTGTTTTCAGTGTAGGAAGCGACAAATTAACATCGCTCAGACGAAACTAATGCGACGCACTGCCCTAATCCTGGGATTATTATTATTATTATTAGCAGAACCGTCGGGAGTCGAACTTTCGACCTCAGTATCTTAATCCCGCTTATGGAGAAACGGGGTTACCCACTGACAAACCAGAACTAGCGACTTCTCTACGTTGGTAGTCGGTACTGTAGAAATTTTTACTGTGCCATTCCAAAATGTGCGTTCTCCAACACGATGAATATCGTGCAGTAATATTGTAAATATACAAACATATTATATTACTATAACGAATATGATATTGTCTGTCAACCTCTCAATATGAAACATTATTATTATTATTATTATTATTTCTAAGCTATTAAGTTTATTATGGTATCTATGCATATAATGATAATAATATTGATAAAATATAAGCCAAAGAGTTTCTTTTTGCGAAATGAATTTGTCATTTGTTTCAAAATTAAATCAACGGATTATTTCGAATTTCGAATCCCTCCAAAGCTAAAACATAAAGAGAAAGCTAATGAAATGGATTTCAAATTATGTGACATTAATCTGGGATTATATATATATATATATATATATAATCTTACCCAAATCCGCAAGGAAAAGAACTAAAACAGTGTTTAAAAAGGCTAATTAATTTCGGCCGGTCACAACCAAGCCCTTTTCAAAGCCATAAACTAGTTAAAATGGCCAACAAGATTAAAAACTTCCGACCTGCCTGCGAAAGAGCTGAAGTATAAATGACTGTGTTAAGCAGGGCTCCCAGAGTTGCCAGCAAGGATTACCTTAGACTCTACCTTAAAATCAGCAAAATTACCTTACATCTGAAAGGGAAATTTCCTTAAAAATTACCTAAATATTTTACGTGTGTGTGTGTGTGTGTGTGTGTGTATGTATATTAATAATGACATTATCATGGTACCAAGGTATTCGAATTATAAAACACCTTGTAGTATATTGAAAAAAAAAGTTTATTTCCAAAAGTACACATCTTAAAACAAAGTTGAAAAGCAATAATATACCGTATTGAAAAATAAAAGTTTATTTTAAAAAAGATATGCATTTTTATTATATAAAAATGAATAAACTCAAAACCTCAATAGAACTTGAGGAAATTAATAAAAAATTGTTCCAAATAAGTTGAAAAGCTA
This sequence comes from Bathynomus jamesi, assembly GCA_023014485.1. Taxonomy (NCBI): domain Eukaryota; kingdom Metazoa; phylum Arthropoda; class Malacostraca; order Isopoda; family Cirolanidae; genus Bathynomus; species Bathynomus jamesi. The sequence goes on from JAJOZX010006137.1 coordinate 184,710, forward strand.
GATCTGAAATGAAAAATCTACTCAAATTGTTTTAACATAATTTTCTTTCATACTTCATCATTTACGCTACTATGTACATTCCGCTTTACTTTCCGCTTCTTGATTTTCGACGTTTTCTGACGCTCATCATCTGTATTGTAATTACTTTCTTCGTCACTCTCATTTCTTTATGATGCCATTTATCACTTATTATAAACTTACTTTTACTTTTATTGTAAAGTTATCTACAAAACTGCAGTGAATGTAATCACTGTAATGTGAAATGAATCACAGTTGTCACCATAGGCCTAACGAAAGCAATGAAAAAGTTAGGTCCAGCTTTGTTTACATCTTTAATACGCAACTGTAACGCAAGAGGGCGCAATTGTAGGTAGAAAAAATAATGGTTTTTCGGTATGTAATCACTTAAATTTTCTCTGATTGATTTATTTCTTATATTTTATATTATTTTTCAGTATTTTATTTTATATTTTTTAAACAGATTATGAGAAACTGCTTTCGAACTGAATTACCTCAGATTTACCTTAAAAATTCCCGTACCTTAAAATGTACCCAAATTAACCTAAACTAAAAATTACCTTGAAAGTGGGAGCCCTGGTGTTAAGGCATAATCACGGACAAAGAGAAGGTAGCTGTCATACGTCTGGCAGTTGGCGAAGGAAAAAACTTTTTCCAGATTTCAAACATTCAAAGTGAGAAATCTTTAAGGACTCTGAATAAAGACGTTTTACTCCTGAAAGTGCCTTTTGAGGTTAACAAAGGACTTTCTTCACCTTTGCCACAGCGGATTAAGTTGGTCTCCGCTGTGCCAAATAAATTGTCTTCGTTCATCCGTCATCCTATTACAAAAGCCTCCAACAATTCTGGCGTAGTTTATGAAATCCCATGTGAAGGCTGCCCTCAAAAATACATCGGAAACACAATTGATTTTCAGAGCAGGATTAATTCCCACAAACGTGACCTGAGATCGGGTAATACTTATAGTAGCTTGGTTCAGCATAGGGAACTTCATAATCATATTTTTAACTTTCAGGATTCTAAACCTATTTTGAAGGTCAGGGACCAGGAACAGACAAATATACGAGGTATTTTATATTTTAGGAGAAAACACCATTTCAAAATATTTTAGGGCAATTTCGGGTCGTGACCGGCTGCCAGATGTACAGGACTGATTTTTACTTAAAGATTTCTCACTTTGAATGTTTGAAATCTGGAAAAAGTTTTTTGCCTTCGCCTACTGCCAGACGTATGACAGCTACCATCTCTTTGTCCGTGGACCGTGATTATGCCTTAACACAGTCATTTATACTTCAGCTCTTCCGCAGATCGGAAGTCCTTAAGCGTGTTGGGCATTTTAACTAGTTTATGGCTTTGAAAAGGGCTTGGTTGTGACCGGCCGAAATTAATTAGCCTTTTTAAACACTGGTTTAGTTCTTTTCCTTGCGGGTTTGGGTTAGATTATATTGCTGCGGTAAATGCAATCAAAATTTATATATATATATATATATATATATATATATATATATATAAAGTGTCCCCAAAAAATGCCCCTATTTTTATTTGCCCGTTATTTTATAATAATGATAATAATGATAACGATAGTGATAATAATAATAATGATAATGATAAGCTTTAATGGATGTATATTTCATTATTGGATTAACAGATTGGGATTTTTATTCCTGATATACCTATACATTTCTAATCTTTCATTACTTAATAACTAATAAATATTGTATATTAAACCGTTCTTTCACCATTTCATATTTAAAGCAATAACTTTTCCTAATTTCTACGAAATTAGGAAAAGACGATACCAATACCAATAAACTGTAACCTAGTAAGGCCATAGAAGCCCTTACTAGGCTATAGTCTTTAAGGAAAGCTCAGGCTTGACTAAGCTCTTTAAGGACTTGTCTATACGAAATAATATGGCTGAACCCTCAGACAGTGATGCCACGTTTGCAGCTGGAACAGAAAATTAAGATCATTGAGTAGTTTTATGTGACAAATTCTGCGACGCAGGCAGGGCTACCGAGAGGGCGAGGCCGGGCCGGGTTAAATCCACGGGGCTCGGACCTCTAGGGTGGCCCGGAAAGAGGGGGGGATAAAATCTAAAAATATCAATGAAGCAATTGATTAAATAACAGAGGAAATATAATTAATGAACATACATTTTATAGAGATTATCATAGTCAAACTGAAACAGAAAATATTATCTGCGGTCCACCAATGCCCAAGACCGACTGACAGATCTGAGAACCATTGTAATTGAAAGCCAGTTAGCCCCGTACTTTAAATTTCATCAGAATCATTTACCACTTTGCTAGAGAGAAGGCGAAGAAAGTACACTTCTAATTATGAAAATCTTGCAGTAAACAATTGTCTTGCCTGCATGGACTGATACTGCATTTGTAAATTGTATAGGGATAGAATTAATATAATTGATTCGAAAAATAAAATGGTCATTTTCTTCTGAGTTGTTTATTCATACTGTATGTTTTGAATAGCGACTTGGACATATAATCAGTTTGCTTGTTATGTACACAAAAAACATTTATAATAAAGTACTGAGTAAACAGGGGGGCCCATATACCAATCCTTCCCCGGGGCCCGTGGCAGTTCTCGCCCGCCCTGGACGCAGGTGCAGAGAATGTGGATGCAGAGATCCACCCGATAGAACGACAATATTACGAAGTTAAGAAAATTTAAATCAAAAGGAAATGTAAACAATCAATATAAGGGTAATGTGGTAGGCGACGATCTACAAGAACTGTGCAACACGTAAATTTGGTTCATGAAATTATTGAGTACAGTTCGCAGGAGTCAATTCGACGTTTGTCAGCAGAACTAGGTATTTCCAGAACATCTGTGCATCGTATACTTAGTACCTAATTAAAATTGTTTCGCTACAAAGTTCATTCACAAGCTTCACTGACTAATGTTCAAAAACAAAAACGGATGGAATTCGCAATATGGATGTTAGCAAAGCTAGAAGATTCTGAATTTTTTAAACACATCCACTTCATTGACGAGTGTTACGTACATCTGTCTGGGGAGATTAATAAGAAAAACTTTCGTTACTGAGGAAATCATGCTGGTGTTCGAATAGAGCTTCCACGCAGTGTTGTTAAACTCAACATTTAGGTCGTTGGTGGGTGGTATGGTGTATTAGGTCCCTACTTCTTTGAGAAGTAAACTGGAAAAATAGTAACAGTCACGCAAAATTCATATCGTCAGATGCTACAAGATTTCTACTTACCACAACCAATTAGTTTGTCCAGTAAAGGAAATTACTGCATTACACCAGTAGTTTCAGCAGGATGGAGCACCTCCACATTTTTAGGTAGGGGGGGGGGGGAACACCTGTTATATATATCTCACTGTGTAATTCAGTCAGTATATAATTGACATTTTGAGTAATACACATTAAATACGCCAACAACTAAAATGGAAACATAATGAAACAAGTCAAAGAAAATGGTTGATTCAGTTTTTGAATATGAACATGAAAACCTCCTTAACCTTCATTTCGAGTGATGGAAGAATAAACGAAAAAAGAATTACGAAATCATGAAAAATTTATTCAGCAATTTTCCCTTTTGTCGTATTTATCTCTGCTCAGAATTTCCTTTCAACGTTACCTTCGACGAATTAGCATCTTTAGAAGTTTGGAAACGAAACGGGAGACAGATTTTGGCCTTTCGGTTTTCCATAACAATAAGCAATCAACGTTTATTATATATATATATATATATATATACACTATAACGCCGAGCTATTTTTTCCTGTTGTTGAAGGTAACTAACATAGTCTCATTATAATCAACTGGTTGACCGTCCCTTATAAAAATCCTTAACCCTTTAACGCATAATACCCCAATTGCTCATTTTTCTGTCTCACGCCAGACGATTTTATTCAGTTTCAGATCAGGATCGATCCCAAAGTTTCATTGAGTTAATATTAATAAATTTAAAATTCAGCAAGAATTCATAATTGATGAGAAAAAAATATATTATACGTGTATTTTCATGGTCAGATAATAAATTTTACATGAATTTTGAAACTTTCAGTATTTTGTCCCTAGATTTTATTTCCAGAGGACATTCTTTCCACCCATGGGTACACGGGTTTGTCGAAACTAGAACCAAAATTCCATTTGATTACATGGACCTGTTCATGTTTTCGTACATTATAAATCAAGGTCAAACTCATTAAAACAAAAAATTTAAAAAAATATAAGTCGGAGTTAAATCTTGAAAAGATGCAATAGGCCTATACAAAATACACCCCACCAAACGAAACTACATTTATTAAATGTTCATAAACGTTTAAAACAAGCCCATAAATGTTTAAAAACGTCCATATAGACGTTTATAAACGTTTAAAAATGTCTATAAATGTTTAAAATTTTCTATTAACGTTCATAAACTTTTAAAAATTTCTATAAACATTTAAAAAGGTTCAAAATGTTTAAAAAATCAATGTCCATAAACGTTCATAAATATTTAAAAATCGTCCATGAACGTTTTAAAAATGTTCATAAACGTTCATAACCGTTTAAATATGCCTAGAAATGTTTAAAAAAATTACCATAAATGTTCAAAAATGAATGGCCATAAATGTTCATAAAACTCATTTAAAAACCCTTCCATGAACGTTCATAAACATTTAGAAAATGTCTATAATCGTTCATAAATGGTTAGAAACGCATATAAACTTTAATAAATGTTTCCTTTCCCGAGGTGCGGGTACCATAAACTATTTATCCAAGCTACACTTACTGATACTTATGGGTTCGAACAGCAACGTGGTGTTTAGCAAACAATTTATCCACTCGGCCCATTAAAGGTCCAGTAAAAGATACGTTTACATAAATTAAATATATTTACAAACCCTAAATATAACTTAAATTAACATTTAAACTTAACCCAACCTTAGGTTAACACAAACTTAACACTAAACTTAATACTTAAACTTAATCTAATACAAACTTAATACTTAAACTTAACCTACACTTAAACTTAAACTTTAAAGTGCTATACAAGCAGTATGTCCTGTGCCTATTTAAGGTAAATTGTCACTTCGGCTATCACTTCACTTCGGCTAGTCCAGTAGCAGTGGTGTTTAGACGAACAGGAAAGGATAGGCTTGCTCCAATCCTGTCTTAATCCTCGAATTTCCTGATGAAGCTAAGCCTCGGAACGGGGCCACAAAACATTCCGACCGTTCACGTTCAGCTCGGGCAGACGAAACAGTTTTACTTGAATCAGGAATTCAGTTCCCCAGCCGAACCCAAGCGTTGTTCCACACTCCAAATTTGAAGCTTCGTATAGGGGCTTCCACACTTGCACCATAGGCAATGCTCAAAGACACCACTGTACTCTGTACCCTGAAGTGATTGCAGATCTAATGCCGACAAACTCACATTCAAATATCCAACTTGTTGCAACTTCTCACTTTGAATCTTCCGGTTCCAACCTCTATTGTTCAGGTCACAAGCACGAATCATCCCCAAACTTCCATTACTACCTTTAACTTTACTCACTTCCAAAACATTCACTCCAAGCTCTAGTTTCACACTCCACCTATCACTCACGTTCAGCTTTCACAATGACCCTACCATACCAATCACACTCTTACAATACGCCCTTAAACGTTCATAAACTTTTAAAACGTCCATAGATAAACGTTTTGCAGGCGTTCCTGTTTGAAAAGTTATTTTTGTAGAACTTCGTGGCACTCATAAATTTAGTGCCTGTGCCGGCCAAAGAGAGTAGCCTTACAGCCATAATAAATCAAAAGACCAATAAATGTTCTTAGTAAATACAGTCAGTTTTCATAAGGAACTGAAGCAAAGAGGTCATTGAAAGAATTAATGAAATTATTATTATTATTATTATTATTATTATTATAAAGAATCATAGCATTATAATACCTTCCTTAAATCCACTAACCTAATATTTTTTTAAGTTAGGATATCTGAACCTACATTAATTCGGTAAACTGACGAGGAGAAAAATTTCTCAAAACTTCTTGTTTGAAATGTTTGGTTTTTATAAGAGCAAAAAACATGGCGAGAAATGGACAGCAGTCAAAAAAAAGTATTTATACATTCAGCCAACACCCGTAGCCCAGTGAGTAAAACCATTTCCTATAAGCGAAGTGAAAACACTAAGGTCGGGGGTTCGACTGCCGTGGGAGCTGTTAATAATAATCTGAGAATTATCGCAATGAACCATGTTATAGTCTAGCCTCAGTGTTGCGCCACTTTCTGACCCTCTTGATTAATTATTGTTATTTGTAGACCCAAAAGCAAAGGTTGCATTCACAGAAAGTGTAAATGAACTGTAAAAAATTGCTATAAACCATTAGCGAGACAAATGGTGCTTTAGCTGATACACACCCATTTATTTCAAAAGAATAACCAGAAGGAAACATGACTTACTTCCTGCATTCACAAAAGGATATAAGGAGTGTAACAAAATTTTTTACTGATTTTGGGGAATTTTCCGGTAGTTTTGACAGGTAACATCAGTGTGGTAATTCTTGATAAGTTAAACTCGGACAATGTCTTGGAAGCTCACTGTGCGAAAATCTGTGTGCAATTGTCAAACAAAAACCTGCAATATTCGAAGAAGTCAAGACTGAAATTCAAGAGAAATGTTGGCCAGAATACTCAAAAAGGCTTTGCAAAGTGTCAAGATCTGACAGAATGTTTTGGTCGACTCCTGCCTTCTTTTCAGAAGCGTGTTAAATTGGTGTTGGAAGCACAAGCAAAGAATATTAATCGTTATTGAAGTTTGTCAAACTTTTTGAATTTATTCTTAAACAAAAAAAAAATCCGTTTTACAAAATTTCTGTAGTTCTTCCGCCAATTTACATTTGTGCTAATGATGCCAATGACGCTTGTCGGTTTTGTGTTCCTTCTTATCAAAATTAACAGCGTTTAAATTCTGTTAACCATTGTGTTACTGCTCCAACAAAATTGTAAACTTACCAAGATTACATAGTTACAATCTCGCCAGATAATCTATCATACATTACTCAACTGATAATATTACATAAAAAAATATCTTCAAATGTTTCTAGCGACATCTGGCACTACCTTCTTAGTCGTACAGGGCCCGCAAGCTGTACCCGTGACCCTGAAATAACAAACATACGAACGAACAAACTGGTGTGCCTATAGATATAAGAACGAACGACTGTGTAAATAAAAACTTAATGTAAAGCAAGAACTTTATCTAAAGGAATAGGAGAGACGTATGCCTTCTCTCTCCACATCAAGCCCTACTTCCCCCGTTTCCAGAGAAATCTCCCTCCGTCAACGGATCGAGGAATTTAATGCGAATAAAAGGCGGGAATGCCTGCCGTTTACCGGTGATAATAAACAATTAGCTTTATATATATGAAATCGTCCCTATCTTTTATCCTAAACTACTAGGCAGAAAATTATAAAAGAATTAACAAATTAGAAGAAAACAAAGAACTAAAACAGTGTATAAACGCTCTTAATGAGAGAGTATCCACGATAGAAGATGGACTACAAAACCAAGTAATAGAAAATGAGAGGTTAGACAAGAACCTCGCGAAAACCGATACTTTATCGGTGGATCTGAAGTCCCTCAAGGCTCCCCAAGTGAAAACTCCACTGAAATTGTCAGAAACACCATCAAAGTAAAACTCTGTATAAACATTCCTGAAAATGTCATTACGGAGGCACATCGAGTTAGGAAAAATAATAATAACACTGACAAAAGTATCACAAAATTCGAACTGAGTGACTGGCTGTGGAAATTGGAAATAAGAAGTGTAGTTATAAATATCAAACCTAATATATATACATATTAATGTATTCTTTCTGTGAACACAGACCAAAAAATTTTTCTAAACTATTAAAATTTAAAAAAGAACAAATAACTTATTCCTGTTATGTACGGGATGGTATAATATATGTTCGTAAGTTCCAGGAAGGACAAAGAGTCAATTCATACCCAACATGACTTCGACAACTTTCGGCGCCATCTACAAATAGAATCGCCTTCAGCATAACCCTTGTGTTAAGTAAACTTATCACGACATAACCTATCATTACTCTTATATATAATTATAATAATTAAAGAAAAATAAAAAAATCTGTGATTCGGTGCTACTATAGCGTGATTCCTACCGGTGACTTCGATACTATATTACTATAGGGTGATTCCTACCCGTTTTGGTTCGAAACTACAGTACTGTAGAGTGTGATTCCTATCCAAGGTATAAATGAAAATATAATAAATATAAAATGCTATTTATTATTCAATTTTTATTTAAAAAATAGTTTCGGTGCTACTATAGTATGTGGTCTACCTATGATTGGTTAGGTTTAGTCACGATATTTTCGTTAAAACTAACGAAAATATCATGACTAAACTAACCAATCGTCAAGGGCGATGGACATTGGAATGTAAAAAGCAATTAGTAAACAAGGTAAGAAGCTATAATTAAAAGGTAGACCGCCGAATCGAGGTAGGAATCACGCTATAGTAGTACCTGTGATTCTATCATCGTTAATTTTAAGATTTTATAATGATATAATTTTTAATTTTTAATTTAATTTTTAATTTTACGTTTTTATAATTCTATAATTTTCTAACTTTCAACTCTACAATCTCACTGTGGATGCATATATAATATCAAGCTCGTACATACGCTCTTGCTTTGCAACAACCGTTTTTAAATTTTAATTTTTTGCATTTTTTTGGCCTATACTGTTGTATATGTGTATATGTATGCATGTATATAGAGTGGCACTCATAAGTATTCGTATAGAGAAATATTTCAGTCATATTTGTCCTTATCTTTTGTGCCATGCACAGCATAGCTATGAAAAGTGTACCGTTCGTTTGGAAGAATGTAATAAATAAAAATATTAACTTAGTTCCAACATATAAAGTAAAATATGAAAGAATTTGAGAAAAATGAAAAAAAAAGTTAAAATGAAAAAGTTTTCGTACATTTATTTACAAAATTATTTAATACGTTTTGTGTCCACCTCAGGCTTCAAGAATTTAAAAATTTTATCAGTAGTTTGCTGTTTATTGATTAGACAGTTGACCCTTTTCAATTCTTGAATTTTCTCTGGGAATCTTCATGGAAGACGGGTGACTGTACAAGCCATTAGTAAGCAATGAGTCGTCGTGGTAAAGAGTTGTCTACACATCTTATGATATCTGTTATTGCTACACACGGGTCTGGAAAGAGTTCTAGGAAGATAGAAAGAGAATTTCGAATTCCATTTACGACGGTTGCTGCAGTTATAAAGAAATGGAAAAGCTTTGGAACAATCAAAACTCTACCAAAGTGTGGACGAAATTGCAAGATTTCAGGACGTACAGCTAAGCTAGATGGATTGAAAGAATGGCTGCTGCGAATCCACGAGTGTATAAGATCGATGTCCATCCCTCTACTGTACGTCGTACAGTGAGGAAGAATTGTCTGCATAGAAGAGTTGCACGAAGAAAACCTCTACTACGAAAAGTGCACAAAGAAGCTCGTTTAAGGTACGCCAAACATTAGAAAAATGATGGATTTGGATTCTGGAAAAAGTTCTCTGGACAGACGCGACCAAAATTTAATTATTCCAGAACAACGAGCAACGGTATGTTTGGCGAAAATCAAATACTGCATCGAGAAAAAAAAAAACATGTTTCCAACGGCTAAACATGGTGGTGGTAGTTTGCTTCTTTGGGGATGCTTTAGTGTTTTCTGGTCCAGGAATGTTTTTTTTCATCAATGGAATCTTGAATTCAAAGAAATAACGGAAAATTTTAGGAAAAAAATGTATTGTCTTCAGTTCGAGTGTTGCGAATGGGTCGCAATTGGGTACTGCAACAAGATAATGATCCAAAACATAAAAGTAAAAGCACATGAAATGGCTTCAAGGAAAGAATTTCAAGTTTCTCGTGTAACCCAGTCAAAGCCCAAATCTCAATTTAATAGAGAATTTATGGTGTGATTTGAAGAAAAAAGCTGTCCGCAAGAGAAGCCATTCGAATCTGAATGAATTGCAACAACTTCCTTTAGAAGAATGGGCTAAAATTTCTACTGAGCGATGTCGAAACCTTGTAGAAAAATAACCAATACGAATCACTGAAGTCATTCAAGCAAAATGTGGACACACAAAGTATTAAATCATTTTGTAAGTAAATTTACGTATGAAAGCTTTTTCATTTTAACGTTTTTTTATTTTCCTCAAATTCTTTGATGATTCACATTATACGATGTTGGAGTTGAACTAATTTTTTTTATTTAAATTTTTCGAAACGAACGATAAACTTTTCATAACTATCCTTTGCATAATATAAAAGATAAGGACGAATATACCTGGAATATTTCTATGTACGAATACTTATGAGGGCCACTGTGTGATATATATATATATATGATATATTATATAATATTATTATATTACGTTATTATTTTTATTACCGTATTACCCTAATCTTCATATCATGATCAACACTTTAAATGCTCTCAATACTGTAAATGAAATTACTAAATCTGAAAACGTAGTCAACTCCGACTATATCTTAGTCGATAACTTTTAAACAAGAAATCCAACAATGTCAACCTGTCTTTCCTAAAATTAAACATTCGCAGTCTCCAAAACCACTTTGACGAATTGACAACTAACCTCAAATTACACTGGCCAACAAAATGAAACTTTTTTTTCTCATCACAAACATGATCACACTTTTCTTAATGCATTTTTCGCGCTGATTCCGAATCTGGTTTTATTTTTTTCTAGCACGTATAGTTATATAGATACACTGGTTTTGATATTTTTAAGTTTTTGATATTGCTATAAGAAAATTTATGGATGTATAGATCACACTTAGGAATGCTAAACAACAAATACATCATATACCTTATTCAATGTACTTATAAATAAAGAATATATACATTATTTTATTAAAGCGCTGTGAGTGTGATTTCCTTTTGTAAATTTGGCCTGGATTGTCACGATACAGCATCCAACAATGGTCCGCCATCATGCTTTCATTCCAATATCCTTGGTAGCGCTTCTCCATCATCTGAATATCTTGATGGAAGCGCTCTCCTTGCTCGTCACTCACTGCACCAAGGTTTTCAGGAAAGAAATCTAAGTGGGAATGCAGGAAGTGAATTTTTAACGACATTCGACACTCCATTTCTTTGAAGGCATCAAGGAGGTTCTTGACTCCATCCTTTTACGCAGGTGACTTGTTGCTTCCAAGAAAGTTTTCACATATCCATTTGAACGCCAGCCAAGCCTTCAATTCCAGCGGACTTAGGACTTTTTCAAATTCAGTGTCATTCAAAACCTCCCTTATTTGTGGCCCAACAAAAATTTCTTCCTTCAATTTTGCTGCAGTAACCTTCGGAAATTTCCTTGAAAGGTATTGGAACCCTTCAGAATTGACTTTACCCATTGCTTTAACAAAATTCTTCATTAAACCAAGTTTAATGTGAAAGGTGGCAGATAGATCTTTTGGGGATCCACTAAAGGGACAGACTGGACATTGCTTATCCCTGGGACATATGTATACCTAAGTGGCCAGTCACTTTTGGTGTAATGTTCTATAGTGGCGCGACTGTCCCACAGGCAAAGGAAACAACAAAATTTTGTGAATCCTGACTGCATACCCATAAGCATTCCTATAACTTTTAGATCTCCACAAACATTCCATTGATGACTGTCGTATTTGATTGCCTTAAGTGTATATCCATATTGTCATATGTCTCTTTTAGATGGACGGAATGGGCAATGGGGATGGATGGCATTATATTACCATTATGCAAAAGAACTGCTTTCAGGCTTCTCTGCGACGAATCAATAAAGAGGCGCCACTCAGATGCCACATACGTCTGAGATATGGCTGTAAATAGTCCATTGATGTCATGGCAATAACAGAGAGGACCGTCTACTGAAAAGAATGCTAATTCAAAATTCCGCTTTCGGTAGTAACTAATACGAACATTGTTCTCAAGTAAATTGTTCTCCTTTAGTCTTGAGGCGAGAAACTCTGATTTCTCTTTAGACAGCGATAAGTCTCTAACAAGATCATTCAACTGTCCTTGGGTTAACGTTTTAGGCTCTAAATGTCTACCTTCAAAAGTGTACTCTGGTTCTGTAGATGGTCCGGAAACGCCAGTTGCACCTTCATCACTTTCCATGTCATCTATGATAGAATCTAGCCTATCACTTGGGGGAATTGGAATGGGCAATGTTTCATCATGTTTTACTGGTCTACGTGCTGAATCCAAGTTTGGATATACAATCTGGTGTTTGTTCTTGGCAGAAAACCCCATTAAGTTCACACTACAAAATAACAGTCTTCATGATGATCTCTCGGCTCCCTCCATATCATGGGTATGGCAAATGGCATTGAAGCTTTCTTTTTGTTAAGCCAATCACGTAATCCATTTGAACAGCCAGAACAGATTTGATGTGGCGCCCATGGTTTATCTTGGTCACCTAGATGGCAACCAAAGTATAGCTTGTATATTTTCTTAATGTTGGTTGTAATACTTCGTCGCTGTGTTTTAGTTGTCAACTGGCCGCATACGAAACAGAACTTGTCGGGGTCATTCTTACATTGTCGAGGCATGTTGACTGACCTGAGCAAACTATAAATTAAAAAAAAATGTACACCAACTTGACACAACAAGTTCTTGGACTGGACTGATCTTTTGTCACACAAAGCACGGCGTTGTTGCCTGAATCACAATGCTGCTAGACGTAAAAGCTCACACCTGAAATACATAAGATGTATAATTAAGATAATTGAAATAAATAAGATGAATAAACTAAAAAAACACAAAAAAATAAACACAATCAAATGTTGAAATATTAGTATTTTGCCTATTTAAAATGGTTAAATCTGTGTAGTTATATATATGCCTTCATCTTGAAAACTATACGTGCTAGAAAAAATCTGAATGCAGTTTTGGAATCAGCGTGAAACATGCTATCCAGCCACCACAAATTTTACTCTGATGAAAAATCTTTGTTGACCAGTGTTATTACAGCATAAATTCACGCGCATTATATTGACTGAAACCTGGTTAAATGAAAATAATTAGTCTTTTATAACATTGCAGGATACACACGCTTCCATGTATGTAGGACTAACAATAGGGGAAGAGGTGTAAGTTAGGGTTTCGCGTTTTCAGGGGTTTTCACTATCGCGGTTTTCCGGGACAAAATCGGCCATCGTCCCGAGATCCCGGGATTTACCGGTTTATTGTAAATAAATATGGGCAAATAACGATAAATCCAACATGCGATGTTAGCTATACAACCTACGTATGAAAATAAAAGTTTCAATAGAATTTCATTTAAAAAATACTTCCACATATAAAAATATAAAACACTTTCTTGTTTTACATAAAAAAGCAAGTTAAATTTTCCTTGAAAAATATATATATATATATATATATATATATATATATATATATATATATATATATATATATATATATTATATATATATATATATATATATATATATATATTATATATATATATATATATATTTTTTTTTTTTTTTTTTTTTTTTTTTTTTATAAGTTAAATATTCAGTTAAAAAATAAAAATTCATTTGCAAAAACAAATGAGAGAAAACAGTAACAAAACAAAGTTTCATCATGAGTTATCAACTCGAGTATAATACTAATCTTTCTTATTTTTAAAGTAGCTCTTTAAAAAACAAAGGCAATCAACATTGCGATCATCAAGTTGCGTTCGCATCTTGGTTATAAAGAGTCCCGCAGCTGAAAATGCTCTCTCAGACTCTATGAAATAACATTTTCAGAATAATTTGCAAAACCCGGGAAATCCCGGGATTTGCTGCCCTTGTCCCGGAATTTAAGGTTATCATTTTCCGCCCGGAATCGCGGTTAAGAAACTCTAGTGTAAGTATATTTGTAGACTCAAACTACGACTAAAAGTAACGAAGGACTGACAAGCATAAATAATACCTCAGAAACAGTTGCAATTGAAATGTTTATTCGTAACACCCACTATTCAATTTTAGTCATTCACCGACCACCAAATTGGTACCAGTGATGTAGGACTCGAGACTTTTTTTTCTGGTCTCAGTCTCGATCTCGGACTCGGTCTCGGCCATGGTGGTCTCGACTACATCACTAATTGGTGACGTAACAACTTTTGTTACAAATATCGCTACAATTCTAACTTCCAGTTATATTAGTAACAATTGTGTTGTTACACGAGATTTAAATATTGATCTCACAAAAGAACATTCAAATACGCAGATGATACCACACTTACATCTTCTCATCATAACTCAAACTTTCTGATTAATGAAACGAACAGGCAGTTAGGAAATGTGTATAAATGGATGTGTGCTAATAAACTTTTATTGAACCTGACAAAGTCATCTTATGTGATTATTACCACAAAACATATTAATACAAACTGTCAAATAAATTGGGAATACTACTGTACTCTTGCAAGGGTGAATGAGGTTAAAGTACTTGGCATTAACTTAGACGAAAAACTAAATTTCAAAAGTCATGTACAGTCCCCTGCAATAATCGCGCTCCACCCCTATATAGCCCTCTCCGAGATGTGGCACCAACGCAGTTCCTCTTTCTCCCCCACTCTCACTCCCTCACTCTCCTCCTCCCCCTCTCAGGTGTTGTCAAAGTAATACTTTTATTTTTTGAAAACCAATAACTGAATAGATATATGTGTTCACTGTAGTTTTGGTGGTAATGCTAGGATGACTATGTATTTTATTTATGCATTATTCCTAAATTTTGGGAATAGAGTAGTTAGGTTATTTCACAAACGTGGGATACTTTAAAAACTTTCAATCACAGGATTTTGATGTGGCCATGTTTTAGTTAAAGTGTAAGATAAGTTGTAGTATCGACTTTTTCTCCAGGCAATAACATTTCTGTTTAAAGTCCATGCATCATCAACAAATGATTATCCAGAAAAAGGTCTATCCATGGAAAGATAATGATAACATAGTTTAATTTTTTATTACAAAAATAACATGAATCAAGTAAATTTAGGGATTTTTTTAAGAACATACAAAACATAATTTTCACCTTATAAGGAATTGACAATTGTTCAAGTAAATAAATATATATTTACTACATCACAACCATAACATTATTATACACAATTACTCAATACTTGGTCGATCCTCCATTATTATTAATGACCTCTCGTAGCCTATTTGGAACAGATGCCACGTGATTGTAGATGACTTGTGGGTTCCTGCAGAACACACACATTTAATCTGGTGTTTTGATATTGTCTGTTACACATGGGCTGGAAAAAGATCGTCAAAACGAAACGCTAATTAAGAAGTTTTCCCCATATTGTTTTTATTTTACATATATAATATATTTCGTCGCTGGGTTCAAATCACAGTTTAAAATTAGATGCTATTCGAATCGTAATCTGACACGCCGAATTACAGTGTCCTTCGAATTTTGGGATCATTCGCGATGCAATACTTTTTGTCGTATCGTGATTCGATATTAGCATTGTAGTGAATACTCTTATTTTAGTTTCAAGATAAATGTTAATTTTACCGTCTTGAATTTCGGAATAGTATAAATTCATTTTAAATTAGTTACCCCATTATAATTTCAATTGTGAACCACATTATAATAATTTTATGTATACTATATTATTTTATTGTATGTAAACATAATTAATTATATATCACAATTGTCAGTTAATTATTTATATTCAAATATTTATTTTAATCTAATGCCATGTCCATTTACAAATAAATAATAGAAAACAAAGGTTATATTTTCCACCTTTGGTACTGTCGTAGTTTCGCCTAACGGACTCAATACGGCTAGTGAGATAATCACTGGTTGGCACTTAACTAGCGGCAGTGCTTATGGCTACATCATCCAGGTTCCCTATACCGGATAGATGCGCTACGGTCCCAAGCCGTAGCTTGCCTAGGCCAACGACGACGACGACGTAAACAACAATTGATGACCCGGAGCTGGATTTACCCCTTTTACCCGAACGACTAGGACTAGACTGTAATGTCGTTCGTGCCCACCACCCCCTTCACCCGGACGACTAGGACTAGACTGTAACGTCGTTCGTGCCATCACCCCCTTCACCCGAGCAAAACTAGGACCAGACTGTAATGTCGCTCGTGCCCTCTGCCCCTCACCCCTGCCCGTGCGCTCTGTGCCTGCGCTCGTCTCAACCTCCACTCCTTCGTTGGGAACTTGTCGTCTTGCTTGTACGTTAGCAAGCATAGGAGAAGATGCCTGACGACGCTGGTGCCATCTCCCACTTGAGCGTAAAGCTCCCCGTCTTCTGGCCGGGTGATCCATTTATTTGGTTCCACCAAGTGGAATCACATTCAACTTGGGAAGGATCACCGCTAGCAGGACGAAATACGATCATGTTTTGTCCTCTCTACCAGCGAGCATCATCTCTGAAGTCCGTGACGTCATCGTGTGTACTTCACGAGTGAGGACCCTACAACGATCTGAAGTCTGCCATCCTGTGCCGCACCACTGTCTCCGAGCGTGAGAAACTACATCAGTTAATCTCAAAAGAAGAACTTGGAGACCGTAAGCCCACTCAAATGCTGAGGGCTATGCAGTGCGCTCTAGGCGAACGCGCACAAACCTTCGATAAGGACATCTTTAGACAGTTGTTCTTGCAGAAACTTCCTCCATCAGCTCAGCGTGTCTTGGCCACTATGGATCCTGCTACTCCAGTTGATAAACTAGCAGAAACTGCCGACAAAGTAGTGGAGATTGACACAGCTCCGGTCAACAACGTGAACACACAATCGGAACTGGAGTTGAAAGTGAAAGGAAGTCAACGACTCACCACGTTTGTTCTCTGCTACAAAATCAACGGCAAAGAAGCCATTCTCGGTCAAGATTTACGAAGGCATCGTTCGAGTTCCGGGAAGATCTGCTTCTACCACTCGAAATTGGAAAGAAGGCTAGGAAGTGCATCTCCCCTTGCAATTTTTTCGTCGGAAAACCCCAGCAGCGAGTCCTAATGGCGTCTAGTACTCGCACTGCCAACCTGTTATTCATAAAGGACAGGAACTCTGGTATCAATTCTTGGTCGATACCGGAGCGTCAGTCAGTGTATTCCCAAAACAAAAGGTCATAAGCACTCGGAATCTCCGCCTCTATACGCTGCTAACGGTCTCACGCATACCCACGTACGGTACTCAGTCGCGTGAACTAAACTTGGGCTTCAACCGATCCTTCAAGTGGATTTTCATCTGTGCTCAAGTGCAGCATACCATAATTCGGCGCTGACTTCCTCCAGCCATCATTTCAAACTCCTGGTGGATCTGACAAGCGACGCTTATGCGACCAGGCCACACTGCTTTCTGTTCTTGCCAAACAGGTTGCCCTTCCGGACGCCTCGAACTCTGCACTTTCCCTCGTTCCCCTAATTCCATGTACCAGTGCCTTTTTCCAACGATATCCAGGAATTCTTCAACCTATGCAGATGGGTGATACCATTAAGCACACCATTACCCATCACTTACAACAAAAGGTCCCCTGTGTTTGCAAAACCCAGACGTCTTGCCCCGGACAAACTGAAAGCTGCCAAATCGGAATTCCAGCTTATGCTGGATCTTGGGATAATAAGACCTTCCAAAGCAGTTGGTCCTCTCCCTACACCTGGTCCAGAAGAAGTCAGGAGACTGGAGACCATGTGGGGATTACCGGTTTTTAAATTCGACAACCATCCGGACCGATATCCGGTACCAAATGTCCAAGACTTTACTTCTTTCTCCACGGCAAATCTATCTTCAGAAAATAGATCTCGTTAAGGCTTTCCCCACATTCCCGTAGAGCCTTCGGATATTCCCAAGACTGCGTTTGTACACCTTTGGGTTATTCGAATTTTTGAAGATGCCGTTCGGGCTACGGAATGCTGCGCAAACCTTTCAGAGGTTTATAGATGAGGTCACCAGAGCTTAGACTTTGTTTATGCCTACATCGATGATTTGTGTGGCCAGCTCAACGGAAGAGGAACATAAGGAACATCTTTCACTCCTTTTCACGCTTAGAACAATACGGTGTACTATTAATGCATCTAAGTGTGTGTTTGCACAGCCAACCTTGGAATTTCTTGGTCACACGATTTCGCAGCACGGAATTACCCCCCTTCAGGACAAGTGTGAAGTGATAAAAAATTACCCTATGCCAAATAATCAGCGTGAGTTACGTCGGTTTCTAGGTTTGGTAAATTATTACCACAAGTTCATTAAAAACTGTGCCAGTGTTCTGCTCCTCTACACGCTATGATCACGCACAACGCAAGGTAACGAATTGTTATGGTGTAGCGATAGTTTACAGGCGTTCGACAATGCCAAAAATGCTATCAATAGTGCATGTCTCTGTCATTTCCTATCAGTGATGCCCCTAACTCTGACGGTCGATGCATCAGATGTTGCGATCGGTGGTGTTGGAACAAACCATTAACGGTCAACAAGCACCCATCGCGTTTTACTCGAAAAAAGCTGCAGCCAGCCCAAACGCGTTATAGTGCTTTCGGACGTGAACTTCTTGCTATTTACTTAACGTGAAGCATTTTCAACATTTCCTTGAAGGCCGAGAGTTTTGTGTTTTACCGACCACAAACCTTTGGTCACTGTCTTCAATAAAACAGCTGTACCACTCTCCCAGAGTCATCAGCAACTCGATTATATCTCGCAATTTACCACAGATATCCGCCACATCAAAGGTTCTTGAACACTCCAGCGGATGCACTTTCAAAATAGAGATTACTTCTGTTACCCTCATCTCTACACTGTGAATGCTATTGCACGGATCAAGATAAGGATCGGAACTACAAGACCTGCTCAGAGAAGACTCCACTCACTCACTTTCCCTCAAGAAAATGAGTATGCCAGGATTGCTGTGCCCCTCTATTGCGAGATCTATCAACAGCTGCTATTCGCCCTTATGTCCCTCCATGTCACAGACAAGCAGTCTTCACGGATCTTCATAAGCCCTCCCATCCTGGTATCCGTGCTTCGCAACACCTGGTTACCTCTCGCTTTGTTTGGCCCTCGATGCGGAAGGATGTCAACACTGGACCAAAACGTGCCTTGCCTGCCAGCGTGGCCAAAGTCCAAAGGCAACACCAGTCCCTTGACGCATTTCCGCCCCATCCCAGCGATTTGAAGTAATTCATGTAGACATTGTTGGCCTCTTCCAGTGATTCAAGGCCACGTATCTGCTCACCTGTCCGAACCGCTTTTCCAGATGGCCTGAAGCCATCCCACTTCCTGATATCCAAGCGGACACTGTTGCAAGATCCTTTCTTCATGGATGGGTATCAAGATTGGATTGCCGACAAAAGTCATCACTGACCAGGTCGCCAATTTGAGTCTCGCTTTGGAAGAAGTTTACCAGCTTGTTGGGTACAGTACATGCGCATACCTGTGCTATCATCCGCAAGCAACGGCCTCGTCGAACGCTTCCATCGCCAGCTGAAGTCATCCCTTATGTTCACGAAGACTCCCATTGGATGGTAAGCTTCCACTCGTGTTGCTTGGTATTCGCTCTGCATTAAGAGTGATCTGAACTAAGCGGCCGAACTAGTCTATGGAACAACACTGCGGCTACAGGTGGCTACTTCACTGCAGGGATAAGTCTGTGATCCTACGGAATTCGCTCAACACTTTCCTCTCACATGCAGTCCCTTCAGCCTGTTCCCCCTCGATTGACTAGCCACAGAACATCTTTATTTCCCCAGCCCTCCAGTCTTGCACCCACGTTTTCGTTCGGTACCTGTCCCAAAACGGCCTCTCCAATGTCCATATGACGGACCCTATGAGTTCTCCGCGTACGCGCAAAATCATTCCTCATCCAGCGCGGTTCCAAGGTCGACAAGGTTTCTATCGATCGTCTTAAGCCTGGCGTTTTTGGAATCAACCTAAGTGAGGTACAAGTAGCTACCAAAAAGGTCAGCGGAAATCTGTGTCGTTCGGACTCTTTGAACTTCCTCTCTGGTGGGGTAGTGTGTAGTGAATACTCTTATTTTAGTTTCAAGATAAATGTTAATTTTACCGTCTTGAATTTCGAATAGTATAAATCATTTTAAATTAGTTTACCCCCTTATAATTCAATTGTGAACCACATTAATACTAATTTTATGTAACTATATTATTTTATTGTATGTAACATAATTAATTATATCACAATTGTCAGTTAATTATTTATTCAAATATTTATTTTAATCTAATGCCATGTCCATTTTACAATAAATAATAGAAAACCAAAGGTTATATTTTCCACCTTGGTACTGTCGTAGTTTCGCCTAACGGACTCAATACGGCTAGTGAGATAATCACTGGTTGGCACTTAACTAGCGGCAGTGCTTATGGCTACATATCCAGGTTAACCTATCCGGATAGATGCGCTACGGTCTCCAAGCGTAGCTTGCCTAGGCCAACGACGACGACGACGTAAACCAACAGCATTTACAAATACTGTAAGTGTTGTATTCCATTACTTTCAGATAGTGTGCGATTCCATGTAGATGGTTTGATCTCGTAATATCGTCGTTTTTGTTGTATTTTTAAAGAGGAACAAGATTATTGATATACACGAACACTTTCGGAAGCTGTTAATATATTTTTTAGTATTTATAGAGAAAGTTATATTAAAAATTGAATGCGTGAGTGGATGAGTGAATCAGTTATTATGCAAAAGAGGGAATGGATTAGAAGGGGAAGGTAAAAAGGAAAGAAGCATAAACACAAATGACAGAAGTAGTTGATAGGGTGGGAGGAATGAGAGACATGAGAGGAGATAATAATTGGGGAGCAGGGAAGAGGGGAGGAAAGAGAAGGGTCATGTATTAGTATGAGGTGAAGGGGAAGGAAAATAAGAATGAAGGTAAATCGAAAATAACAAGAAGGCAAGAGAGAGAGAGAGAGGTGGCGATAGCGAAAGGAGAGGGAGAGGGGGGGGGAATGGCGAGAGGAAGAGGGGGAGAAGGAGAGGGAAGGAGTGAGGGTGGGGGAGAAAGAGGTACTGCGTTGCCTCCACATCTCGGAAAGGGCTATACAGGGGTGGAGCGCGGCTATTGCAGGGGACTGCACAACATATTAAATCCAAAATATCAAGCTTTGTCTTCATATTATTTAAACTAAAACAGACCCTTCCTCAAAACACACTCCTTACCGTATATTATTCTTTTTTCCATCTAAATTTATTATATTGCATTACAGTATGGGGTAGTTCAAAGAAATATATGAAACATCCTTTGGAAGTAATTCATATAAAATGTCTGCACACTTTCTCGAATAATGACAACAGACACGGTCACACTTCCCCAATGTTTAAAGAGCTAAATATTTTAAAACTAAATGACTTATACACATTCAATGTTGCTGACAATATGTTCAAAGTTATCAATAAAAATCAACGTACATAACCCATTCAGAGAGCAATCACTCCTCTGCCCCCCCACCTCCTATGAAATACAACATCGTTATAATACCAGACTGTCTATAAATTTTATGCACAAACGTAACTGTACAGGGTGGGCCGTAAGTTTCCATACATAGGAAAAATTAAACGTTTGTTTTTATGTTTCAGATACCCTAAGAATATGCGTTTGACGAAAGAGCAACGAATTGAAATCATACTGATGGCTGGGTCGGGAAGCAGTCGCATGGTTGCAATGAACTTTAACAGACAACATGGAACGAACATCACACACTGGCTGAGTCCGACGAAGATGCAAGGTGCCGGTAAAGTGATGGTGTGGGCCGGGATATGGGGTGACAGAATTATTGGACCAATTTTTGTCAGTGGAAATCTTAATGCCGAAGGTATCTTAACATGTTGCAAGAAGAGATTTTCCCATCCCTGCTTAACGAGGAAGGTAACTTCCCAGTTTACTTCCAGCAAGATGGAGCTCCACCTCATTATGGTCTTCACGTGCGTCGGTATTTGGATCAGCAGTTTCCGGATGCTTGGATTGGTCGGCGTGGTCCTGTGGAGTGGCCTCCCAGATCCCCAGATCTCACCCCCCTTGATTTCTATCTTTGGGGGCACTTGAAGGCCATGGTGTATCAGGAAAAGATACGAGACATAAATCATCTAAAGGAACGTATCACCAACGCCATTACAAGCATAACGTCAACTGTGCTAATGCGTGTTCATCAACAGTGGGGAACACGTATTGAAATGTGTTTTCAAAACAATGGCAACCATGTAGAGCATATTATATAAATGAAAATGGTTGTCCATAAAAAAATGTTTATTTTTCCTATGTATGGAAACTTACGGCCCACCCTGTACAATAGAAACTGCAGGAAATGTACTCTCTTTCAAAGGAGCAGATGTATGGAATGCAATTCCCATGCATATCAAGTAGGGCTTCATCACTAAATATACTTCGCAAATTACTACAAAAGCACTTTATTAGCTTCTACTGATGTATAAATTCACTACTGCCATTTTTACAATTACAATGAAGTTCCCATTTTATAATCAACTCTTTGAAATATACTAATTTCATTAAGCAATTTTAATTTTGGATTTTATTCTTTTCTTTGTTTTTTATTGAGCATCATTTATTTTCTATTAAATATACAATAAATCATTTAATTTAAAATTATGTAACATTTTGTAAACTTTATCTTGTATTTATTATTATTTATTGCTATTATTATTATTATTATTATTATTATTATTTGTTATCACTATCACTATTCAGGGCCGCCTAGAGGGCGGGGAAGCCGGGTTAAATCCCCGGGGCCCGGACCTCTAGGGGGCTCGGAAAGAGGGGGGATAAAATCTAAAAATATTAATGAAGCAATTGATTATAATAACAGAGAGGAAATATAATTAATGAACATACATTTTATAGAGATTATCATAGTCAAACTGAAACAGATAAAATATTATCCGCGGTCCACCAATGCCCAAGACCGACTGACAGATCTGGGAACCATTGTAATTGAAAGCCAGTTAGCCCGTACTTTAAATTTCATCAGAATCATTTACCACTTTGCTAGAGAGAAGGCAAAGAAAGTACACTTCTAATTATGAAAATCTTGCAGTAAACAATCGTCTTGCCTGCATGGACTGGTACTGCATTTGTAAATTGTATGGTGATAGAATTAATATAATTGATTCGAAAAATAAAATGGTCATTTTCTTCTGAGTTGTTTATTCATACTGTATGTTTTGAATAGTGACTTGGACATATAATCAGTTTGCTTGTTATGTATACAAAAAACATTCATAATAAAGTACTGATTAAACAGGGGGGCCCATATACCAATCCTTCCCCGGGGCCCGTGGCAGCTCTCGCCGGCCCTGTCACTATTACTTGCTATTTTCACTTTTTTATGTAATAAATAAACTAAATGCCATTAATTATGCCTAAAAAGCCTCCATGCTTTCAACGACATATTCAGATAAAAGTACTGTGAATAAAAACTGTAAAATTCTTGTCACTTGTATTCTTTCCTGAATAAAAATTTTTATTATTTTTTAATTTTTTTTATTTAGTTATCAACTTTATTCTTATCCAAGTGATTCTGTTTAGCATGTTTTATGTACTAACGACTGACCTCCTAATCGTTACGTTAATTACGTTGCTAAGTATAACGTTTCGAATTTGTGAAGGTTACTGAAGTAACGTGAAATACAAGAGAAACCGTTGCTTCTTTCCGTTTCATGAAGTTCCCCTTAAATTATTTGGCTTCATAATTTATACACGCTCTGACCACTCTCACTTTCGCATCGTTAATGATAACTAATGTAGGAATATATTATTTTGAAAGTGTGTGTGTGTGTGTGTGTGTGTGTGTATTTTGTAGGGTGTGTATGTATGTATGTAATCACGTACGGCTTCATTGTTTATTTACTTAAAGATATAATTTTAGTTCAATGACTCAAAACTACTTTTACTTTAAAATGCATTTATCACGAACATCATTTACGTACAACCGGCCATCTTCACGTGTTTAAATTGACAGTCTCATGAAAGTAAAGGCGTTTAATTTATTTATCGTACAAAAACACGAAAAAAAAGGAAGCATTTCCACGTAACTTTTCCTTAACTTTCTTTTAACTCATCATTTATCAACAAAAGCAAAATTCAACAGCTCTCAGAGACGAAAATTATTTCACCTAAAACAACAATTGGAAATATTTTGAGGGGAGCCTCCGCTGATAGTCCTTTTGTCCAGAAAACGTTGTATCGTACGTCTGGCAGGTAAACAAATTGCACAAAGCATTTAATATTTCAATGCCTCATTATCATTTCTTGAATATTCCAATAACGTTCATATACTCGTATATTTTGCATTGTTTAATTTAAAGTTTATATGCAAGGCTTCCTGAGTTTGTGAAAATCATATACTGTATTATAAATTATATCTCTGATAATAATTTATTTTTTAGGCTCTTAGATACCATACTTATACGCTTAGATACTAACTTCTATAATTTGATTTTAACTTCAAACCTTTTTAGAGAAATTAACTATAGTTTATTATGCAAAACAGATTTCAATTTTATGAATGTAGTGTATTAAAATTTATATGAAATATTTAAAATTAAATACATTTTAGATTAAACACTCCTTTTTTTCATTAATTCTGCAAGAAGAACGCTCAAAATAAAACCTTCTAAATTTAGAACTTATAACTTCTTTTTGAGGGTGCATTCTGGGGGAAGTTTTGGCACCTATTTCTTTTCTCCCCACAATTTCTCTTTTCCCGGTTAGATCAACTGTACGCCCTTGACAATTGGTTAGGTTAAGTCATGATATTTTCGTTAAATTCACTTGTCTAATTAATGTGACTGCACTTATCTATTAAACACGCCATATGATCAATAAGAATATTACTCACCATATGTAGGCTGACCATACGTACCGTTTTGAACGGGACAGTACCGTTTGTTTTATATTTCGTGGCCGTCCCGTCGTTTTAATAAAAATGTCAATTTTGTCCCGGTTTATGTACTTACTTTTTCATGAATACAGAATATTACATAACCCCCGTCCCTTTTTTACCATCCCAATGTCCCGTTTTTGTCTCAAGGAAATATGGTCAGCCTAACCATATGTCATGTGACAGCAGTCTGCAAAACAAGTTGGTTGTCTTTCGAAATATTATTATGTAGAAATGCGGAGGAAAAGGAATAAGTGGAATATTTTAACGAAAATACCATGACTTAACCTAACCAATTGTCAAGGGCGTACAGTTGACCTAACCGGGAAAAAAGAAGTTGCGGGGAGGAAAAGGAATAAGTGCCGAAGTTTTTTCTTCTTTTGGGTGTCTGTCAAATGATATAATAACTTGTTTTAATGATACATAACTTCTTTAGATAGAAGAAATTATCGTTTAAGCTTCTTTTTTGTCCAATTAATGCGGCCCATTGCGCTAATTTCTGTATTATTATTATTACCAGCACCATCGGGATTCGAACCCTCAACCTCAGTGTTCTCACTTCGCTTATGGAGAAACGGTGTTAATAATAATAATAATCAGTGTGGAGGCCAGAAATTGGCACAGTGCTCAGGCTAGCTAATGCAGCCCACTGCTCTAACACCTGAATTATTATTACCAGTAATCATTGGGAGTCGAACTCTCGACCTCAGTGTGTTCACTTCGCTTGTAGGAAAACGGTGTTACCCACTGAGCTACAGACGCTGACTGATTAAGTGGAAAGTAGAGATAAAGGCTTAATGGCAGCAGGAGAGAGATTAATGTGTGGTCAATTTAAGACCTAAATTAAACATCGATTTTCTACGTGATACATTTTATACTTAATTATCGCGAAGTTTCGAAGCGACTTTAAGTATTTATCAATTGGAGCCAATTTAAACAGTGACATTTATTGTTACTTATAAATTATGTTGTTCCATTCTTCCTCCACTGATGTTTTTGTTCAGTTCCTTTTGCGACGTTTCGTTCATACACATCTGAACAACTGAGCTACAGATGTGCTTCAACGAAATGTCAACAAAACGAATTAAACAAGAACGCTGTGGAGAAAGAATTAACCAAAATAATATACAATTTATTATTATTATTATTATTATTATTATTATTATTATTATTCAACTATCCTAATATTACATAACTTCTTTAACACCGACTTTAACCTATAAATTAGATATCTAAGCATGCATTAAATTCGATACAGTCTGTGTAGAGAAATTCTTCGGAACTTCTTGTAAGGAACAAATACAGACATTACATCAAACGGAAGCCACGTTTAAATACGAGAAATCTGTATTTATACAGGAAGTTTGTAAAGCATTTACGTTAAAGTACCCCAAATGGGCTTTTGCATAACTTTATAACGTTCCAAGTAATAAAGGGTTCCCAACAATGACTGTATAAGTCCCCTTTTTTATATAAGTTTTGGGTATATACGAGCAAAAGAGAGCTAGTAAGTTGCCCGTTAGTGTCTGTGTGGTCACTAATTTAGAACCTGATTTTGAGGGGACTCTATTCTTAACCTATTTTGAGATAGGGAACCAAACGGTTTAATTAACATATTCATGTCATACGAAACTTTATTGATTGCACTGTACATCGATAGACGAGAAAGACTGAATTCACGAAATAAATAAATAAATAAATAAATAAGTAAATTTCAAAATTCTTAGAAATGATAAAAGGGAGGAATTGTCCATCTTCCACGGAGAAAAAATTTGGTATTTCAGAAGCTTCAATATCGCTCAACATTTGCGTTTCACATCAAAAGTAGACGACGTTTATTCAATACGAAATGATAAAGAGAAAGTAAATATGGAGAAGAAAGTAGAAATAAATTAAAATGTTGAGGAATAATTCGTGAATAAATATAGCATTTTACAATGGAAGAAAATCGTAACTCATTTATGTCAACAGCGACCTCCAAAAGAACAAATTTTTACCATTAGAAATATGGACAAAATAGGTAATAATAATAATAATAATAATAATAATAATAATAATCGGTCTGGAGGGCCAGAAACTGGCTCAGCACTCAGGCCAGACGAATGCAGCATTGCGCTAACTCCTAAATTATTATTAATCAGTATCATCGGAAGTCGAACCCTCGGCTTCGGTGTATTTACTTCGCTTATAGGAAAACGGCGTTACCCCCTCAACTATGGGCGTTGGTGACAAAAGAAATAAATATAAAATACTACAGAATCAGTCAGGAATAATTTTATCAAAATATAAATATAGTTTTGTGCGCTCATTTCACTCTCGCGGTGCTCTGGTATATCAAAGAGAAATGAAGGAACGACTCGGCACAAATAAAAAATACCTTCATCGTCCCAGAACCAAAACCAAAACCAAAATAAAACCGAAACCAAAACAAACCCAAAACAGAAAACAAAACAAAATATTCAAATCCGACTACCAAAAAAAATGTGAAACAACCCCAGATGTCAAAACTGGATGAGGATTCCTTTTGCTCAGAAAATGTTAGTCGATATGTTTTTTTTTTCTCCAGCACTGCGCGTGAAGAAGAAAACAAAGGGGAAACAAGGGGAAACTCCCTTTTATACCTTTTCCAGAAGATCTGGGTTATGCCATAAAATAAAGTGAGGTCGGAAACGTTCTATGTTCGATCGCCTTTCCGTTGGGTTGATAGCGGGATTTTGTGATATACACTTTCATTTAATTTTTATCTCTTTGTCTATCTCTCTTTATTATATATTTCCCTATTTACAGTGGCGCTCATAAGTATTCGTAGAGAGAAATACTTCAGTTATATTCGTCCTTATCTTTTGTACCATGCTTTGAATAGTTACGAAAAGTTTACGCTTCGTTTGGAAATTTTTAACAAGTAAAAAAGTTTAGTTCGACTCCAACAAATAATGTAAAACATCAAAGAATTTGAGGAAAATTAAAAAAAAAGGTAAAAATGGCAAAGTTTTCGTACATTTATTTGCAGAATTATTAATACTTTGTGCGTCCAACTTAGGCTTGAAGAATTTAAAAATTTTATCAGTAGTTGGCTGTTTAATGATGAGAGACTATTGGCATTCCTGAATTTTAGAGTTTTCTCTGTAAATCCTCATCGAAAATGGATAACTGAGTCGTCGTGGTAAAGAGCTGCCTACACAACTTGAGAGATATATTATTGCTGCACACGGGTCTGAAAAGAGTTATAGGAAGATAGGAGAAGAACTTCGAGTTCCATTTACGACGGTTGCTGCAGTTATAAAGAAATAGAAAAGTTTTGGAACAATCAAGACTGTACCAAGGTGTGGACGAACTTGCAAGATTTCAGAACGTACAGCTAGATCAGGGATCGGGGAACCGGGGTAAATTACCCCAAATGGGGTAAAAATGAAAATCTCGGGGGTAATGAAGGCTCAATAAACATATAAATAAAATTGCACAAAAATTTATTATTTAATAAGCGAGGCTAATTATCAAAGTTATATTGTTTTCGAACAAATAATTTCAAGTCTAAGGGGTAATATCGTTGTACACAAATATATTTTGGGGTAATACCCAAAAAAGTTCGCCGACCACTGAGCTAGATGGATTGAAAGAATGGCTGCTGCGAATCCACGAGTGACTGACTGCGAGTGATATTTGCCAAATTAACACTTTTAAGATCGATGTTCATCCCTCTACTGGGACCAATTCCTTTTATTATTTATATCAATGACATCGACGTAGGAATTACCAGTATAATTTTAAAATTTGGAGGCTGATGCCAAACTAGGGGGACAAACAAAATCAGTGGCAGATCGTTTGTAGATTCAAGAAGACATTAATAAATTACTCGAGTGGGCGGAAATTTGGCAAATAAACTCTAATATAGATAAATGTAAAACAATGCATATCAGTAGAAACAACGTTAAAGAAAAGTATTTTATGGGCGACAAGACACTAACTAATGTTAGGGAAGAGAAAGATTTAGGTATTATTGTTGCCGACACTCTTAAACCGAGTAAGCAATGTATCGAAGTTGCCGCAAAAGTAAAGAGAATCTTAGGATTTATTGGTAGATCATTTGAGTTTAAGTTGGAGAAAACAATGCTAACATTAAGTAATTCTTCAGTACACCCCCACCTGGAATACTGCGTTCACTTCTGGTCACCATATTTACGACAGAACATAGAATGGATAGTACAGCTACGGGCTACTAAGATGATTCCTAGACTTAGAAACAAATCATACGCTGCCCGTTTAGAAATGTTAAATTTATTCGCTTGTCAAATGGCGAATTCGAGGAAATTTAATCTAGGTGTTTAAAATGATTAAAGGTTTTGATAATGTTGATGCTGAAAAATATTTCACCTTCAGGAATGCAGACAGAACTCGCGGTAATGGTTCCAAGTTAGTGGGTAAACATTTCAATTCTAATGAAGCTAAACATTTTTTCTTCAATCGTATAGTTAATTTGTGGAATGGACTGTCAGTCAGCGTAGTTCAAAGTAATTCGATCGAATCCTTTAAAAAGAAAGTAGATGCTTATCTTGCCTTAAAGCCCCAGTTGGAAGCATATTTTAGCGCATAGAAATGTAAAATTTTCACTTTGATTCCCTCCTTTGTACTTTAAAATTTTCACTTCATCTTTAAATTTTTTCCTACCTCTCAACCTCTTTTCTCTGCTTTGCTTTGAAATCTTCACTTGTCTTTAAATTTTCTTCCTTCTTTCAACCCTCCTTCTTAAATAGACAGCCTCGTTGGGACCAGCCGGTCTGTTGCTGTTTGGTGTCCTTTGTATTCCTTTGTACTGTACGTCGTACATTGAGAAACAATGGTCTACATGGAAGAGTTGCACGAAGAAAACCTCTCTACGAAAAATGCGCAAAGAAGCTCGTTTAAAGTACGCCAAAGATCATCAAAATGATGGATTTGCATTCTGGAAGAAAGTTCTGTGGACAGATGAGACCAAAATTGAATTATTCCGGAACAACAGACAACGGTATATTTGGCAAAAATCAAATACTGCATTCAAGGAAAAGAATATCCTTCCAACGGTTAAACGTGGTGGTGGTGGTGTGCTTCTTTGGGGATACTTTAGTGCTTCTGGTTCAGGAAAGCTTGCTGCCATCAATGGAATCTTGAATTCGAAGAAATATCAAGAAAGTTTAGAAGAAAATATATTGCCTTCAGTTTGGGTGTTGCGAATGGGTCGCAGTTGGGTACTGCAACAAGATAATGATCCAAAACATAAAAGTAAAAGCACCATTAAATGACTTTAACAAAAGAATTTCAAACTTCTCGAGTGGCCCAGGCAAAGCCCAGATCTCAATTTAATTGAACATTTATGGTTTGATTTGAAAAAAGCTGTCCGCAAGAGAAACCTTTCGAATCTGAATGAATTGCAACAATTTTCTTTAGAAGAATGGGTTAAAATTTCAACTGAGAGATGTTGAAACATTGTAGGGAAATATCCAAAATGAATCATTGAAGTCATTTAAGCAGAAGATGGACACACAAAGTATTAAATAATTTTGTAAGTAAATGTACAAAAACATTTGCATTTTCACTTCTTTTTTTTATTTTCCTCAAATTCTTTGATGTTTTCCATTATGCAATGTTGGAGTTAAACTAAATTTTTATTTGTTAAATTTTTCGAAACGAAAGGTGAACTTTAACTATTCTATGCATGGTACAAAAGATAAGGACGAATATAACCGAACTATTTCTCTGTACGAATACTTATGAGCGCCACTGTATCTAATTACCTATCGGTGCTTAAATGCTTAGGAGATTAAACAAGAAAACTGAAAGATTCGTACACAATATCTGCTCATTGATCCTACTTTATTCTATCACGTGACGATTTTAAAAATAATTCATATAAAATGTTTTGCCTTTTAAAGCTTAATTTCCAAAAGCAAAACGGTCATATAGAATTTTATTTCCATTATTTTTATAAAAAAAGAGACTCATTTTCCCACAACGGGAGGGTAAGGGTGTCCCAGTAGCGTGCAGTCAGGGTAAGCGGGGCCTACCCAGTTGAAGGTCAAATTACAAAAAGTCAGTATATTACTACAGTAATCGAAAACTAATATAAAGTTATGATGCTTGTATAATATATATATATATATATATATATATTTTTTTTTTGCAGCTACCGCTTACCCTGTGGACACACCCACCGCCGTGACCGGACAGCTCATACCAGGACCACACATACCCGGACAACTTATACCGGACAACTCAGACCCGGACAACTCATACTTAGGACAACTCATACCTAGGACAACTCATACCTAGGACAACTCATACTCTCTCCAACAATTACCACCCCAATGTTGATCTTTTCATCTATATCCACCCCGAAAGTTTAAACTCTGCAAATTAACCAAAATAAGATAAGAAAACAATAACAACGAATTTATTATTTATTGCAAACATATAATAAACAGAGAACCATTATTTACATAGGATAAAATTTGAATGCCCGGTTAGGTCAACTGTACACCCTTGACGATTGGTTAGGTTTAGTCGTGATATTTCGTTAGTTTTAACGAAAATATCACGACTAAACCTAACCAATCGTCAAGGGTGTACAGTTGACCTAACTGGGCATTCAATGAACCCAACCGGGTATTCAGTTGACCTAACCGGGCATTCAATGAACCTAACTGGGCATATTATATATATATATATATATATATATATAATATATATAACTTGTATGAATTTTAAATGTTTAAATTTAATTTTTAATTTTACAAAATAAATGTTTTCATTTCAAAATGTTTTCATTAATAACTTGCATGAATTCTAAATGTTTAAATTTAATTTTTAATTTTACAAAATAAATGTTTTCAATTTTTCTTTTTTTTTTCTGGTCCTATGTATGAGTTGTCCTAGGTATGAGTTGTCCTAGGTATGAGTTGTCCTGGTATGAGTTGTCTGGGTATAAACTGTCCTAGAACCACCCACCGCACGCAAGTGGGGTGTCCCAAGGGTTACCTTGAACCTTAGCATTAACAGGGTAAACGGCCAACTCACCCTAACCCAGAAGCCAGCAGGCGGGAGGAAACTAGAACAATATCGTATTACCGCTCAGAATCCGCCACCGTAACCACTGAACTACCGGGTGTTGATTATGTTTACATATTTAACTTATCATTCAGATTCTTGATAACATTGATATGGATAATATTACAATTATTAACAATTACTTTAATATTACCATAATTTTAACGTAGAATTTACAATTGTTAATTGGACTACTGATATTTATTTTTTATTTAACTTGATCATCTACACTCTCCAGTATCCCTTCCAGCTGTATATGTATAAGTATACTCTTAAGTATATGCACGTATGTTAATTTACTAAGAACCTCAGTACGAGAGATACACTTTCATAATGAATTTGTCTTACTAATTCCGATCCATTGTATATAATTTACTGTATAGTTGAGAAGAGACACCTTCGTCCTTTCCAAACTTAGATTCGGTGTTCATGAATTTTTAAGGATTTCATTTCTTAGATTCAGTCAAGAAGTTCGCAAAGACTCAAAGTTAACGATAAAATGGTTTTTCCAAACATTTTCTTAGATTCTTTTGTAAACTGTTTGAAGAAGTGAAAGGCTTTTTAAACAGATTTTTTTATGGTTTTTGTCTAAGATCAGTTTAATTATAATGTTTATATACACGGTGAACCAAAAGTAGGTGGACAGTAGGTTGAATACGGTTTGTGTTATATTATATTATAACTATGGTGTTCATTATAACTATGGTGTTTGTGTTATATTATATTAAATATTATAACTAAATTTATTTAAATTTTATTTTGTATTATAGTATACAAAAAAATTAAATATGTATTCTCAAAATAAACGTTATCATTTACTGTCCACCTACATTTGGTTCACCCTATATAGATAAATACACCTTCATTACTCTCATTACAAAAATTTCATAGTGATTTGGGATTTTTCAAAAAGTATTTCGTTGGTAATGGTTGGTGTAAATGTTTAATTGCTATATAGAGAAAAATAGTTGTTATTAAAACCCAATGAATGGTTTTTAGATATACGATAACCAATCCAAATGAAGTATTCAGTCATACGATGATTCCACTAACCATGTTTTTTTTTCTGGTAACCAACTTAAATGGTTGATGTAGTTATCGCGTATTTGGACTAATTATAGTTGTCAAATGGTTTGTTAGTACAACCAAGTATTATTTTTTCTTTGGAATCACATTCCAAAGTTCGTAAGCAAATAGTAGCAAGTACTGTAGCAGCAAACACCTTCAAACACCTTCACACACTCACTCCTCTCTAATTTATGCTAAAGAGATAGCTATTCTTTCTTACCGGAGTGATGCTAGCGTTTTTAAGCGAAGTAAAGACTGAGTTCGGGGTCTCGACTTCCGATGGGGCTGGTAATAATACTGTAATCTAGAAGTTAGCGCAATGGGTCGCATTAGTCTGGCCTGAGCTTTGTGCCTACTTCTGGCCCTCCTGACTCATATCATTACTCTTACCCGAGTAAATTCTCAAAACTTAGCTTCCTCTCCAAACAAGTTCCACTCAAAATTGACATAAGTTGGTTTCAGAAGTTGTTCAAAGATATAAATTTTAATTTGGTCGCCCTGCAGCAAGAGCAACGAATATATATATATATATATATATATATATATATATATATATATATATGTGTGTGTGTGTGTGTGTGTGTGTGTGTGTGTGTGTGTGTGTAACAAAAATATTTCCTCAAACTCTGCAAGAAAAGCAATTATAAACAAGTCTTTATTAGTAGAATCCAATGCTAAAACTAAATAATAAACTTGTTTTCCTTTTATATTTCATTCATAAAACTTTAATTTCTTTGGTTTATCTAACCAACAACATCTACTTCGTCTTAGTGATGATGTGTTCCACATATCACTAATTTAGTTGATAATTCCATCACTTAATCATCACTCATGATACATTTTGTCCCTCTTAACTTTTACGGATGGCATAAATGCGGGCAGTGGTTGAGGAGGGAATTCTAAGAGTTTTAAGACCATTTCGTAATAAATCAACTTTTCTTCTTTTGCTTAAAGACACTCGATGTCCTTTCCAAATTTGGCTCGTTTTTGTTATGTAATAATAATCACTAATCAGTTAAGAGGGCTAGAAACTGGCACGGTGCTCAAGTCGGACTAATCCGGCCCACTGCTCTAACTCCCGTATTATTATTATTATTATTATTACCAGCATCATCGAGAGTCGAACCCCCGACCTCAGTGTATTCACTTCGCTTAGAGGGAAACGGTGTTACCCATTGAGATACAGACGTAGCTTCTGTTTATGTAACTTTAATAGTTATTAAATCACTAAAAGCAACAGAAAAAACAAAAATTTCGAAGTGTCCCAAGTCAGTCTTGCTCTACGGCAGTGGTTCTTAAACTTTTTGACCCCGTTACCCCTTTTCCTGATCTCAACTAATCTCATTACCCCACACAAACTTGCAATGCCGAAGTTGTAAAGAAAGTGGAAAAATTAATTAATGAAAATAACTGAAATTACCTTTAATGTTGAAATTTTTACCATATTAATACCCCTTTGCGGGTAATTACCCCCAGTTTCAGAACCTCTGCTCTACGGAGTTACCGTCATTTTACGGTAGTATTTTCTTTAATTTTGAAACCCGAAACTCCTTAGTTTTGAGCTACATTTCGTATCCTTCTTTCTTGAAAACCTCTGTTAGCATTTTTTGTGAAGGAAAGTGCAAAAGTTTAATATACTTTCTCTATTAGCTAAAGTTTGCGTAGAAATTACATCTTTATCATATATATTATTTTAATATATTTTAATATATCTTAACATATTACGTTTTCATTCTTATCCTGAGGCCATTAAAACTAAAGCACTAGTCGGAAATACTAAATATCAAGTATGTCTACGTAGCAAGACAGTCCGTAAGCGTTTGGGGTTTAAGCCATTCAGTTAATAAACACGTTATAAATTGCAGTTCTATGAATGGATGGTTAATTTCTGCAATTGCTTTTCATCCACAAGAAGAAATTAACCCTTAATAATTAGGATTCTGCCTCTACTGTAATAATAATAATAATAATAATAATAATAATCAATCAATGAAGAGGGCCAGAAAATGGCACATCGTTCATGCCAAACGAATGCGATTCCTGGATTATTATTAGCCAATCCATCGGGAATTGAACTCCGACTTCAGTCCCTTCGCTTCGCTTATAGGGAAACGGTAATACCCACTCATTTCTTCAATTTGAATATACGACATATTAATAATTCCTACATAAAGGTTTACTTTAACTGTTAAGTTTCGTAAATAATTTATTTTTAATTTTCTCGTAAACGATTTTGTTTTCGTTACGAATGTTTTCAATTTGAAAAATAGTGATGAGGTTGTGTTTTCTCTTTTCTTGTTTGTCGTCTGAAACTTTTGAAGAATTTATTGGGATATCCTTCTAGATGTTTCATTTGATATTTGACGATAAAACTCCCTGAAATGAAGAAAAACATCCTTTAAAACACACACACACACACACACACACACAAATGAACTTTCAGGAAGAGAAATCGTTATGGAAGGCAAACGATTTCTGTTTATATAAAACTACAAATACAAAAATACATTTCTCCCTTTCCAACAAAATTACAGAAAACAATCTCCGGATAATCTCTAGGAGCGCTCCATTTTTCAATATTAAACATACACTCATAAAACATATACCATTTGAAAGCTCACATTTTTCTGAGTCTAAAAATGTAGTAATCCAAAAGTATTAATAGCAAATAAAAAGTAACGATTTAATTAATTGTTTGACGCGTGACGTCATTAACTACATTATAAAGGTTGGCTAAGTTATAAATCTTCAGTCTGTGTTGTAAGATGGTATTTTTGGTAATTGTTACGCTAACCTAACCTAACATGAACATTGAATATGTTATTACATTATCATTTGTATAATTTAGGTCTCGGGGGTACGGGGGCGGAGCCCCCGTAAAGATCACGCATCACAAATTGATCGGTATAGGGTTTTATATTTAAACCGTGTTACTTTTTATTTGCTATTGATACTTTTGGGTTACTACATTTTTAGACTCAGAAAAATGTGAGCTTTCAAATGGTATGTTTTATGAGTGTGTTTAATATTGAAAAATGGAGCGCTCCTTGAGATTTACCTAATCTCCTTCTGTATACTATGTTTCCTCCGGTAATTAAGGTAACCAATTAGGGCTCTACACTTAAACAGGTATGTGAAAAAAAAATTTATATTTGTGTCTGCGGGTTTGCCGCCCGAACGTAGGAATTCGACGATGGCCTGAATCCAATTGGAGGGTCCCCTTGAAGATGGAAGTGTATCAGTAAGAAGTGTCGACAGCTTCACTCTGGGAGTTATGGAACCAAGAAGAACACTTCTCGAGTTATAATCTATTCTCGTTGACACCCTCAGCTTTACAATAAATTTTCCTTTTTTTTTTGTTTACTACTTTTACCTCAAACAATTACGTCGTTGTCTTGGAATGTTACGTTCGAGTAAAATGTCTGACTCTTTGGTAAGGTAATATGTATAATTTATACATAGAATTCGCTAGCCAAATATTTACTGTGAATGTAAACTCACTTCTGTGATTTAATTAATTCTGACAAATTTCACAGGTGACAATGAACAAATTTAATTAAAAAAATTTTTAGTTAAGTTTAATTTATTCATTAATTCGATATTTTTTCCTTTAGAAGTGAAATGTAAATATTTCTTTAGCTAGGTGTCGTGTAAAAGTCCTTAATTTCTATTTTACTCCACTCTGCCTTATTTTCATTCTTAATATTTATTTTACACTGATTTCTGTATTCTGTAAAACGGCAGATGGGTAGAGTGGCCGCCACTGGACTCAACGCGAGCTGCGGGAGAGCCATTTTTAGTAACAAGAGGGAAGATTCGAATAAATACAATTTCGCTATTTACCGGTTTATTTTAATTAGGACAATAATAATAACGGGGGAAAGCGAGCTTGAAATTCATAATTTAACACTGGATCGTGGAGGAAACCCTAAGTTAAATAAATTTTAAATCACAAATCACATTTTTAACACAACGACCTTCCTCAGGGACCCCCAAAACGAGACTCGCGAACAAGGTTCTTTTTTAAAATCTCGTTGATCTACCCTCCCTTGGCCGCCTCCTTCACAAAAGTAACGGTTATGATGTTTGGTTCCATTTTAAAATAATTCTCTTTGAAACTTTTACATTAACATTCAATAATTTTATTCCTTTTTAAAATAATTCGTAACAATTAATAATAATCATTAGCAATTTCATATTCGAATTCAACACACGATATAGGACTTAAAGTCAACCCTTCAAACTATGGATAACAATAACGGTAACTAAATCGAATGACTAAATTAAAGGAAAGTTAAAACAGAATAAAGTTACAGATTTACTGTTCTTAAATTTACTACTGCAGCTAAGGTGTCCACTGTCCATGCGTCCCGGTTTTCCGGGACATTTTGTTTTGCTTTTACATATTTTAAGAGTTATTAATTATATACTATGCGAATGTGAAATTATAAGGTGTGTATTATTATATTTTGTATTCATTTACTCTGTTAAAAAGTGTTTTCAAAACAAGCCTATAGGCCATAGGGCATAGATCCGCCCCTGTCCCAGTTTTTCCAAGCACAAATCTGGACACCCTAACTGCAACAGAGGTTTAATAATTTCTAAGAGGATGTAGCGTCACTAAACAATCGGGCACGCAGCCTGCGTTGACAAAGTATAGGGGAAGGCAAAGAACCTCGTCATCGACGTTCCCATGGTTTAGGCGCCGTTCAAAAATTACGTCACGCTATTTTTACTAAAACCTGACACCCCCCACCCCTTGTAACGTTCCGTAACGTGTGAGGTGTGGGGTGGGGGAAGTGTTCCATAACATCTTAGGTGGGGTGTGATATAGCGTTACAGAACGACGTTCCTGGGGGATCTGGGGTGTCAAGTTTTGGCAAAAATAGTGTTACGTAATTTTTGAACGGCCCCTTACATAACCTCCGGGTAATAAGAGACAATGCAGTTTAAATGCCCCCTCTTATCGGGAGGAGTTTAACAGTAAGCCCCTATAACAGTACATTACATTAAGAACTGGGTGGAAATACAGGGTGTACATAAAGTCAGGATCTATTTTTGTGAAGCACTTGGAAATTATATGGAATTCAATCATAAAATGATAAAGTGGTAACATTTATTAAATAATTAAGAGTAGGATTCGACGTGACGCCCATCAGTATCCCTGCACAGCTCAAATCGTTCCGCAGCATTTCTAAACACATTCTGGAGCATTTGCGGGGTTATGTTATCTGCAGCAGTTCGTATACGTGTACGTAAGTTTTCAAGACTCGTAATCGTCTGATAGACGTGCGATTTGATAAAGCCCCATGCAAAGAAATCTAAAGGGGTTAAATCTGGTCATCTCGCGGCACAAGGTCTGTTGCTTCCGCGTCCGATCCAGCGATTTGGAAAACGTCCATTTAGATAATCCTGAACAATTTTGGCATAGTGACAAGGAGCACCATCATGTTGATAGACGACGGTACTAACAATCCTATCCCCGTCGTCTATCAACATGATGGTGCTCCTTGTCACTATGCCAAAATTGTTCAGGATTATCTAAATGGACGTTTTCCAAATCGCTGGATCGGACGCGGAAGCAACAGACCTTGTGTCGCGAGATGACCAGATTTAACCCTTTAGATTTCTTTGCATGGGGCTTTATCGAGTCGCACGTCTATCAGACGAAGATTACGAGTCTTGAAAACTTACGTACACGTATACGAACTGTGCATGGATACTTGACTCTGCTTTCAATATAAAATGTCCAACTTTGCTTCGCACTCGTAACTCGATACAGTTTTGCCGACATGCTAACTCTGCGAGGCTGCCAAAAGATTAATGGCTACATGGTGTAATTAATGGCTACATGTTCTAAATATAGAAATCAAATGAAACACGGTTAAACAATGAACCATTCATAAGCAGGATTTGGCTTAGAACAAAGAGCTGTGTGACGTCATCCACTCATTATGACGTCACTGATTTAATGTACCCAAATATAGAATAATCACCCCAAAAATTGCCGTAGGTAATACTAGCTACGGCAATTGGGTCTTGGGATAAAAATAGATTTATTTTCAGTTGTTTATTTCTTTATTGTTTTATACCATACAGCTTAACATAAAATACAATACGATTAACATATGTACATCCATACTCATTTTGATTAGATCCTTGAGGTGTATATTTACCAACATATATACGACCTAATGGTTTAGATAAATCATTTGTAGATATTTTAATTAAAGTATTAGGGAATTGGGCAGTTACTTGTTCACCTAATTCACATACTTGCTTCAACCTACGATACATTTTAAACTCTTTAAAAGGTGAGAACCACTTTGTTCTTGGATGATGCATTACTTGCTCTGCACTATGAGAGATCAAGATTAGGTTCAAACAAAACACAATGTGGAACAATTAAATATGGATTTGGGGTTATCCCTACATTAGGTCCCTCTAACTTTTCCCTACCACCCCTCTTACGAGCTATTGAATCCTCATAATTAATCACATATCCAGACATATTAAGTTCTGGAATAGTATGAAATGATACACCTGTTACTTGATAATAATTAAATTTTAAAATAGTAGATTTAGACTCATTAGTTAAAAGTTCCAAACTCAAGGTATAAAACCCATCTGCATTAACAGCAAAAGTATTTTTAGATAAATAAACAAATTTCATTGAAGCTGTAAATATCTTTCCTTTGAACGCCATTTAGGTTTCCTTCGAGGAACGTACTTCCTTTTTCGAGGAACAAACTTCCTTCTTCGATACATCTTGACCAGTAAATAATACACGTCACTCCAATACAATTCCAACGAAGAGAATGAAGTTTAAACAATTTATGGGTCTATTTATAGATTCTGATTACGTCATGTTATGACACGAATCCTATCCCCTTAGAATCAACATGATGGTGCTCCTTGTCACTATGCCAAAATTGTTCAGGATTATCTAAATGGACGTTTTCCAAATCGCTGGATCGGACGCGGAAGCAACAGACCTTGTGTCGCGAGATGACGAGATTTAACCCCTTTAGATTTCTTTGCATGGGGCTTTATCGAGTCGCACGTCTATCAGACGAAGATTACGAGTCTTGAAAACTTACGTACACGTATACGAACTGCTGCAGATAACATAACCCCGCAAATGCTCCAGAATGTGTTTAGAAATGCTGCGGAACGATTTGAGCTGTGCAGGGATACTGATGGGCGTCACGTCGAGTCCTACTCTTAATTATTTAATAAATGTTACCACTTTATCATTTTATGATTGAATTCCATATAATTTCCAAATGCTTCACAAAAATATATCCTGACTTTATGTACACCCTGTATATTTAAATAATATTCGTGAAATAGTCGGGATTTTTCTTTTGATAATTTGGAATAATTGTGCATCCTGGAGGCACCGGAATGAATGGCGGGCATTATGGTGAAGTTAAGTTCCCTAACAAATGATTTAGTTGGAAAGAGAAATATAAACTGCACATTAATTTTATGGATGAGAGAAACAATTTAAGTTATTTTTATAATAAGTTAAATACTGATCAGAGGAGCCTGATATTTAGACTGTAAATGGGTCAGGATAAGAGAAGAAGGGTGGTATAGAGGCTGAGTCATTTATGCTTTACTTATGGGAATGGTAAAAAGGTTTTAGTAAAATTTAATTAAACAAACGGGAGAAAATGCATTCTTCTGAACTCTTACTTCAAGTGGCGTGATGCTGAACTGTGCAATGTCGTCTGTATTGCAGTTAAACTTCCACGGAAATGGGGGAACAAAGAATTTATGCGATATACAATATATATTTTTTTTCATATATGTATCGCATATAATGATTACATTAGATGATGTGATTATATGAGATTGCATGATTGAGATGCAATGCATTAAAAAAAAAAGAGAACTGAAACACTCTGCGATGATGTGACTAAAGAACTTTGGTTCACCATAGAGAATTAATTCATCGCGACCGAACTTGTTTGGACTGTAGAATTTATGACTATAGAACATTTATTTAAATGAACCGCTGATGGGCAATTACAGAAGCATTATTTTCCTTTCCCCTGAAACAATAATTGTATACCTCAACGGGGTCCCTCAAGGCTCTGTTCTCTCACCAACACTGTTCAACTTATACATGCATGACATTCCAACACCCATAGATAACAAGCTTACCTTATTATCATATGCAGATGACATCACTCTAACATCCACCCACAACAACATCGACACCGATACAAATAACCTACAAACATACATAAACAGTATATAAGACCAAAGTAGCGCCCACAAAATCAATCATCACCTTGCTTACAAGCAACACAAAAGAACACCAGATAACTCCACAGCTTACACTAAACAACACAAACATTCCACACACTCACAGGACCAAACTACTTGGGGTCACATACAACACATCATTATCTTTTGCAAACCACATTCAGGACATTAAAAACAAATGTACGTCAAGACTTAACACGCTTAGGGTACTAACAGGCACAAACTTTGGACACCAGCAGGAAACAACATCACTCATATAAAAATAATATATTCGCTCAGATATGGACTATGCTAGCCCATGCTGGGCACCCATTATCTCAAACACACACATAAACACCTTCCAGACAATACAAAACAACGCACTTCGTATCATTACAGGATGCACTCAAACATCACCAACAGAACACCTGCACACAGGAACAAAAATACTGAAAGTTAGGGAACATTTAGACATGAAGGGAACACAATTCGTGGCAGCAGCGACAACTAACCCACAACCTTTGCCACTACATGTACATTATATATATATATATATATATATATATATATATATATATATATATATATATGTATGTTATGTGTACATCTGTATATGTATGTATTTCTTATATTTTTTATATATCATTGAGGCATCATTTGTAATTTTTTCCAATTTATATTTATTTTTATTTCTTTATTCTTTTGTGACCTATGTATCATTCAGACAATAACTATAAAAACCTTTGGTGCTCTTCCAATATGTGCTCTACCGCGAAAATTTACATTCCAATACGTGATCTACCTTAGATTATTCGGATTAGCAGCAGGTACGTTAGTTAGCCTTATAAGGCTAAGTAACGAAAATATCACGACTTAACCTAACCAATCGTCAAGGGCGTATAGTTGACCTAACGATTGGTTAGGTTAAGTCATGATATTTTCGTTAGTTAGCCTTATAAGGCTAGTTT
This sequence comes from Bathynomus jamesi, assembly GCA_023014485.1. NCBI lineage: Eukaryota > Metazoa > Arthropoda > Malacostraca > Isopoda > Cirolanidae > Bathynomus > Bathynomus jamesi. The sequence goes on from JAJOZX010006137.1 coordinate 227,035, forward strand.
CACGGTAGAGCACGTATTGGAATATGGTAGATCACAGTTTCGCGGTAGAGTACATATTGGAAGAGCACCAAACCTTTGGTAATTTTTCCCCATGTATATAATTATATTCCTTATATATTGCTTAGATTTCTTATATATGTGGTGTATATATCTTACATATGTCGTATATATTCCTATATTTCTTTATATATCATTTAGGCATCATTTTGTTTTCCAATTTATATTTATTTGTATTTTTTTATTCTTTTGTGACCTATGTATGATTCAGACAATAACTATAAAAACCTTTGGTAATTTTTTCCCTTATAAATTTAGATCCTTCTCTTACAATTATTTTTCAATTATTTTTTTAGGTTTATTTCTTTATTTTATTTCTGTGTGACATATATATCATTTTGGCATCATCTATTAAATTGACTGTAAACTTTCGTTAGTTTTCCGTACAGATATGTTTGCTCCTCCCACAATTTTTATTTCCACATTTACTATATATATGATATTCATCATATACAGTATATATATACTGTATATATATGTATATGTATATATTTTTTTTGTAACCTATATACAGTCTTGAACTCTCTTTTCACTCCAGTGTTCCTGAGGATGTCATTAGACGAAAGCGCTTGAGCACCACTTTGTGTTTCTTTTCCCTTCGTGGTTTTATTTATCATAAATATTTTTCACGTGTTACTTTCGTGAAATAATTTTCATATATATATATATATAATATAATAATATATACACACATATATATATATTATATAATATATATATATATATATATATATATATATATATATATATATATATACACATATATATATAATATACACATATATATATATATACACATATATATATATATACACACATATATATATATATATACACACAATATATATATATATTACACATATATATATATATATATATATATATATATATATATATATATATATATATATATATATATATAATATCATACACACACACTACAATATATATATATATATATATATATATATATATGTATATATGCCTAAATCCCCAAGTAGCGCCATCTTTTTCACCTATCAACTCCGATTTTGTGAATAAGTCGAATTTTCGTATAGGAGATACTTGTTTGGGGTTAGATTAGGCTAGATTAACTCAGATTAACCAAATCTAACATAAAACAAATCGTTGGTTGTGTAAATGCTGAGGTAGCATGAAACAGGAGTTACTTGATTTCGAGTCTTTGAATTAAATCGTAACGCGGGTGAAATTTGAAAAGAATAATCATTGTACACGGTTGAAAAGCCCTTCATCTAAATTTTTTAAAGAACTCCCCACCCCCTACCTTAACACAAGCGAAAGTGATTAAAAATCTGAAAAGAAAACAAACAAATATGACCTGTTGGAGCTACTGGGTAAAAATAATCACAGACAAAAATTTATACAAATATTAAAGCTACTTGGGCATTTATGACTATATATATATATATATATATATATATATATATATAGGGTGTAACAAAAGTCTGTTCTCATAAGGAAATAAGATATAACAGAAGTGAAGGAAAAAACTAGTAGAAATGTTCAAAGACGAGTAGAAATATGTGAACGGCTACATGAATGCAATTGAGTATGTACTGGATTAAATGGTAAGTTAATGTGTTGTTTGTAATATATAGTTAAAACTATATTTTCCCGTTCAATCTGTTATATCTTGTTTCTCTATGAGAACGGACTTTTGTTACACCCTGTATATATATATATATATATATATTTACTGCAATGACCACGCAGTATATTAATGTATAGAAACGACGTAAGTATAGAGGAGTGTTCTGCACACGAGGAAGAGAAATAACGAACAAATGAAAAATGAGGTGACCGCCCGGGAATCGAACCCAGGATCTTCCGATTGCCGGTCAGATATGCTACCACTACACACGGGCCTCGATCAGTCAGAAGTCGTAATATATATATATATATATATACTCGCAAAGAGCCCCAATCTGAGTTCTATCCCATCATGAAACGAACATGTTATGTGCCTTTAAAAGTGAACGTTCAATTCTGCCAGTTGAAGTTCAAGTTTTGGCTTTGTCTAAAAATACAATAGTACCCCTTTTTCTTTGATGTATTCATTCCTACGTGAATACAACGAGTCCTTTGCTTATATTGAGGTTCAGAATATAGTGGGGCTAGGCTGCTTTAAATCCTAGATCCTGTCCCAAAGTTCGATCCTATCTGCTTTGCAGATAGCTAGTGAGGGAAGCTATATTTTTGGGCCTCTTGCGAGTGACCCGTTGCCCACATCGGGCTAACATCAAGAAAAAGAAAAACTATAGTGTTTGTCAATTTACCATTACTTTTTCGGACTATAGTGGATTAATTTTCCCAGAATAGTTTCTTGTTCCATGAACGGTCTGTGTATATATATATATATATATATATTAGGGTGGCCCAAAAAAATGAAAGTTGAAAATATCTTTCTCCACAAGGCCATCCGTGTTCCATATCAAAATGTAAGAACTCATGTCAAAAATTAGACAGATCATGCAATATTTAGAGGTCGCGACCAGTTCCTATATTTTTAGGATTTGAAACAAAAATACAATATCAATGTTTATTTAAAAATTTAAAATCAACAGCACAGAGCACATGTTATGCAAAAATATACTAGAACACACATGTCAAAGCAGTTAATACGACTGCACTAAATCCTTGTATATCAAACAAACAACGTCACACCCGTTAAATTTTTTTCGTCAAAGCCAACTTCGTCGGAATTGGCAATCTTTTTCGGTGGCCGGCGACGAGTCGCAGTAGGTACTGTTTCTGGGTCTCGTCTTTCGTCAGCACGGTATTGTAGGACTGAATAAGAGCGACTCCTCGTTCGGCACAGTCGTTGACGACCTTCAGGAGCCTGCACTTAGCCTTAAGTAACTGGTAAATGGGGTCTGTCAGCCAGAGGGAGGGAGGTTTTGACAAGAATGTCTTGGCTTCATCTTGTTCTTTCATGGAGAGTATATCGAATATCTTCAAAGACCGGCTCGTGATGTACGACGCCAATGAAGAACGATGATCGAACACAGTCCCGTCCAGACGTCTCAAGAGTTTTTGGTTTGAGGGACGTAAGAAGTTGTCAACCATAGCTGCTTTGGTGATCTCGTCAACGCGATCGTCGAAGAGGGCGAGAGGCGCGAGGTGCTCAGAGAAGTACCACAAATGGCGATAGAAGGCCTTAACAGCCGCCTCCCTGAAGGCACGGTCAGGATATTCATGGAGAGAGCAATTAGGTTTAAGTCGTTGAGGGGGGCCCTCTCTGGGAGAGGGGCCTCGTGCCAGTAGCGAGCGTAAATAAGAGAAACGAAGAGGCAAATCTTTGTGACGCCAGCTGTCTCGTGGGCCGTCAACTTAATCTGGCCCTGAAAAGGAAGATCTTCAGCGAGTATATTGCCTTAGCCATCCACCGCGCGTTGTGCATAGCGCCTGGCGCACGAAAGGACGGTTCTCCGTCGGAGGACCCCCCTAGGAATATATGACAGAGCTGAAGCAACTCTCCATAGTCATCCCGTGGGAGCTGGCTCTTGACTGCCTCCGAGTAAAATGACATCATCTCCTCTCGTAGGCCATCCGGCATGCCAACGAAGAGTTCGTCTCCAGCAGAACGGAAATCAACTATATTAATATCAGGCCAGGTCTTCTGGAAGCGTTTGAAGATTCCCACTTCAGGCTCGCCGGTTGGTGTCAGGGCGACAGAAAATACGGCCGACATTGCCTCGAACACGTGATGACGGCACGCGATCAAGATGAGCTCCTTGTCCAGAGCCTTCTCAATTAGGGTGCACGCGCCCATATTCAGCCCAGTATTGGTTGCCGTCGTGTCGAAGACTAGTCCCTGGATCGTGGGTTTGAGGTTCCATTCCTCTAGCGTTTGGACACATGCATTGCACTGTTCCTCTCCGTGCCGCGGCCGATCTTAGGGACGGCAAGAAGTTGCTCTATTTCACCACCAGTCACCAAGATGGCGACGCGATCCACAAGCTTTATATTGCCGGCGATATCTGGAAGCAGTTTACCGTCCCAGTGGAGAAGCAGTAGGCTGTCCAGCGAGAAAACAGCCTGTTGAGCAGTTGCTACCGCCTCACGAGTGGTGACCCGCGCTCGCTGAATGGTGTTCCGGGATAGCGCCACAGACTCCAGGCCATCACCGAGCGCTTGCGTGACGGTTCTTACGACGAACATGGCAGCGCAGTCAGGGAGTTTCACTCGGTCGAGCGCGGCGGCTACTTCCTTGGTCACAATGGTCTGCTTCGATTTCTTATTCCTTGGCTGATCTTGACTGGATATTGACGGAGCTTGGAAATTATCTTCGGACTCCGTCGATGTGAAGGAGCTACAGATGTCAGCAATGGCGGAACTAGACGGAACAGCCGTATTCGCCTGTTGGGCGCTCAACATGCTTTTTTCCTTTCGAGCACTGGCCTGATCACTCCTGAGGCGCTTGCGAGTCTCCTTGTTCGTCAAGGTCTTGTCGATTCAGGACATACTCGCGCTCTAGGGATCCTGCTGTTGCATCCGCAGGAACTGTTTGTCTTCTTCGTCCGTCATAATAGTGAGGGCGTCTTTTCGTGAGATGTCAAATAGTTTGGTGAGATTCTCCTTGAATTTTCTTCCTTGATTCGGCACCCGTCTTTCGGTTTCAATCGGTTTTTCTTCAACCCACAATATTCTTCATAGAGCTTCCGAAGCTTGCGCACGCCGGAGTCCACCCGTTGGGTCGGAATTCGTGCCTTGTCCCAGATTGTCAGCGCTCTGTCTATGGTGGCCTTAGCACTGTCACCGATTGTGGATCCCTTCTGGTGGTGAAACATGAAGTTCCTGAGAATAGCCCCGTTTGTTGGCAGGTCAGATCCCAAGATGTCCGGGTCCGGCTTACCCAGGAACCAAACTTTCGGACTGCTCCTTGTCGTTGTCATGGTCTTGGCCTGTGGAATGGAAGATAAAATGGAAATTAGAGTTAAAGAACCTATACATATGTTTTATGTAGAATATAAAACAAACAATTTTAACAATTTTAATAAACTTTTATAAATTTTAATTTTTTTTACATTTTTAACAATTTTAGTAAAATTCATTGTTCCAAGTTGCTTATCAAGGTCAGTGCAGTAAATGAATGACAGAAAAACTAAGCATAGTGTCCGCCACTCACTGGTGAAAAGTTTAACTTGCCTTATTGGTGTGATTCACTGTGCGTCGTAACCCAGATGGCAGGAACACAACAAAAACACGTCTACACCTGCCGAGACTTGGCGACCAACTGAGCTAGTGGGAAGAGTGCATTGCTATCATATAGTGATTCTTTGGATATAGGTTTACAGTCTACAATGGCGTTGCTCGACAAATATTTATTGTAGAACATAATGGTGACCCAAAATTACTGAAATTACGGAATTTAGATATTTTTACCTTGAGGTCGCGACCTCTAAATATTGGCCGATCTTCCTGATTTTTTGCATGAAGGCTTCTTTTGTGATATGGAACAGGAATAGCCTTGTGGAGAATAGCAATTCAAACTTTTATTTTTTCAGTTAATTTTTTGGCCACCCTAATATATATATATATATATATATATATATATATATATATATATATATATATATATATATATGCCCTCGCTCCGTGGTTCTCCGTGGTTCCAGCTAGCGTGGCACTATATTAGTGTTGATTGGTTTTCAATTGATAACACAATGAAATTCATCTGAGAGCCTTTTTTCTCAGAATGATGTGGAATTATCTTAGCTAAATTATTACTTTCGTTACAAAATATTCTCATATAAAAAATGTAAAATAGAATCCATAAAGTGTTATTCAATTAATATTTCTCTATTTTTTTTTTCTTTTTAATGAAATTTTCCGTAATAAAAATCACGAACAATCCATTGAATACTTTTAAAATTTAAGTCAAATTAAAATGGAGAATTTAAAAGTGAAGTTAATTAGCAAAAACAAAATTATAATAATTAATAAATAATTCAGATGTAAGCAACATTGAAAATTGAAAATATTTCAGTTATACCATAAAAGAAAGATCAAGATTTGTCGAATGTAAATGCGAGACTATTCCAGTTAGTGTTGAACACTGCAATTTCTTATTTTTCAGAAACGCATCACGGAAAAATTTATCCGAGAACAAAATACTGTATTACTGTAGAAACCTTAAACTAAATTTTGCTTTCTCATTTGTTTCTCTTGTGTCGTGTGTGTCTTCTGCGATTAAAACTGCATAAGGGTATACGAGTCGTCTTCATTACCTTTGCCACAGAATTCAAAGTGATTTACAAGAACCACGAGAAAATCCTCTATTTTGTGTACTGAAGGCGCGAATCTGGTGCCGTGAATTCAACAGTCAGTCGCGGTGTTCCCAAATTACAGAGTTACGGAGTTACAGGCTAACAAAAACTCTAAGATCTACTCTAGGTTAGCCACAAGAACGTAGGGGGAAAATAAATAAAAGAAGCAAATGAACATAAGGAATACTGAAAACTTATAATCATGCTTACGTGCAAAGCTTTCACTCAAAAATAATAATAGTAATGGAGAGCAAAGACGAGGGTTTCCCTCCTTCGCCAGCCACTGCTGACAGAAAAATAGTTGTGAAAGAAGATTTATAGTAAAGTAGGAAAAAAGAGCAAAAAGAGTAGCTTCAGAGTTCATTCACACCATGCGTATACTTATCTCGTGTATCCAGTTACGTATTAGAGGATGGTAGAAAATGAAGGATAGCATGAAACACTAAACATCTTAATCTGATCTATACGATGATTTTTTAAAGATTTTTTATTTATTTATTTATTACATAAAAGAAGTCATCATTTCATCGTAGCATCATTTTCCCGATGGATACCATTGTGCTGAGAGACTTCGTTTACAAATTAAGTTTACGACTTACGAAGCCGAGGAAAGAAACTTGACGGTATACTGTAAGCTTCTTTGGTCCGGCAAATAAGCGATATATATATATATACAGTGCCCGCGAAAAGTATCCGATCACTCAAGAAAATACAATATTTTCCCTTGATATTCAGAGACACGTAATTCACTTTCTATTTGTTCTAGCGACATCTGGTAACTTTGAGGTTGCCTCTGATATGAGAGCTATCCAACGCATTCTCAAATTAGTGTTCTGGTAGCCTTCGTTGCGGTGGCTGTGTCTCAAATTTGTCAGATTTCACTGTTTGTGTAAATTTCTGATATTTTTTTTTTTTTTACAGAAAGTGGTGTAAATAAAATTTATATAAATGTGTGCTAAAAAACAACTTAAGAGTGATTGTCGAGGTGCTATTGTTGCTTTTTGCATGCATGTGGGAAATCACAGAGACAGATAGCTAAGGAATTAAACATATCCCAAAGTACCGTTAATTTATGGGTTTCACGGGCTAAGAACAATGGTGGCCTAACCACGCCAGTCCCTAAAAAACGATCTGGCAGACCGAGAAAAACAAATTCCGCGAACAGACAAACTTATGAAACGTTTAGTATTGAAAAACCCAACAATAACTGCGAAAGAAATAAAATTTAATATGAATAATTTGTTATCTGGTGTTTCTGAACGAACTATCCAGGAGCGGCTCCAAAAAAGAACTCGGATTACCATCTCGCCATGCTGCTAAGAAACCGTTCATTAATGAAAAAATGCGTAAAAAACGTGTCGCATTTTGTAAAAAATAATTCATTGGACTGTTGATGACTGGAAGAAGGTTTTATTTAGCGATGAGTCGACATTTTTGACATTCAGAAGTTGTCCAAAAAAGGTTCGCCGGCCTATTGGCTCAAATAGGATGGACCCTAAATACACCCTAAAGACAATGAAACACCCTCCAAGTGTGATGGTTTGGGGTTGTTTCGGTTACTATGGGCGTGGAAACTTATATTTTCTTCCGAAGAACACAACTATGAATGGTGCACGGTATTTAGCAATGCTACAGGATAAAACTTCCAATGGCAATGGCAATCCAAAGGACAAAAACATACATGCATGATGGTGCACCATGTCACAGGGCCAAAATAGTGACAAAATGGATTACTGACAATAAATTTGATATTTTGGATTGGCCTGGTAATAGTCCAGATCTCATCCGATAGAAAATCTGTGGCTAATAATAAAAAATAAGGTTGAATGCCACGACACTGGCTCAGTCGAAAAAATTACAAGAGGCCATCAAAAAGGTATGGTGCAAGGAAATATCAGTGGAAGTTTGTCAAAACTTGATTAAATCCATGCCAAAACGTCTAGAACAAGTCATCCAACCAAAGGACAGATGACAAAATACTAATATAAGGTTAGTATACATTTAAACATTGTTTTTTATGTAAAAAATACAAATTTCAAGGGTGATCGGATACTTTTCGCGGGCACTGTATATATAATGAGTAGATTATAGACACCAATTGACCAGGGAAGTACTTCTGAGGGTGACATTAGGCAAGGAGGCAGGGAGTATTGGAACTCCTACAGTATTTCTCTTGTCACTGTCCTCCTTAGCCGATTTTTTACCGTGCCTCATATGCCCTATGAGCAGTCCAGCATACTCTCAAACACATACTTCTCCCTCTATTCTTCACTACACATCCATGCGTCTTACACACTAACATGCATCTGACACACTACACACCCTTTTCAAAATTAAAAAAAAAATATTAAGAATAATATTTGTATTTTAACTCTCTTCTTCTCTTTCTATGCGGGGCCCCTCCTCCCTGCATAAAAAAAATACCCAAATAATAATGTCAAGAGTGGAGAAATCCAAGTTTAGGTTCCTGATTCGTCGAAAGAATTACGACAGAACAATTACAGTTTAGCAATTTCTGCTGAATTCGTACGTTATTAAGATCTATTTTATACAAATTTTTGTCTATCAAAACATTTTTGAGGGAAAAAATTTATGAGCCAAATTTATTATCCTTAAAATACACTTTAAAATATGGCTCTAATCCTTTCACACGCATAAATCTCATATCGGTATAATCTATGAAAAAGAAAAAGAGCCTATGATTTATTTAGTCGGAGGTAGCAAATAAATTTTAAAATTTTAATATAATTTTTTTTTTTTTTTTTTAATTGCCTTAGTTTGGAGGGTGTAAATAATTTTATGCTTTGAATTTTTATAAAATTTCTGACACGTTATAGGAGGAAAAAAAAAAAATGTTACAATCTATTTCTGTGATGTTCACACCTTTAAAGAATGCTGATTACATAAACGATATCTCAGCAGTTTTGAAGTTCATCTTTCTCAAAGTTTTTGCGTGCGCGCGCCCAAAAAATTTGTGTGCGAAGTAGAATTTTGAGTTTAAGTTCGCTGAATACATTCGTGCACGCAATTTATATGTCAATCTCTTTTGAATGAAACTATCAGAAAGCGATGAACTCGTTGCATATTTTTCCATTCCTTCATCAACTGCGTTGGTGTATATATATATATATATATATATATATATATATATATATATATATATATATATATATAGAGTGGTAATTGCTGTTATAATCGCATTAATCGAAGAATAAAATGTTATAACTGTCGCGGGAAAGCTAGTTTAAAACAGCTGCCGCATCAACTAATTTCAACCCTCAAAAAGGGTCCTCATCGGGATGTAAAAAGATTAAGTTAGAAATAAAAGAGCGCCAAAAACAAATTAAACTGACGAACCCAGAATAAAATCAGCGGAAAAATTCCCGAGAGATGCCACGCACCTACTGACGAGGACCAAGCAGCAGACTGAAGTCAAAAACGGCATCTGCGTTTTCCCGAACTCTTTTCAGGAAGCAAAGATAAGGGTAATTATTGTAATAATTTCTCAGAGCATTTACGATTAGCAATTTTAAAGTTGTTGTTTTTTAAGCAAATTGGTTATTCGGAACCATTTGTTAATAGGGACTCGCTCGTGTCGAGGAAAAACTTTTAAAAATCCGTTTCTACACCGAGACTGGAAACCTGTTTTTGAAAGTTCTCTTGTCGATTGACTCTGATTTTAGAAACGAGAATAAGGAAAGTCTTTTCCAGTGTCAAGAAAACGGAGGATTATATTAGACACGACTAAGAAAAGACGATAAAATAGATAGGTATGTATATGTTATTCCGTATTATGTTTATATTGAAAATATATTACGGAGATTATGGCACCTTGAACATAATAATTAATCAGTCATGAGGGCCAGTAACTGGCACCACGAAGGTCAGGCTAGACTAATAGAGGCCATTGCGTTAAATCCAGGATTATTAGTACCAACACCATTGGGAGTCGAACACCCGACCTGGGTATCTCCACTTCGCTTATAGGGAAACCCACTGAACTAGGGGCGTTATCGTCAACATCAACATAGTTTTAAGATTGGTTAAGATCGAAGATTTTTATTGTTGGTTCGTAAAATGGTAAAAAACATGATCATTTAATTGATTTGGAGGGACTCGATATTTTAGCAAATATGAAAAACGTTGATGAAAGAAAATTTGTTGAATCTTTCTTCACTAATACATCGTAATTTGAACATTGATGGAGTTTCTATTGATAGTGAGAAATTTGTTTTTAAAATACTGTGAAATTTATGATTATAAAAGACAAGGGGAAAATTAATTATAATCTACTAAAGGTATGGAGATTTATAGCTTCGCTGGCCCTTTGCCGGTTCACGGGTACTCGCACCGTCTGTTAGAAGAGACCGGATGCCTCAATGACACTTATCGAGACTGAACCACTCTGACGCTACGAGAGTTTAATCTTGCATACGTATACGCTTAGTCTCCGTCAGTTGGTATCTATTAGAAGTTTCTCCTTTGCTTTTGTTCTTGTGTTCGTCAGTTTTCTCTATTTCTGCACTCTTATATTATTAACTTAAACTGAGGACCCTCTTTAAGGTCCGAAGTTAACTGATGTAACAGAACGGCCTTATTTTGCTTTCCCGCAAGGATTATAATTTTGTATATATAAGCAGGAGGGCGACCAGCACTATATATATAATTTCAGAGGGGCTTAAGCTTCCAGGGTCCTCCCTCTTCGCTACGTCATTGTATGGGAATAAATGCGACATTGAACTCCCCAACGTTGTATTTCTGAGTACAGTAAAACATGGCAGCAAACATTTCCGGCACACTGCTCCTGATTAATAACTGCCGCTAGATGACATCTAATTAATGTCTTGTCTTCCAAATATTAGTTCAACCTTTAGGCAGAAGTAAGGAAAGGCTTTATTTATTTTTATTTTATTTAAAACAGACCTTGAGTAGGCTTATTTGTAGCTTACAGTCGCTACATTTCGTTTAGGTTGATGATAACATTAGTACTAAGCTAGATCTATCCAAATCAGGGCGTAATTGTTTCATGTAATTAAACGCGTCTCGTAACTAAACTCAGCTTATAAAATTAAATAAAAATTAATTCAAATTTTAATCCCACGACCTAGACTTACGCAAAGATTTGTAGGCCCTACCTTTTAGAGTAGGGGTAACCAATTAATTTTCTCTGAGGCTTGTTAAGGTGTTTCTGTAACTCTAAACCAAGGTCCGCTACCCAAACTACTATTATTTTTCTATGTGTTTTCGTAATGTGACCAACGTTATTTTATAAAAAAATCAACTTAAAATCACCACATTTAATCTTCCGAATGAAAAATTAATATTAATTTCCACAAACAGAACAAAAACCACGTGATTTAGATTCTCTCGAAATGTCAAAGTCTGTTTATATTTTAAATTCTATAATCCGTGTAAGGGTTTATTCTTGGCGGTCTATATAAAATCCGTCAGGAATTCGGATCTGAATCGCGGCCTTCCTATTGGTGACTTCTGTTATAAGGTATATAGTCTACGACTTAGTCATCTTTTTCACCTATTTACAGTTACATAATACAGGGTGTCTCAAAAGTGACTATCTATTTTGAAAAATAATGGGAATTACGAAAAACTGGTTTAAGACATGAAAAATATATTTATTTCAAAGTAAGTGCCACAAAGAATTAGTGCTATTTATTTATCTGTCTCCACATGGCGACCATCAGTGTCTCTACAGAGCTCAAAGCGATAAGTTGTTTCCCGGAACACACTTTCCAGCATTTGAGGTGTTATTTTCTGAACTGCATCGGTAATACGATTTCGAAGTTCGGCTACATCACTAATTCTTCTACCAGTGTACACCTTACACTTAATGAAACCCCAGGCGAAAAAATCTAATGGTGTTAAATCGGGTGAACGTGCTGCCCATGGTTGTGTTCCTCCAAGACCAATCCAGCGACCGGGGAAGCGTCTGTCAAGATAATCACGTACAATTATTGCATAATGGCACGGTGCTCCATCCTGCTGAAAAACTACTGTGTCAAGAATGCCATATGTAAGAAGTTGAGGTTCGAGGAATTGTTCAAGCATGTCAAGATAATAAACCAATTAACTTTTTTTAAATACACAAATTTGCACCAGAAGTACATATTTTTATGCGAGCATAGCATTTTTTAAAAAAACATCTAATGTCACCGAAATAGATAGTGACTTTTGAGACATCCTGTATAATAATTATTTTCGGAGCTATTGAAGAATAGGGACCCCAGCCTTCTTTAGTTAGCTTTATAAGGCTAACTAACGAAAATATCATGACCTAACCTAACCAATCGTCAAGGGCGTACAGTTAACCTAACGATTGGTTAGGTTAGGTCGTGATATTTTCGTTAGTTAGCCTTATAAGCCTAACTAAAAAAGGCTGGGGTCCCTATTCTTCAATAGCTCCTTATTGGACCTATTTTCTCATAATTAATGTATCAATATACGCATAAGACGTTTAAAATGTTAAAAGTTACACTCATAAAAAGAAATTATATGATTTTCCATGAAAATATTAAAAAAAATTGAGTCTACGAATCAAAATTTCCTCCATAAGCAATTTTTTTTAAAGATGTCGCCTGTATCGATATGGCAACGAAGTGACTCGTTGATCAGTCGATTAAATAAGGGAATGTGGCATCTATTCTTATTCTGATATACAGTATATATATATATATATATATATATATATATATATACACACACACACTGAAAATTTGAAGAAACACTTTATTGAGAAGTTAATATAAATGATTTCAGGTCAATACCTGTATTTTTTAAGATGGAAAATCTGAAAGGAACATGATCGGATATTGCTTATACTTCATCGAATTTGAACACACTCTTTCAGAGTCCGGACTCCGGTATGACTCGTCGAGTCAAGGTACTGGTTTCTGATACCTTGCGCAGGGGGTATAAAGGTTATGCACATTTCTTCTGGATGTAGTAAACTTTATACTTGGGGTGTGACAGCCCTCCGGTCCCGAGTCGTGGGATTCTAGAGGAACTGGCTGCCAGCTCCTTTAGGTTCTCTCTCTCTTTCGGGAGGGCGGGTAAAGTATTTTGCACAATCCCGTCCCGTGGGTTACTAGGACCCCATCCCATCCCTACTCTGTCCTTTTAGATTACGTTAAGGTTGTTCTCCTCTCACTGCAAAAAAAAAAAAAAAAAAAAAAAACTTTTCTTTTAGTATTAAGTCTTTTTTCTTCTTTTACTATTAGGACCCTACTGCTACCTCATGCTGGGAAGAGAGGCTTTGGAACCTCTATAAATAACACCATTTAACGCTCGTAGGTTGTGAGAGACTGGGATGGAGGGGTCCCAGGCGTAGGGGCGCGATGAATGGAGTGTGGCTAGTGCCCCGTTAAGCCCATTCCTAACGCGTAATGGCTTGACCAGCCCCCTGCGACCGTTCTTTGGTGACCAATTGATGGTGCTTGGCTGTACTGCTCTGAGGTGAGAGGGCTTTACTGCCCAGCTGGCTGCCAGGCCAGCGTAAAGTCTCGGGCGTAGCCTCTGGGTCTGGTGGGATATCCCTTGAACACTGGATTCTAAGAGTCTGGCCCACTTGTGAGTGACTAGTAAGACTTAGTAAGGGGCTGCATCTCGCTGTCGCTCCTGGCGGAAAATCCGTGACGCTTGCGTCGCGAGTGTTTGTCAGTGGTAGCTGCGACACGTTTGGGACGGTCCGGCCCTGGGGAGACCTTTGGTCGGTGCGGCAGCAGGAGAGGTGTAGTCTTCTGGAAGGAATGAATGAACGTCACTTGCGAAAAGGCGGGTGCGGCTACGCGCGGGATTAATTCACCCCCCCCCTTTTTTATATACTGGTCATAACGTTTTGGATAGTTTTCATTGCTAGAACGCTTTATCTTATTCAGAGTATTCAGAAAAAAAAAAAAAAAGAGAAAATATGGCAGGGCCAGCTAAATTGAAAGCAGAATGCTTTAAATGTAAAGTTAATCATTGGTGCGTAGACTTCCCAGAGGGTAATATCAGCGATATCACATCCCTTAGTGTATGTTTGTTTTGTAAACTTAGAGACAACTACGAAAGGAAGTTAAAGAGCTAAAGGAATTAGTAAAAAAGCTTGAAGCTAGGGTCGTAGCACTGGAAATCCAACCCAGTGGACAAGATCAAATTAAAAACACACCAGCAGATTCAAACTGTAAGATTAAGTATCAAGAACAAAGGGAGGGCTCAAAGAAGGGGCTGATAGAGAAGGGTGGGAAGGGATCGATAGAGAAGGGTGGGAAGGGGCCTGCTGATGGCCCAAAGAAACCTAAGGATGTAGCTACCTGTCGGGGTGGGTCGGGTGGTGTAACTGCGTGTATGGGTGGCGACGGGTTTCGAAAGGTCTCGGGCAAGAAGGCTGCGAAGCCGAAGCCTGAGACCCCAGTTGCCCCTGTCAAGACCTCTAACCGCTTTAGTCTCCTGTGCTCGAAGGAGGAAGACACCGTTTTGATTGGGGACTCGCAGATCAGGGGCCAGGAGAAGTACTTTGCTTCTGCAAACCGGGATGGGGAGGAAGGTAAGGTGCTTACCTGGGCGGGGAACGGCGCACTTAAGGAAGGAGGTAGAGAAGGTGCGCGTGGATAGTCGGAGGACTGCGATCGTTGTCCACGCTGTGGCAATGACCTGTTCCTCAAAAGGCGGTGGGGTAGGTCTTACAGAAGGGATCATCACCGAGATCATGTCTCTTGCGGATGATCTAAAACTGAAGACAGACAGGGGAATGTTAATGGGTATTTTACCGCGAATGAATGTCAGTGACCACTCGCTCAGTAAGGTCATTGGCATCAACGAGAGGGTACAAGACTTGTGCGTTCCGCTGGGCGTGAAGTTTATTGACCCCTTCGATGCATTTTCGGGTAGGTGGGACCTTTACCAGAGGGATGGTGTCCACCTCAATGACAAGGGTAAAGGTGTGCTAGGCGCGCTGCTCGACCGGCACCTATACAGAATGGTGAGGTCGAGTCCTGGGAGAGATGATGGGCCCCCACCGGGGAGAGATGAGGATGAGCCGGTGGCGGACGTACCTTCGACTGAAGGGTGCGGCGAAGTACAGATGGGTGACCCTCCTCCTACGTTGGAGGGGGCTCAGTCTCCTGTGGAAGTTGCCCCCTCGTTAGTGAGGGGCTTCAACTCCCGACAGCCTTGGCTGTTCGGGAAACGGGTCGTGCTAGGGGGCGGTCAGAATAGGGAAGGCTCCCTCCGTGCAATGCTTTTTAATGCTAGGTCAATTAGGAACAAGTTTCGCGAGCTACGGGCGCTCTTAGCATCAGAATACCAGGATATCGTTGCTATCACCGAGTCCTGGATTCATACTGATCGTAGGGACTACGTTGGGGAGTTCGAAATTCCCGGGTATAGAATGTTTCGCAAAGACCGCACCCGTGGGGAGGGGGGTGGGGTACTAATATACGTCAGAGACACGTTGAGTCCGGTTGACTGCCAGTTCCGGTCGGAACGGGAGCTGCTTGGCGTCGATCTGAACATGGGAGGGACGAACTATAGGTTAATCTTGGTGTACAGACCTCCGCATCTCCTCCTCGAGGAGGATACAGCCCTGTACACCGAACTCAGTAGCCTGCTAGGGGATAGGGTGTGTGTAGTTTTAGGAGACTTCAACTGTCGCGGCATAAAGTGGGAAAACAGGACTGCCGATGCTGAAGGGAGGAGGCTAGTTGACTTTGCTGATGAGAACTTCCTCACTCAGTGGGTCAACGAGCCTACACGAGGCGAAAGCGTCCTAGACTTAGTATTCACGACCGAAGACAACCTCGTCACTGGCCTCACCGTTGACGAATCGTTGGGCGGGAGTGATCACGGTATTATTAGGTTCCGTGTGTGCGTCCCTCGGGTGAAGCGTAGTAACTCGCGAGGCAGTAAGCTCGATCTCCGGCGGGCGAACTTTGTTAGCCTCAGGGATAGCGTAGCAGAGATGGGGTTAGAGGTTGGCGGCGATGTTGAGGGAGTGTGGAGTGCATTCCGGGATGAGTTTATGGTGCTGCAGTCTGCTGCCATACCCTCAAAACTGGTCACCCCTGCTTCAACGCAGCCTAAGTGGTTCAATCGTGGCATCGCTTCGGCTATCCGAAATAGGAAAGTAGTGTATAGGAGGGCGAAGGCCAATCGTTCCCACGAGAACACTGAAGCGTATGTCCGCCTGTGTAGGGAAGTGAAGGCGAAGGTTAGGCTAGCGAAACGTAACGAAGAACTACGGGTGGCAAGCCTCTGCAAGAGGAACCCTAAGGAGTTCTTCAGTTATGTTAATAGTAGAAAGCCTATTAGAAGCATGATAGGTCCTTTAAAGGACGGAAGCGGCGTTCTGCGGACCTCCGACGCGGACATCGCTAAGGTGCTTAATGAGTACTTTGCGGGAGTGTTCACCAGGGAGGATACCCGCGTCATCCCCGAGCCAGCTGTGAGGCACGAAGGTGCTGACCTGGATAGTGTTAGATGTACCGCGACAGTCGTTGCTCATAGAATAGACAAACTGAGCGCGTTTAAGGCTCCTGGGCCAGACCAGTTTCTCCCCAGTGTTTTGCGAGAAGTGCGCGACCAGGTGGCTCCCCACCTGGCTACAGTCTTCAACAAATCGTTGGAGATGGGCCAGGTGCCTGGTGACTGGAGAGAGGCCAACGTGACCCCTATCTTTAAGAAAGGGGATCACGAAAGTCCAGGGAACTATCGTCCTATTAGTCTCACTTCAGTTGTAGGTAAATTATTAGAAAGGATAATAGCTGATAGAATCGTTGACCATTTGGATTCCTACAAGCTGCTTGGGGACTCCCAACATGGGTTTAGACGGCATAGGTCGTGTCTCACCAACTTGCTCGAGTTTTTCCACGTCATGTTGAGTGAGTACGATAAGAGTAGGGCGATTGATATACTTTATCTCGACTTTCAGAAAGCCTTTGATAAGGTACCTCACCGCCGGCTAATGGCGAAAGTGCGCGCGCTGGGTATCGGTGGGGAAATAGGTAGGTGGATTGAAAACTGGCTAAGGAATAGGCGGCAGAGGGTGGTAATTAAAGGGGCTAGTTCGGGTTGGGCCTCGGTCACTAGTGGGGTTCCTCAGGGTTCCGTTTTGGGGCCACTGTTGTTTACCATTTACATAAATGATATCGACGGTGGCATCGTCAGTCGGATCGCCAAATTCGCTGATGACACCAAGCTTGGGGCCAATGTTGGGACGCCCGAAGCGATCGAGGAACTGCGTGCGGACCTAGGTAGGATAGGAGAGTGGTCCGAAAAATGGCAAATGCCGTTTAACTTGGGTAAATGCAAAGTGATGCACATTGGCTACGCCAATCCCAAGTCGGACTACTCGATGTTGGGCAGTAAATCGAGGTGACTGATTTAGAAAAGGACTTGGGTGTGCTAATTAGCAGCGACCTTAAGTTTACGAAACAGTGTGTAGAGATGGAAAAGAAAGCCCAGAAACTATTGGGTTATATCAGGAGGCAATTTCAGTTTCGGAACAAGGAGATTGTGCTCTCACTGTACAATTCCCTTGTTCGGCCGTACCTGGAGTATGCTGTGCAGTTCTGGTCGCCCACCCTCAGGAAAGATATTGAGAGGCTGGAGCGAGTGCAGGCGAGGGCCACAAAGTTGATCCCTTCCGTTAGGCATATGGGCTACAATCGACGGTTACGCGCCCTGAACTTGTTTTCGCTTGAAACTCGGAGGCTGCGCGGTCAACTGATCGAGGTTTTCAAGCTCTTACGAGGGTTCAACGATGTCGATTTTAGAAGTATGTTTAGTTTAAATGATAACCCAACTCGCAACAATGGTTGGAAGTTGGATTTGAAACGGTTTAGGACTAGTGTGTGTGGGAATTACGTTACGTATAAGATCTGTGACACATGGAACAGGTTACCTTCGGAAGTTGTGAACAGTTCCTCTGTGGATCAGTTCAAGAAAAGGTTAGACGAAATCTTGCACACTATTTGAGTGTGTAAAGACATTTAGGACCTCAGTCTGCGGAAATTTCTTTTCCTGTAAAATAGTTGATATCTGGAACCAACTTCCCT
Source organism: Bathynomus jamesi (assembly GCA_023014485.1). Classification (NCBI taxonomy): domain Eukaryota; kingdom Metazoa; phylum Arthropoda; class Malacostraca; order Isopoda; family Cirolanidae; genus Bathynomus; species Bathynomus jamesi. The sequence goes on from JAJOZX010006137.1 coordinate 245,432, forward strand.
CAGAGGATTTCCAGTCAAAGTGTAAATCTGTTTAAAAATAGGCTAGACAAAGTACAGAACACACTCATAGTTTAAGATTAAAACCTCAGAAAACTCTGCAGGAGTTCGCTTGCTCGGTGTCTCTGTGAGCAAGCTAAATATAGAGCTATTTATATATTCTCCACTTTCCTGTAAAATTTCCTTGGCTACTTTTCCAGGGTCAAGGTATTTTCTTCAACCTTTTTCCGTACCTGCCTCTGGCAGGGAGGGAGCGGAGGGTGGGGAGAGAGCCTTCTACTTTTCTATCCAGTTTTCTACTACTGCTAGCATAGTTTGAAAGACAAAATTTTCCCTGGCACCCGTTGCCATTGGTACCTCCTCGGTATGGGCCGCAAGGCCTTTTGAGGTACTTCTTTTCCTTGTAACTCCTTGTAACTCTCTCTCTCTCTCTCTCTCTCTCTCTCTCTCTCTCTCTCTCTATATATATATATATATATATATAAGTAGCTCGCCTCAGGTGCTCACTTGCAACAACATATTAGAAAATTTATTGGATCAGAATAAATCATTGTTTTTTTTACATTTGATGCTTTTCCTCGTCCAACTTTTTTCCCTTTGAAAGCAAACAAACCTTTGCTGTTGTTTACCTTGTTTGTATTGAGGTTGTTGTTGGTTAGCCGATCAGCCCACCCTGATCGAGCAAGTCAGCGGCACGCAGGTAACCGATCGCCCTCTCCGGAGTGGACCAGAGGTTCAGCGCACTAGTGATGTTGTGTTGTGTTCTATGTTGTGCTAGAGCGGTACAGTCTGTCATAATGTGTTCAATTGTTTATGATGTGTCCTGGCACAGGTGGCAGGTGTCGTCTGTGGAGTTGTCTAGTCTGTGTTTATATGTCTGTAAGTTGGGGTGATGTCCACATCGGAATCGTGCTAAATTAACTCGATCCGATCTGCTCAGGCTGGTCTCTGACCTGTCAATGGGTGGCGGCTTCGCACCTAGGACCGCATTCGGACCGAGTCGTGTCAGTGCTTTGTGGGTTAGGTGTGTGTGTGTGTATGTGTTTCCTGTACTCTGTGATGTCTGTGGGGCGTGGTATGGAATGGAGTATTTGCTTATAATGTCTCTCTGGTGTTACCTTAATGGTGCGAGGTGTTGGTGCATGATTGTACATTATACAGTAGGGTGGGCGGAAAGTAGCTCCCTAATTTAAATTACATATAAATTATGTATAAATTGTGATTGTATTGTTATATTGTTATGGTGTGTTCTCTAAAGTGGTACAATTGTAACGGTAATCTTTTTTTCTCTAAAGTGTTCTCTTTGTGTTCTCTAAAGTGGTACAATTGTAACGTTCATTTTTTTTTTCATTTCAGATTGAAGGGTAACATGGCTGAGCGTTTAACACTGCAGGAGCGTGCCCAGTTGGCGGCACGGTACGAAGTTTGGCAATCTGTCGTTCGAGTTCAAAGATGGTGGCGGGCCATTCACGGACCACGTGCCCAAGTGGACCCGAAAACAATCAAGAACTGCCACTCGAAGCTCATGACCACGGGGTCTGTGGCAGATGTTCGAAGATGTGGTCGCCCTTCGACATCCAGGGCCCAGGAGACGGTGCAGGCAGTTCAGGAAATGTTCGCACGGAGTCCACGAAAGTCAACTCGCCAGGCAGCTCGGGAAAGTGGACTCTCCCGCTACTCAGTGCGAACTGTGCTGAAGAAGGAGCTGAACTGGCGTGCGTGGAAGCCGCATTACTGCCAATCTCTCTCGGACGAGGACTGCGACATTCGCATGGAGTTCGGGGAAATCATGCTGGCTTGGCATGAAGACTGACCCCATCTCTTCCGCAACATCCTCTGGAGCGACGAGGCGGTGTTCCACGTCGGAGGCTTTGTTAACCGCCACAATTGCCACTACTGGGCAGGAGAGGATCCCATGGTTACCGCTGAAAAACGGCAGAATCGGTTCAGTGTAACGGTGTGGTGTGGTATGACCTCAGATCAGGTTGTGGGCCCGTTCCTTCTACGCAACACCATGAATGCTGAGCGGTACCTTGCTATGTTGCGAAACGAGGTCTGGCCGGTTGTCAGCACATGGGAGAACATCGACGATCTGATATTTATGCAAGATGGCGCCCCTCCGCACTTCGCTCTTGTTGTCCGTGAGTGGCTGGATGCCCACTTCCCTGGGCTGGATGGGTCGTCGTGGTCCACATCAATGGCCAGCCAGGAGCCCCGACTTGACACCGTGCGACTTCTTTCTTTGGGGGTGGGTAAAGGAAGAAGTCTACCGCACCAAACCGAGGACATTGGAAGAACTGGAGGACCGAATTCGGGAAGTCATGTCCTCCATCCCGCCGGAGTTCCTGCTAAAGTCAGTGGACGCCATTCCTGGGCGGCTCCAGAAGCTGGTGGAAAGAGTTGGAGCCCACATTGAATTTTAGAGAAAACCTACCATGTATGCCTACCTTTTCATATTATTTCTTCTGAAATAAATGGATAATATACGTATTTGTTTACCAATCCAAAATAGGGAGCTACTTTCCGCCCACCCGAATTAAATCTGTCTTTTTTCTTTAAGAATTAACCTCACTGATGATAATAGTTATTATAGAGAATTACAATAACCGTACACCGATTTGGAGACTGAGGTAAAACGAGCAGCACGGAGGAAGTTGTGTCCCCGCGTCGCTTAAGGCACGTCCCCATCACATCTCTTTCAACCGTGACCGCGCTATGGGGGGCGACCAGGTTCCCCGGGTACTGGTTTAGTTGTAGACCTACGATGCACAATGGAATAACTCTCGCAGTGGTTTTGTGTCATTTTTGGCTCTTTTTTTATTCTTTTATATTATATAAAAATATAAAATAAAATACGCAAAAGCGTTCATACTTTAATAATTTTTCTTATTTCTTCGTAAATATTTCATAAATTTACAAATAAAATGTCAAAAAACTTAATTCAAGAAATTTTCAGTCATTTAAACAAATTTGAATAAAGAAATTAACAGGTAAAGTTAATTAGCAAAACCTTAATAATTATTAATAAATAATAGTGAATTCTCTAGAAAAGGAATCGAAATACGTATGCAAACAATTACAACACGAAAATTGTCGAACGGAAGTGTAATATCATTTCAATTATTATTTCATCTCGAAACTTAGATTTTGAAGATGACGTCACACAGAAATTCATCAGATTACAAAATGGAAATTAATAAGAACAGGAATTTTTGATGGTCTTCAGCTTTTATATTATCGAAAAAGTGGATGAGGTTTTATATCAAACCACTACCGAATTCTATTAAAGCCCAATCAGATCATTTTAAGGGTGAAGAAGTCCTATTTAAGATTTTCGATTTGTATAACTAGGTTATGACGTGAACCAATTACGAGTTAAGTAATTTCGGCTAGAGGTCATGACCAACAATAATTTTTTCTAGGTTGAGACTTATTTACAAAGCAGTTTTTGAAGAAGAAATAACGGCAAATCGTCTGTACCAAAATTACATTTTTAAAGTATGGTTCTAAACCTTTCTCCTACATAAATCTTATATTTAAAAACACAAAAAAATCCTACAATTTACTTGAGAAAAAAAAGAAGAATTTTCTAGCATAATTTTATCATATTTAGATTATTTTGAATCGCATTAGTTTGGAGATTCTCATTATAAGTTCCAAAGTTTTGCATAACATTGTTACCGTGTGATATGACGCTATTTAAACTTTTATACAATTTATAAATGAAAATAAAATTTCTGTTCCGAGTTTTGGATCTTTCCTGTTTCATTAACTGTTTCCGATTTTTATGAAAACAACGTGATATGTACAGTTTTTTCACGCTGATTTCAAAATTATAAACTATTTCATCGAGAAATACTTAGGTTAGGTTAGTTTAGGGTAGGTTAGGTTAGGTCTAAAAATAAGTTTTTTCAAAATGAAAGTAAATTATAGAATACTACAAAAAGTACTAGAACGGTGTAATCACTGCAAGCATAGGCTAGGCTATTTTTTAAACGGTGGCGTTGCGCATCTATTTTGCTCTTCCGCTGCAAGCAGAGACTATCGCTGCAAGCATAGGCTAGGCTATTCTTTAAACGGTGGCGTTGTGCATCTATTTCGTTCTTCTGCTGCAAGCATAGACTATAGTTCAACATCTTTTTACTTTCCAATGACTGACAAATTTAATTTTATAGAATTATATAGGAAGACTGAGACAGAAGAAAATGCGGTAATTATTCGTTTTAGTGCTTTTCCTCCTTTCTGAACCAAAACACATTTTTCTGGTGTTTTGTGGTGTGATTTGTTCAAATCTGAACTTCGTTTCTTTGGGAAATGAGCCGTTTTTAGAAATTTTAAAATTGAAAATTTCTCAAAAACGGCTCATTTCCCAAAGAAACGAAGTTCAGATTTGAGCAAATCACACCAAAAAACACCAGAAAAATGTGTTTTGGTTCAGACCTAACCTAACCTAACCTAACCTAAACTGACCTAACCTAACCTAAACTGACCTAACCCGCGTTTTTTCGCAATTTCTTACCTTAATAGCACCGTTAGGGTGCCTGTACAAATCCGCGGCTACCAACATGAATTTGTGGAGACGTTGTTGAGAGGGATATTCACGGTTAAACAAGTACCATGCAAGATACTTTGAATAGGATTGGGTTTTGTTGCCAGACCGTAATATCCAGCTCTTCACGTCTTCCAACAACGCTCAATATTTTGAATGTGAACGGTGTCTTCCACGAACCGCTGTGAATGGTTGACTGTCCGGTGAATGTAGCCTAGATTTCCAAGTTGAGAATACGCACGCCACTCGTCGGAATAGATTGTAGTCCCAGGCCTAATATGTTGCTGGATCAGGCGAACAATAACACGACTAGGTAAGACACAGTGACTCGTAAAGAAAGCTTCAGCACCGGCTTCTTTCTTATAAATATCTTGTATTAATTGATAGTAATCCAAATCACAACCTTCGCAAATCATAATGAAAACGAGACTGAAAAAATGAGTATGCATTATCAGAGATTCAAAATGTACGTCTCTGATTGGTCGGATAAGGTCACGTGAAACAAAAACCAGTTTTAATTGGTTGTTTTGACCTATGTTTCCTAATTTTGCCACGAGATGTCTCCCCATAAAACTGGAGAGGGCGACGTTCGTTAAAATTTTAAGAGCTAAATACTCGGTCAATGGCCTATAATGGCTGCTTTTTACGTCTAAATTTTTTTTTTTTCATAAAAAATAATTATTACATTTCCTTGATTTTTATCAGTTTCCCTGAGGTTTCAAGGTGTCCTGAATACGAATTTATATGTTAAATTGTCATAGAATGTCTCTTCTATCGAAAACGAACAAAGCATTAAAACGAATATTAACCGAAAATGCAGTACATTTTTTACAAGAATATAACTTAATACCGAAAGAAAAACAGTGTCCTAGAAAACATCAAATGCTAATAAGCCTAACTTAACCTAACCTAACCTAACCTAACCTAAGTATTTCTCGATGAAATGGTTTATAATTTTGAAATCAGCGTGAAAAAACTGTACATATCACGTTGTTTTCATAAAAATCGGAAACAGTTAATGAAACAGGAAAGACCCCGAGTTTTTGATGTTTTTACTATCTCAAAAAAGCTGACAACCAACAAAAATGAATTACGGATGTGGAGTTCATCTTTCTCTTTCGCGCGCACGAACGAGGAATTTGCGTGCCAAGTAAACTTCTGAGTTTGCGTGCCAAGTAAACTTCTGAGTTTACGTGCGTTGAGTGCGGAGGCTTTTCCCTCACGAGTGTAACTCGCTTCTATATTAGCCATTGCGTGCTATTCTACCTGCAACAAAAAAAAAAGGTTCCAAAACAAGACATCAATTTGACCATTTGTTTCAGTTCTAATGCATTATTTTTGTAAATTTAAGTTAAAATAAATTTCCCCCCCATGAGATCGAACTTATGGGACACCCTGTATATAACGTTGGAATAAAAAAAACAAAAAAAAGAAAATGTGTAGCTTTTGAACGTATGTCGTTTTAGCGTGTGCTTTCCAGAAAATGCGCTAATGAGTTATGATAAGAATAACTGAGCTTATATATGGGGTGGCCCATAAGTCCCAATCGGTCATAATTAAAACAAAAACCCATCTAGCGAATTAAAAAAAAAAAAAGGAAAGAATATTTGTCGAAATAGTTATATTTTACACTTTGAATAACCAATAAATAGGCCTAAAATTATTATAAACTTTTTACTTTATTTGATTTTTGGTATTTTCGCTTTAATATTTGCTTTCGTTCAGGTAGAATTTTTTATTCAGTCCTAGCAAATGTAATTATATGACGAGAGAAGTCATACTCTTTGGTTCGTTCCGACCCTCCTGTCATTTCTAAAGGAAAACTTTATATAAAAACGCTCCTTTTTTGAATCGTTTTTTTCTCTTTCGTTTACAAAAATTAAAATCGAGAATTGGAAGACCCTAAAATTTCAAAGGGGGGTAATTCTCAAGCCGATTTGTTCCCATTTCAAGACATTCTCATTCACGGATTTTCCACTTTGGTTCAGGTTAAGTTAGGTTAAGTTAGGTTAGGTTTAATTAGGTTAGGTTAGTAAATATTTGCCATTCTCATTACGGGCCTTTACCGCGACTACAAATGGGCGTGACACTCTTTTTTAAATAAAGAAATTATTTTCTCAAATGTGAATTTCTCAATCTGTAGATTCACATTTGCGGACCGGGAATGGGAATGACAGTGATTGGAAAGTAATCACATAAAAGTGCCTAAGAATTCGTGAGAATTTGAAAGAATCCTTGAAATGACTAACTTATCGTAGGCTACTACAAAGAGTGAACGAGCGGCAGTTTGGCCGCTGGAATTCGCATACATGAACAATCATTTGGATCTGAACAAGTGAGTTTAGAAGTTTCCATTGATTTTACTTACGCTAATCATAATATTATTGACTGACAAGAAAAACGATAGTTATTGCGAGTCACGCTTCTACAGTCAAAATAAAACTTATTTTATGAATAGCCAACCAAATTTCAGTTTTCCCTCAGAATATTCAGAAACGTCTGAGGGCAAGAAAAGGAGCTAAT
>JAJOZX010006137.1:257500-284784 GCA_023014485.1 Bathynomus jamesi
TGCTGGACACATTTCTGCATGACTCTGGATTCTCGGTGGTTTCAACAAGCTAGAGCAACTGCTCACACAGCAAGGAATTCCATAGCAGTTCTCAGGGAGATGTTTCCAAGCAAGCCCATTTCTCGTTTCGGGGACATGAACTGGCCCGCCCGCTCGCCTGATCTTACAGTACCAGATTACTTCCTTTGAGGCTACGTCAAAAGCAAGGTATACGAGACACGTCCTGCCAATACTGATGACTTAAAACGGCGAATTCGAGAGTGTATTCAAGAAATCCCTCAAGAAATTCCTCGACTGCAGGAGTGCATTGAACGAAAAGGAGGTCACCTACTAAGCGTCATATTCAAACAGTAATGCTTGAAATGAATTCTCCATGGACATGGAAATGCATGTATCTGTGTTAATAAATTTTTTCACTTTGCCTTAAAACGTTATTTCATTTAACCGTCAGGTGTTTCTGGTACACCCTGTATATATATATATATATGATGAATAAAACCACGAAGGGAAAAGGAACACAAAGTGGTGCTCAAGCGCTTTCGTCTAATGACATCCTCAGGAACACTGGAGTGAAAAGAGAGTTGAAGACTATATATGTGTTACAAAAAAAAAAAATATATATATATATATATAGTAAGTGTAGAAATAAAAATTGTGGGAGGAGCAAACACATCTGTAGGGAAAACTAACCAAAGTTTACAGTCAATTTAATAGATGATGCCAACATGATATATATGTCACAAAGAAATAAAATAAAGAAATAAACCTAAAAAATAAATTGAAAAATAAATTTAAGAGAAGCATCCAAATTTATAAGGGATAAAATTACCAAAGGTTTTATAGTTATTGTTGGAATCATACATAGGTCACAAAAGAATAAAAAAATACAAATAAATATAAATTGGAAAACAAAATGATGCTTAATTGATATATAAAGAAATATAGGAATATATACGACATATATAACATATATACACCACATATATAAGAAATATAAGCAAATAATAATGTTATAATGTTATAATGTTTCAGACCAACAAAGACCCTAGGATCCACTCATGGCTGGTCTACCTAACTGTGTTCGTAATCGTGTATTGTGTATGTCCTCCGTGGTGGCGGAGGGGACCTACAATTTTACGTGGGTTCCGAACCACAAGACATAAGAAATTTATGTAAAAACTGCCGGTAAATTGGCAACGACCAATTTTTACGAAACTAAATAATTATCAATTTAAAACTAATTAATTATCGATTTAAAACTAAAGATAGAATCTCTGGATCCAGAGGATCAAGTCATAATAGACTACTATCCACAAATATGTTACACTCTATATCTATTTATAACGGACATGCAAATATATCAGATCCAAAGAATCCAGTCAATTTCATTACGGTATCCATCAAGTCACGGTCCATATCGATTGCGGACCAAGTCAAAATTTACAATCATATACATTACAATATATACACTTACGAGAAAAAGTGTAGGTGTGGCTGTAAGGACTGTACAGTAATGTAGAAATGTGTGTGCACCCATTTTGGGTCTTCCATTTAAAGGTGTTTGTGGGGCAAGTGAAGATCATGAGTTTTTCAATACCTCACAGTACTATGGGGGCACCGCTCGGCAGAGGAATCTCTTTAAATGGGGTGTGTAAGGACAGAGAGTATCCCCTAACCCAAGACGCTGCCTCCCTATATCCCACAACACTTGTGTTGAGCTGTGGGATCTATCCCCAGAAAGCCATAATTTTACTACCTTAAACTATACCCTTTCTATCAACATATGCGTCTAATCGATTTTTAAACATGTTTATAGACGTGCTACTAATTACTTCCCGGCAAACTATTCCAGCTATTTACTATTCTATGCGTAAAAAAGTTTTTCGCAACTGCTGTCTCGAACCTTCTACTTGTCAACTTACACCCGTTATTTCTAGTCCTATTATATTGAGATATTTCGAAAAAGCTATCTCCATCTACGTTATCAAACCCATTCATAATTTTGAAAACCTGGATTAGATCACCCCTTAACCTCCTAGTCTCGAGTGTTGTCAATTTTAACTCCTTAAGCCTATCCTCGTACGACTTTGACCTAAGCGACGGAATCATCTTAGTTGCTCGTCTTTGAACTCTTTCGATTTTGTCTATATCTTTGCGCATATGCGGATTCCAAAATTGGACCGCGTACTCCAAATGGGTCTAACTAATGATTTATAAAGTGGAACTATAATATCGCGCGATTTGTACTCAAAATTTCGAGCTATAAAACCTAACACTTTGTTCGCCTTATTGACCGCTGCTGTACTTTGTTTCGCTACTTTTAAATCACCAGTGACTATAACTCCTAAATCTTTTTCCTGCTCTACGCTTGTTAAATCTTTCCCTGACATACTATACGCAAAATTACCGTTACGCGAACCTATATGCAAAATTTTGCACTTATCAACGTTAAATCTCATTTGCCATGTGACTGACCAATCAACGATTTTATTCAGATCTTCCTGAATTTTACCTCTATCTTCGTCATTAATCGCCCTACCACCCAGCTTCGTGTCATCCGCAAACTTTGAAACTGTACTGACTAGGCCGACATCTAAATCGTAATATATATAAGAAAAAGCAAGGGGCCCAATACAGAACCCTGAGGAACGCCACTCGCTACATTAGCCCAACACGACTCCGCTCCATCAACGACCACCCTCTGTTTCCTGCCTCGCAACCACTCTTCTAGCCAATTTATTACTACACCCCTGATTCCATGAGCCTTAGTTTTTTCAATGAGTTTTTGTGCGGCACGGTGTCAAACGCTTTTTGAAAATCTAAATACACTACATCAACCGCCCGATGTCTATCGTAAACGTCAACCACGCTTTGGAAAAATTCTAAAAGATTAGTTAAGCAAGATTTGTTTGCCTAAATCCGTGCTGCGTATTTCTAACTAGCTTATGCACTTCTAAGTGTTCGACTATACGATCCCTAATTATTGATTCCAGTAGCTTACCTACAACAGACGTTAAACTGATTGGTCTATAATTTCCCGCCGCACCTTTATCGCCTTTCTTAAAGATAGGTGTTACGTTTGCTAACTTGAAATTATCTGGTACGCACCCCTCAGAAATAGACGCATTAAAAATCTTTGTTAGCGGCACAACAATGCTATCTTTTAATTCTTTTAGTTGTATGGGATATATGAAATCCGGCCCCGGTGATTTACGCGTTTTCATTTTATCAATATATACACAGTGTTGGGCACTAAAGCGTTAATCCGATAACAGTTAATTAACGAAGTTAACTTTTTTAACGGACTATTAACGGAAGTTAATTTCCATTTATCGTTATCGGACCAGTTAACTTCCGATAACTCGATATTTAGTCTGTTAAAGTCCGTTAACACGTTAACTGCGAGGAGTCATTCACGGAAGATCACCGCTCCGCGAATGAATTCAAACCGCCATAACTTCAGTCTGCCAATTCCGTCCTCTGCCGCAGTGGAACGGCTCTTCTCTCTCGGCAAGGACATCCTGAGGTCCAAGAGGTCAAGACTGGCAGTTGGGCCTAACTTTGAGAAGTTGGTCTTTTTGAAGGGCAACCAGCACATTGTGTCATAGTCTTTAATAAATGTGCCTAAAATTTAATTTTACCTTTCAGTTCCCGCCATAATAATTCTCTGGTAAATTAAAATTTAGTTAATGGTTAGTGGTTACAAGGGTTTCAAAAACATGTAATCAGTAAATTTTTTATTAAAAATAAAAAAAGAGTTATTAAGCAAAAAAGTTGCAAAACTTGATAAAAATACAGTTAAATACCTATTTATTGTTGGATTTTGCATAAATAAACATTTTATATGGGTTTTAAAGCTTTTTTCCTTGATTTTTTTAAATGTTAGTAAAGAAATAGTTATCGTTAACGGATTATCGTTAACTTCCGTTAACTTTGTAGTAAAATTATCGGATTATCATTATCGGAGTTAAAAATTGGGGTTAACGGATTATCGTTATCGAAGTTAACTTTTTGGTTAACGGTGCCCACCACTGTATATATATATATATATATATACATAGGGGAAAAATTACCAAAGGTTTTATAGTTATTGTCTGAATGATACATAGGTCACAAAAGAATGAAGAAATAAAAATAAATATAAATTGGAAAAAATTACAAATGATGCCTCAATGATATATAAAAAATATAAGAAATACATACATATACAGATGTACACATATACACACATATATATATATATATATATATATATTATATATATATATATATATATATATATATATATATATATATATAGTACAGGGTGGGCAGAAAGTAGCTCCCTAATTTAAATTACATATAAATTATGTATAAATTGTGATTGTATTGTTATATTGTTATGGTGTGTTCTCTAAAGTGGTACAATTGTAACGTTCATTTTTTTTTTTTCATTTCAGATTGAAAGGTAACATGGCTGAGCGTTTAACACTGCAGGAGCGTGCCCAGTTGGCGACACGGTACGAAGTTTGGCAATCTGTCGTTCGAGTTCAAAGATGGTGGCGGGCCATTCACGGACCACGTGCCCAAGTGGACCCGAAAACAATCAAGAACTGCCACTCGAAGCTCATGACCACGGGTGTCTGTGGCAGATGTTCGAAGATGTGGTCGCCCTTCGACATCCAGGGCCCAGGAGACGGTGCAGGCAGTTCAGGAAATGTTCGCACGGAGTCCATGAAAGTCAACTCGCCAGGCAGCTCGGGAAAGTGGACTCTCCCGCTACTCAGTGCGAACTGTGCTGAAGAAGGAGCTGAACTGGCGTGCGTGGAAGCCGCATTACTGCCAATCTCTCTCGGACGAGGACTGCGACATTCGCATGGAGTTCGGGGAAATCATGCTGGCTTGACATGAAGACTGGCCCCATCTCTTCCGCAACATCCTCTGGAGCGACGAGGCGGTGTTCCACGTCGGAGGCTTTGTCAACCGCCACAATTGCCACTACTGGGCAGGAGAGGATCCCATGGTTACCGCTGAAAAACGGCAGAATCGGTTCAGTGTAACGGTGTGGTGTGGTATGACCATAGATCAGGTTGTGGGCCCGTTCCTTCTGCGCAACACCATGAATGCTCAGCGGTACCTTGCTATGTTGCGAAACGAGGTCTGGCCGGTTGTCAGCACATGGGAGAACATCGACGATCTGATATTTATGCAAGATGGCGCCCCTCCGCACTTCGCTCTTGTTGTCCGTGAGTGGCTGGATGCCCACTTCCCTGGGCGTTGGATTTGGTCGTCGTGGTCCACATCAATGGCCAGCCAGGAGCCCCGACTTGACACCGTGCGACTTCTTTCTTTGGGGGTGGGTAAAGGAAGAAGTCTACCGCACCAAACCGAGGACATTGGAAGAACTGGAGGACCGAATTCGGGAAGTCATGTCCTCCATCCCGCCGGAGTTCCTGCTAAAGTCAGTGGACGCCATTCCTGGGCGGCTCCAGAAGCTGGTGGAAAGAGTTGGAGCCCACATTGAATTTTAGAGAAAACCTACCATGTATGCCTACCTTTTCATATTATTTCTTCTGAAATAAATGGATAATATACGTATTTTTTTACCAATCCAAAATAGGGAGCTACTTTCCGCCCACCCTGTATATTTAATGTAGGTTAACTGAATGCCAGGTTGTATATATATAAGAAATACGCATACAACAATAAATTGAAAAATAAAAATTGTAAGAGAAGCATACACATTTATAAGGAAAAAACAAAACAAAAAATTGTTTACCAAAGGTTTAGCAACCTGCCCTTCTTGTTTAAATCCATTCTGAAGGAATTCAGAGCAACTGGATCGAGTTCAACTGTTTCAACTCGATCCAGTTGCTCTGAATTCCTTCAGAATGGATTTAAACAAGGACAGGTTGCTAAACCTTTGGTAAAAAAAAATTTTCTTATAAATTTGTATGCTTCTCTAACAATTTTAATTTTCAATTTATTGTTGTATGCGTATTTTTTATACAGGGCCATTCAAAAAAGACGCAACCGTTTAAATTGCTTATATTTCGTAATATTGTTAACATACAGGAATAATTTTTGTATTAGTTTACAGCGTACACCTGGGAGTTTTGTTACCGCTTAGGCCTAGTAGCCTAAGGCGCTAGGCGAACGACTCTTGTAGCCGTAAATGAATATTTAACGATCGCGTCATCTCGAATCGCTTCCCTGAACGTTTTGCCTGTGGATGGTCTTGGCCACCATATTCTCCGGATCTCAACCCATGTGATTATTTTTTATAGGGATATCTGAAAGATAATGTTTACAGAAATAATCCTCTCACAATTAGTGAGCTGCAAGAGGAAATTTCATCTGTTGTCAGCACAATCACTCATGACGTTCTACGCACAGTACTTGTCAACTTTCAACGTCGACTGCAAATGGTTTTGGATGCCGGTGGTTCACACATTGAACATGTTTTCATTAAAAAAACTCCAAATTGTACGCTGTAAACTAATACAAAAATCACTCCTGTATGTTAACAATATTACGAAATATAAGCAATTTAAACTGTTGCGTCTTTTTTAATGGCCCTGTATATATATATATATATATATATATATATATATATATATATATATATATATATATTATAGATATATAATATATATATATGTGTGTGTGTGTATAAAGTTTTTTTCGTTCTTCCATAAACACGTAAGAATATAAACGAGAAATATACTGGTTAAAAGTAAAATAAACATATTGTTTGCCAAAATTATATTGTCTCAAGCGTATACAATAAATAGATGCAGTGTATATGTAAAGTAAAATTCATTTACGACATTTATTTTGGACATTCATTTCGCAGTTGCAACTCGAGATAGCCATTTTCGAGTAAGAAAAGCACTTTCAATTATTAAAATGCGATTTGCAGTTGCTGAAATATTTAGTATTTTCAAAAGGAAATAAACATTATTTACCATGTAACTAACGTCAGACGATTTTATTCAGTCTGAGGAAAGACACCTGAGCATTAAAAGGGTAAGGGGAGAATATATAAATGTCAAATGAGATGAAAATAAATTTAGTAGAAATAATTAAAGTATATTCTAAATTAAGGATAGACTAGTATACAGTTTGCTGGTAAAGAAGGCTACGTCGTGGACAATGTCGTAACACCTCTTCCCGTTGATCAGCGAAGTTAAGCAATATTGGGTTTGGGTAGTAGTTGGATGGGAGACAGTCCGTTGCGTTTAGTCTATGTAACAACCCATGGTTCGGATCCCACGTAAAGCTGTAGGTCCCCTCTGTCGTATGACCTTTTAAGATGTTGAGAAAGAAGTTAAATAACCCAATCATTATTGAAGGTATAATATATATATATATATATATATATATATGATGAATAAAACCACGAAGGGAAAAGACACAAAGGGGTGCTCAAGCGCTTTCGTCTAATGACATCCTCAGGAACACTGGAGTGAAAGGACAGATCAAGATATATAGGTTACAAAAATAGGTTACAAAAATAGGTTACAAAAATCTATCGGAAAAACAAACAATTTGTCCTACGTACACTTTTACTCTGGACATGACACCCCTATTAAAAAGGCCATATTTTCCTCAATGTTTCTCCGCGCTCTTAGGATCGCCAGTCCGGAATACATCGATGCCGAATTGGAAAATATCAACGGTATTGGAAGTGAGTTGTGTTACCCATCTGCGTTCATGGAATCTTGTCTTAATAAGGCTAAACGAACCTTCTATCGTGTGAATAATAACACTCGCACCTTGTCAAAGAATATTTTAGTACTTCCATTTTTCCCGGGCTTCTTAGGCATTGCTAATGTACTTAAACTTTTGGATTTCAGTGTAGTTTTTTCATATAACAATATTGTGAAAAACATCATAGTAAAAAATAGCCCTACCAATAATTTAGGCATTATCTATAAAATTGGGTGTAAGCAATGTGATTCCTTTTACATAGGTCAGACGGGAAAGGATTTGCAAACGCGTGTAAAACAGCATCAATATTCCGTTAGAATGGGACAGTTGTCCAGTGCCCTTTTTGTCCATTTGTCAGAGTTATCCCATTATATTGATTGGGATAATGCTTCAGTTTTGTTTCACTCTAGCAACATTGTTAATAGAAATATTCTTGAGTCGGCTATAATTCAACTTACAAATAACCTTAACATGAGTAAAGGTCTGTTTCAACTCGATCCCGTTGCTCTGAATTCCTTCAGAATGGATTTAAACAAAAAGGGCAGGTTGTTAAATCTTTGGTAAAAATTTGTTTTTGTCTTTGTTTCCTTATAAATCTGTAGGTTTCTCTTACAATTTTATTTTTCAATTTTTTGCTGTGCGTGTATGTGTATGTATGTATGTGTATGTGAGTATGTGCGTGGTCATTGCAGTTAAATGTGTGTGTATGTATATGTGTGTATATGTATATGTATGTATGTATGTGTGTATATGTATATGTATGTATATATGTGTATATATATGTATATATATATATATATATATGTATATATGTGTATGTACCTTACCTTACCTTACAACCTTACAAAGGTTCCGCGCGATGATTTCTCATTTCGCGAAGGTCAAGCTTGTATATATATATTATATATATATATATATATGTGTGTGTGTGTGTTTGTATATATGTATGTATATGTATATATATTGGTTATGCGGTATACATGTGTAGTTGTATTATTTGTAATTTTTTCAATTTATATTTATTTTTATTTCTTTATTTTTATTTTTATTTCTTTATTCTTTTGCGACTTGTACTTTTTTATTCGTTTGTGACCATAGTATGCATAATTCAGACAATAACTAAAAAACCTTTGGTAATTTTTCCCTTATAAATTGGTGTGCCTCTCTTAAAATTTATTTTTCAATTTATTATTATTTTTTTTTTATTTTTTTTTTTTGGGGGGTTTATTTCTTTATTTCTTTGTGACATATATATCAATTTGGCATCATCTATTAAATTGATTGTAAACTTCCCTTTTGAGCTTGAATTTGTAGACTCCACTTACAATTTTTGGTTTTTTATCTGTTGGTTTATTTCTTTATGGTTATTTAGGCTGTGACATATATATATCACTAAGGCATTATTTTGTAATTTTTTTTTTTTTCCTTATTTATATTTATATTTATTTTTATTTCTTTATTCTTTTGTGACCTGTTCTATAAACAAGCCATTTGAATATGTATATTATGTATGTATGTATATATATATATATATATATATATATATATGTTTGTGGTTTTTTATTTGTTGGTTTATTTCTTTATGGTTATTTAGGCTGTGACATATATATCACTAAGGCACTATTTTGTAATAAATTTTTTTTTTTTTTTTTTTCTCAATTTATACTTATATTTATTTTTATTTCTTTATTCTTTTGTGACCTGTTCCATAAACAAGCCATTTGAATTTATATTGAATGTCGGCCAAAGTGCTAAAAGTGTCAATTTCCCATACAAATGTGTTTGCTCCTCCCACAATTTTTTCTATGCTTACTATACATATGTATATATGGTGTATATATATATATATATATATATATATATATATATATATATAATATATATATATATATCTGTATATATATAATATATATATATATATATATATATATATATGTATATGTATGTATGTATGTTTATTTTTGTAACCTATATATTGCCTTGATCTGTCCTTTCACTCCAGTGTTCCTGAGGATGTCATTAGACGAAAGCGCTTGAGCACCCCTTTGTGTTTCTTTTCCCTTCGTGGTTTTATTCATCATAAATATTTTTCACGTGTCACTTTCGTGAAATAATTTTTCATATATATATATATATATATATGCGCTATTTAAGAATACATCAGCTTCCTATCCATAAAAATGTCCCCCATAGAAGGAAATAGAGTGAGCCGAAATCAAGGTCTCCGAGGTTGTTAAAAACTATGCCATTTTTTAAAAATTAAAAAAAAATGTATAGTATGTAAGATGCATGTATGTGTAGTGAGGAATAGATGCGTATGTTTGAGAGCATGTTGCACTGCTCACAAGGTAGATGAAAGACGGAAAAAGACTAGCTAAGGAGGACAGTGACAGGAGAAAAGGGAGTTCCAGCACTCCCTGTTTCCTGCCTAACTTCCCCCACGGAGTACTTCCATGATCGACTGGTGTCTACAATCTCCTCCTATCGATTACAATTACAATCCATGAGTGAAAACACTGAGGTCGGGGGTTCGGCTCTCGATGGTGTTGGTAATCCAGGAGTTAGTGCAATGGGCCTCGTTCATCTGGCCTGAGCGCTGTGTCAGTTTCTGGACTTCCTCACTGAGTGGTTATTATACCCGTTTGGTCGACGGGACATACTGTTAACACTAAAAATTCTAGGTTAACCTAAATTAACCTAACCAAACCAACCAAGAATGGCATTAGTCTAACATTTTATGAAAAATATCCACTTCTGAACTATAATAATGAATAAGGAGGGTCAGAAACTGATACAGTGCTCAGGCCAGACGAATAAGGCCAAATTCTGGGTATGGGTATAGGGTACAAAGAATTCGTCTCCTCTTTAAACTTATTTCGAAACATGACAATTCACTCGTTTCCTTTTGATGTCCTTGTTTGCAATTAGTCCTGTACAAATGGCGGTGTTTTCATTGGAGCTTTATTTTCAAAGCATATCTCCCCTTTATATATAAATATCAAAGCGGTTGAGAGAGAGAGAGAGAGAGAGAGAGAGAGAGAGAGAGAGAGAGAGAGAGAGAGAGAGAGAGAGAGAGAGAGAGGAGTATTGAGATATAGAATCAAAAACATTGACAAATAATAATGACATGCTTTAGTGCTTTACGTCTGACAGGGGTGGGGAACCTCTCGCCCGCGGGCTCATTAGAGTACAAGGTAAAGAATATATTGAAAAGTATAACAATTTTAATTATGTATAGTGGCATTGCAGGTATATACATATAAATTAAAAAAAAAATATTTTTTTTAATAAAAATTCGTCCGCTACTGATTCTCGCACTTGAAATTCGCCAGGGGTACTTAAAAGGTTCCCCACCTCTGCAAGTTTACGAGGATCCCATTTTTTCAGTAAATATTTAATAAACACAACTTTTTAACGAAAATCAAAGTGACGCAAAAGTAAAAATAAAGATGTCTCACTCAGAGACTGTCTCGAGCCACTTCGAAGAAAGACGACCCGCCGCTCTGAATTCCTGTGGGTAAACTATGATCTCCCCTCCCCTACCCGCTTTTTTAGGGGGGGGGGGCTGTCTCTTTTGAAGGTGGATTGACGTAATATAAACTGAAAACAATATTTTTTAAAAAACTTTGGCTTCTCGTTAGGACCATATTTATGACTTCCATCTTTTTCTTTTTTTTTCCCAACGTGACCACGCCTATTTTTAGCCACGAACAACATGTACAATAGTTTAACATTAACAAAAGGGCAATTACCTTTTATTAAAACAGCAATTAGGAGAGAGAACGTTATTAAATGATCAAAGGCTTTTTAAGTTCCAAGAAAATTAAGCGTCATCTCCATTTATTAGTCTTTTTGTTCGGGTAAGAGAGTGCTTACAAAGTTTATAGTTGCATAATGAACATTCCTTGCCTGAAATATTAGTATAGCGTAAGTTTATTAAAACCCTCTCTCTCTCTCTCTCTCTCTCTCTCTCTCTCTCTCTCTCTCTCTCTCTCTCTCTGAATTTTTGCCGGTTTCTATTATATGTAATAAACAACTAAATAAGCAAATTATAATTATTGCCATTCTGTATTTATGTTTCTAACATTCATATATACAGGGCGTCCCAAAAAAATGTATACACACTTTAAAAATTATAAAGGCAGTGTTTATTAAAATACATTTCATTTCAAAATGTAGTAGAATCTACAGACATTATTTAATTGTTTTGTCAACGCCTGTTTTCAAACTGACGTCCGTTCTGGTCCAGGCACTGTTGATAACGCGAAGCAATGGAATCGCAAACATCACGAAACATTTCGTTTGGTATTTGTGTGCATTCTCGTTCAATGGCTGCTCTCAATTCAGCGACTGTTGCAGGTTTATAGCGTAGACTTTGTCTTTTAAGTATCCCCATAAAAAAAAGTCTAGTGGTGTGAGGTCTGGTGAACGCGGAGGGTATTCTACGAAACCCCTTCGTCCAATCCACATCCACATCGTGCCAAGTACCACTCGCAATACTCCACTCTTCGGTACGGATCATCTTCATTAATAGCATGGACTAATCTTGGAATGTAACTTTTCCATTGACAGCGCTTCAAAATGCGTTGGACAGACGATTCTGAAATTCCTACCTCACGACTCGCTTGTCGCACAGATTTTCTTGACTTTGGTGATACGTTTCCAGTACTCTTTCTTGCTTTGTGGGGCTTGTCGATGTCCGTGGTCTTCCGGAACGCTTCTTGTGGACATTCTGAACAGTTCCATCGGCTTCAAACTTATCTCTAATTCGAGTGATGTAAGTCGCGTTGGTGGATCTGTTTGAAACTCCCTCCTAAACTGTCTTTGCACTTCAACTGCGTTTTCACACTTCCAGTAGCATTTTAGAATGAATTTCCTTTGTTCAAAGCTTAGTCTGACTGCCATTATTAATTCTAATGGGTTTAACTTGGAAAGAAAGAACATCAATTGAGCTATCAGCTGTTAAAGTGTGTATACATTTTTTTGGGACGCCCTGTATATATATATATATATATATATATATATATATATATATATATATTATATATATGATGAATAAAACCACGAAGGAAAGGAAACACAAAAAGGTGCTCAAGCGCTTTCGTCTAATGACATCCTCAGGAACACTGAGGTAATCAGTGTTCCTGAGGATGTCATTAGACGAAAGCGCTTGAGCACCTTTTTGTGTTTCCTTTCCTTCGTGGTTTTATTCATCATAAATATTTTCACGTGTTACTTCGTGAAATAATTTTCATATATATATATATATATATACACACGAGTATATACAACGGGAGCGATGCCGTTATGCTAAGAAGAGATGTTAGAAAGTGAGAACAGCACTAGAAAAGAAGTTGCTGAAAAATTGGCGAGTCATGGCCGGGACAAAGCTTTAATTGGAAAACACACACACACACACAGAGAAGAGGGCGATGCTACATGAAGTAACATTTTTAGTTAAAACAACTAAATATATGGTTAACTATTAGCACCTAATAATACCAAATAGTTAATCCAATTGTAGTATAGTTAATCCAACTCACTTTTGGTTGTATTAACTATTCAAGTATTTATCAGAATAATTAGCATGGTTATTGAAATTTGTAATGCATATGGATTAATATAGTATAGTGCCGTTGGATTAACTAGTTGATATTGTGTGTTAATTCAGAATTATTTTGATTACAGATTTTTCCTTGGTGCGTAAAGCGATCAAAGAAATCTGAAATAGTTCTACTGTTTTACGAGTAGTACCAAAGAATCACGGGCACAGCTGAGAAAATAATGTACTAGCCGATGATCTAGAAGAAATATCTGAAATATTAAAGGTCAGTATGAATCAGCTTTCATTATTCTCTTCATCCCCCGCCTCCCACAATGCAAGGAGAGAATTTTACTTTACACCAGACGATATAACACAAGTTGAAGGACAGCTGAAATCATTCGGTAGTAGATCCGGACGATTGGAATGCTACACTGATTAAAAATTGTAAAAATGAAATAGTTACAGCTCTGTAGTGGTTATGGAGATCTAGAGACAGATGAGAAATACCGAACATCCTGAAGAAAGCGAACATTATTCAATGTTCCTATATATATATAAAGGATAGGGTAGCTCTCAAGCAAAGAACTATAGACCAGTGTTCATGACATCTCATCTCACCAAAATATTTAAGAGACTAGTTAGAGAATACTCTATCACCTTTCTGGAAGCACAGGAAAGATTCAGTGAGAACCAATGTGTATTCTGTTCAGGAAAATTGTGAATAGGACGGCTATGGGACACCTGACCTCTGATCTTTCTGTTATATCTGATTGGGGCAGAGAAAACCTTGTGGCTTTCAATGCCTCAAAAACTCGGTTCCTCCATCTGTCTACTCGTCACAATCTTCCACACGACTATCCCCCTTACCTTCAACAACACACAACTCAATCCTTCCTCTTCGTTTACCATTCTTGGCGTTTCCTTTTCTCGTGATCTTTTCTGGAAAGATCACATATACTCTCTTTCTAAAACAGCTTCTAACATTTTAGGTGTACTGTACCGCCTCCGCGGTTTCTTCACCCCCACTCAGTTGCTGTCTCTGTACAGGTGTCTTGTTCGCCCCTGTATGGAATATTAGGGTGTGTCAATTTTAGTAGTCAACAATTCAAAAAACTACTAGTGACCAAATGATGCATATTTATGTGCTAAATCGAAATATGGCTTTAAAATCCAGATTTGACCACTCCTAGCTACTTATATTTGAAGTTGAAGTTTACGAAAAATCAGCAATTTTGGCAAGTATTTTTTTTATTGTATATAACTACATTTTACATACATTACATACAATTAAAGACATTTTGATTGTATTTCATTATTAAAACTTAGAAATATAGATAGGTTTCTTGAACTTTGCCAAGGATGCCATGTCTACCTTGCTCTTGTTCCTGGACATGAGCTCCCTACTGGCCACCTGGCCACTGATGTACGCCTCCCTCCTCTCTTGTGAGTAAACATGTGCTGCTTCAGTTTCATCCTTACACACCTCTCTACTGACTGTGTGTGTGAGGGCCATGCAGGAACTTCCATTGGTCTATCCAGAAACTCCTTGATTGCAGCATGGTGAGGGAGCAGGTCAGAGGAGGGTCAGTCACGCCAGAGTTCCAGTCAATAAGCTCCGAGAGTTTGGTGGCATGGGTTGATGTCAGGAGTCTTCCTGGGTCTGACACTGCAGTCTCCTACCTGTGTGTCCTCATCTCCTTCACCTCTGATTTCCAGTAATTTAGGTTGTGTCAATTTTACTAAAGTCAACAATTCAAAAACTACTAATGCTCAAATGATGTCATATTATCTAGCAAACTTAGAAATATCTTTAGTGTTTAAAAAAGCCATTTACCTACTTATATTTGACCATAAGGTTTGAAATAAACCTAAATAGACTGTAGCATCGTATATCAATGTGCCATTCATATGTGTGTTCAACTTTGGTTATTTTTGGTGTGCAGTATGGTTTCTAAGTTTCACATAGTCACAAGTGCTGGAGTTTTGATTGTGAATGCATGAGTGGAGGAGGCAGGGAGGAGAGAGGAGGACGAAGACTTCATACCAGACTGAGTCTGATATGAAGTCGTCGTCCTCCTTCGTCCTGGTCAAATATAAGTAGGTAAATGGCTTTTTTAAACAACACTAAAGATATTTCTAAGTTTGCTAGATAATATGACATCATTTGAGCATTACATGACATCATTTGAGTATTAGTAGTTTTTGAATTGTTGACTTTACTAAAATTGACACACTAAATTACTGGAAATCAAAGGTGAAGGAGATGAGGACACACAGGTAGGAGACTGCGTGTCAGACCCAGGAAGACTCCTGACATCAACCCAGATGCCACCAAACTCTCGGAGCTTATTGACTGGAACTCTGGCGTGATTGACCCTCCTCTGACCTGCCCTTACCACTGCTGCAATCAAGGAGTTTCTGGATAGACCAATGGAAGTTCCTGCATGGCCCTCACACACACACAGTCAGTAGAGAAGTGTGTAAGGATGACAACTGAAGCAGCACAACATGTTTACTCACAAGAGAGGAGGAAGGCGTACATCAGTGGCCAGGTGGCCAGTAGGGAGCTCATGTCAGGAAAAGAGCAAGGCAGACATGGCATCCTTGGCAAGTTCCAGAAACATATCTATATTTCTAAGTTTAATAATGAAATGCAATCAAAATGTCTTTAATTGTATGTAGTAAAATGTAGTTATATATGGCCTCCTTGGCAAAGTTCAAGAAACCTATCTATTTTCTAAGTTTAATATTGAAATACAATCAAAATGGTCTTTAATTGTATGTAATGTATGTAAAATGTAGTTATATACAATAAAAAAAATACTTGCAAAAATTGCTGATTCTTCGTAAACTTCACCTTCAAATATAAGTAGCTAGGAGTGGTCAAATCTGGATTTTAAAGCCATATTTCGATTTAGCACATAAAAATGCATCATTTCGTCACTAGTAGGTTTTTGAATTGTTGACTTTACTAAAACTGACATACCCTAATGGAGTATGCTTCTCATGTGTGGGGTGGTTCAACCCACACAGCCGTACTTGACCGGGTGAAATCAAACGCGTTTCGTCTCATTAATTCTCCGCCTCTTACTGACTGTCTTCAATCTCTCTCTCTTTACTATCGCTATCATAACGGACATTGCTCTTCTGAACTCTCTAACTGCATGCCTCCTCCTTTAAGGAAAGCACGCAGTACCAGACTTTCTACACATTCTCATTCCTATTCTGTCCAACTACCTAATGCAAGAGTTAATCGGTATTTTCAGTCTTTCATCTACTCAACCGGTCATCTCTGGAACAATCTTCCTCAATCCATCTTTCCTCCTGTCTATGACCTCCCATCTTTCAAACGCAGAGTATCTATGCATCTCTAAAGCCCCGGACCTTGATTTTGGCTCTCTTCTTCTGCTATGGGAGGGGCGCTTTTGCGGGCATTTGCCCTTGGCCCCTCCTCCCTGCATAAAAAAATAAAAAATAAATTAAAGGATAAAAACAATAATACGGTTGATATTTTGCGTCTTTGCAAACTAACATATATAGAATATACGACTCGTTAGAAGATAATATACGAAATTTAAAAGGCTAAAAGTTCTTCCTTGGGCTCTGAAAAGCCGGGATATGAATCCTACTTAGCACAGCTGGGATCATGTTGATCGCCATTCGCCAACTGCGGAAAAGAAAGCCTCCTCCCACATTTGTGTGAAATACAATAAAAATACTGACTGAACTTCGCCAAATTTGGACCACTTCCAAAGTGTGAAAATGAGAGACAAGGAAAAAATGTCTAAAATCCCATGCAAATAGAAGAGAACAAAAGAGTAATGAAAGAGATTTTTCGAAAATCCAAAAGAAAATAGCAAAATTTTTATACCTACGTATTCATCATACGTCTAGCGACACCTACGGCAAATCCAACAAGTACAAGAGTACCAAGGACCACATCCTCCGTACTCACAAGTACAACGACATACTCAGGAACACAAACCAGAAAGACGAGACGTACTGAAAAGACTTTCAAACTTTTATCCTTACTGCACGCAAACATATAAGGACCAAAGTGATAAAGCAAACTGCAAATTACAATTTGCCTGAAAAAATTTTCAGGAAAGAGACGCAAATATTATGTTTCTCGAAAACACGTGTATATATATATATGTGTGTGTGAAAAAGGATGTGAAGACTACATTGAAAACTCTGAAATAGTAGAAATAGTAAAAATAATATTTGCAATACAGTATTTAGAGCAGGTCGGTTTTCTAGAAGAGGGAGGAGGAGGAAGAGGAGGAGGAGGAGGAGGAGGAGGAGGAAGAAGAGAAGGATGCTGTATTTACTGTGAAGGAAACATACGGGAACATATGAACAGCTGAAAAAAAAAAGGAATTAAATGAAAGAACTTCCTTAATAGAAAAGAAAACGTTATAATAAAATGATGGAATAGTTTAGTCCTACAAATGATTGAGTATTGCTCAGTACTCACAAGCCCATACAGAAAGCGAGACATTGCCAACATAGAAGCCATACAAAGAACTTTTACGTTCAAGATAGAGTAAACGACAAATGAAGACACTGGTCATAACTACAATCCTTGAAGCTCCTAGAAAGGAAGACTTGAGCGATACACAATAATAGCATAAGGAAAGTACGTCAGGATATGTCCCAAGATTTAGAAACGAAGTAAAGACACACTAGAACAGTGATTCTTAACAGGGCCATACCGACCCCCAGGGAGCGGTCTACAAATCTTCGGGGGCATCCGGAACTTCGGGGGTGGGGGGGTCATTCAGGATTTTAGGAGGCCAAAAATATGTTTTTCAATAATTTACTTTTATGTAATCAAGGCTGTTTATTTATCAGTTTATTTTTTGTCCAAAAGTTACATAATCTAAAATTAAAATTTCAGGATCATTTTTTGCATATTTTGAGGGAAAGCCCTTCTTATAAGACTAAAGCGAAAATCCAAGAAACCAATTTTATTTTAAAACGAAATAAAATGCATTTCTATTTAGGGGCCGTTCACAATTATCAATATTTTCACAAGTGTACAAAGAGTACACTTTTTCAAGACACGCCTCCCCCCAAAAGTGTATACAAAGAAAAAATGTTGATTTTTTTTTTACAATGTATTGTATTGAAAAACTAGAGATATACAAGTTAATATTCAGACTCAAATTAAAAAAACATTGAAAGTTAGCACTATTAAAATAAAGGAAACGTACTGACAATACACAATCCAAAACGAAATTGGCGGGAAGATATAGATCGACATTTTTCGCATTTCTAAAAGCGTACAACGGCCCTTAACCCCCCCCCCCCCCCCCAAATGTACGGTTGTAGGCTCGTGAAAATGTTGATAATTGTGAACGGCCCCTTAGGAATATGCGTTTTATATGCGTTATTTTTTCATTTGTAGCTTGGGGATATCCATTGAAACAATGTTGGGTACTTGGTGGGTATAGTGGATAAAAGGTTAAACCTCCGCACTAGAATGAAAGGACAGGTGGAAAACGAAGATGGAAAATACTCTTAGGATACGAGACCCAACCTTCTTTAACGGTCTGCAGAAGAACTGAGGGAACCTCAAAATACGCCAATCTAATTATGATACATTTAACGAACTACTGACAGGGTTTTTTTTTATACAAAGAACCTAACAAGTCATGCGTAGCTGGCTATTAGGGTAGGATGAAAATAGAAACAACTCTCTCCTTCACCAAATTCTCCAAATGAGACGGGATGCTGCAGAGAGACACAAATGTCAATAGCTTAAGTGTAGGTGGGAAGAAACGCTTCATTGCTTTACAGGGTACGAGCAGCTTGCAGCATCATTACCAAGTACATAAGAAACGGAGAGCTTAAGAAGACAACCTACAAAGGCATACAAAGGACACCAAACCAACTGGTTCTTACGAGGCTGTCTGTTTCAGAAGGAAGGTTAAAAGATGTAAGAACATTTAAAGAGAAGTAAAAATTTTAAAAGCGAAGCAAAGAAGAGAGGTTGAAAGAAGAGAGGTTGAAAGAAGAGAGGTTGAAAGAAGAGAGGGACATTTAAAGATAAGTGAAAATTTTGAAGCAAAGAGGAAAGAATCCGAGTGAAAATTTTTACGGTTTACTTCAGTCATTCTCATTCTCATCTACGACCTATGCCACTTTGATTCTGGTTAGGTTACGATTAGTTAGGTTACAAGAAGGTTCTAATTAGTTAGGCTAATACTAGGTTAGGTTATGATTGGTTAAAATAATTTAGGTTAGGAAATATTAGCCATTCCCACTCGGCGTCGTTTCCACGAGTAAGAATTGAGTGATTGTTTTCCAAATCAAGAAAGGCTTTTTGGCAAACCTTGATTTTTCATTTTTGTACAGTCTCATTTGTGGACCGTGAATAGGAATGACATTGAGTGGAGATAATCATTTCCACAATACTTTTATGGGTTAATAAATGCTTCTAAGTAAGGGTTTAAGACGAGACAAGCATCTAATCTCTTTTTAAAGGACTCAACCTAATTACTTTGACCAATCCATTACACCAATCCACTAAACCAATCCATTCCATCAATCCACTGAACCAATCCATTCCACAAACTAATCATACGATTGAAGAGAAACTGTTTAGCTTTATTAGCATTAAAATGTTTACCAACTAATTTGAGACCATTACCGCGAGTTCTATCTGCAGTTTTAAAGGTGAAATATTTTTCGACGTCGACATTATCAAAATCTTTAATCATTTTAATCCTTTACCGTCACATGTTGCCTCTAGTTAACTTTTCACATACACGCATTCATAACTTAACCTTACAAAAAATTCCGGCGTTACAGGGTTAAACATCGGAAATAAATTTAACTATGATTTGTTTCTAAGTCTAGGAATCATCTTAGTAGGGCCCCCGTCGCTGCATTCTCTCCATTGTGTCTATGCCCTGTCGTAAATAAGGGAGACATATTCCACCAGGTTACTCGGTGTGTGTATATATATATATATATATATATATATATATATATATATATATGTGTGTGTGTATATATGTACGTAAAGAACGACGCTTGTATAGGAGAACATTCCGCGCAAGATGAGGAGGGAGAACGAACAAATGAAAAAAATGAGGTAACCACCCGGGAATCGAACCCGGGATCATCCGATTGCCGGTCATTTTTTTCATTTGTTCGTTCTCCCTCCTCATCTTGCGCGGAATGTTCTCCTATACAAGCGTCGTTCTTTACGTTAATTATACCGCGTGTTCTTTGCAGTTGAAATGTATATATAGGTACGGCATGCGGGAGGTGCCCCCCTCGGGGCATTGGTTTCTGCGCGTATGTAGGAGAATTACGACTTCTGATCGAGTGAGGACCATAGTGTAGTGGTTATCATATCTGACCGGTAATCGGAAGATCCCGGGTTCGATTCCCGGGTGGTTACCTCATTTTTTCATTTGTTCGTTCTCCCTCCTCATCTTGCGCGGCATGTTCTCCTATACAAGCGTCGTTCTTTACGTTAATTATACTGCGTGTTCTTTGCAGTTGAAATGTGTATATATATATATATATATATATATATATATATATAAATAATCCAACTCAGAATGGTCCCCTGAGATAATGAAAGGAAAACTTTGGTATTTGTCATCTACCATTACTTATTCGGACTGGAGTGGATTTAATATCCCAGAAGAATTCTGCGTTCCATACACATTAGTTTCTCTCTCTCTCTCTCTCTCTCTCTCTCTCTCTCTCTTTCTTTTATTACATATAATTTTGCAATTTAACAAGTAAATTTCACACTTAAACACGTGAAATGAATAAATGATGCAAACTCACAAGAAAAAAGAAAATTTATTCCAAGGCCTTTTGTGTATTCAGCAGTACACCTCGTCAGGGAATCATTCCCTGACGAGGTTTACTGATGAATACACCGAAGACCTTGGAATAATTTTTTCTTTTGCCTTGTGCGTTTGCATCATCATCATATTGTATTAATAATACAATATGTCTTAATAATATTAATAATATTTGTCATATGGACTACAGTCTGCCAATAAACCTTTTCATTTTCATTTTCATATATATATATATACAGGGTGTACATAAAGTCAGGATATATTTTTGTGAAGCACTTGGAAATTATATGGAATTCAATCATAAAATGATAAAGTGGTGACATTTATTAAATAATTAAGAGTAGGATTCGACGTGACGCCCATCAGTATCCCTGCACAGCTCAAATCGTTCCGCAGCATTTCTAAACACATTCTGGAGCATTTGCGGGGTTATGTTATCTGCAGCAGTGACAAGGAGCACCATCATGTTGATAGACGACGGGGATAGGATTGTTAGTACCGTCTATCAACATGATAGTGCTCCTTGTCACTATGCCAAAATTGTTCAGGATTATCTAAATGGACGTTTTCCAAATCGGTGGATCGGACGCGGAAGCAACAGACCTTGGCCAGCGAGATCACCAGATTTAACCCCTTTAGATTTCTTTGCATGGGGCTTTATCAAATCGCACGTCTATCAGACGAAGATTACGAGTCTTGAAAACTTACGTACACGTATACGAACTGCCGCAGATAACATAACCCCGCAAATGCTCCAGAATGTGTTTAGAAATGCTGCGGAACGATTTGAGCTGTGCAGGGATACTGATGGGCGTCACGTCGAATCCTACTCTTAATTATTTAATAAATGTTACCACTTTATCATTTTATGATTGAATTCCATATAATTTCCAAGTGCTTCACAAAAATAGATCCTGACTTTATGTACACCCTGTATATATATATACGTAGATCGACATTTTTCGCAGTTCTAAAAGCGTATAACGGCCCTTAACCCCCCCCCCCCCCCGAACGTACGGTTTGTACGCTCGTGAAAATGTTGATAATTGTGAACGGCCCCTTAGGAATATGCGTTTTATATGCGTTATTTTTTCATTTGTGGCTTGGGGATATCCATTGACAGTGTTGGGTACTTGGTGGGTAGTAGTGGATAAAAGGTTAAGAACCTCCGCACTAGAATGAAAGGACAGGTGGAAAACGAAGATGGAAAATACTCTTAGGATACGAGACCCAACCTTCTTTAACGGTCTGCAGAAGAACTGAGGAACCTCAAATACGCCAATCTAATTATGATATGAGAATAAAAACCCACTCTAATAGACAGAGTTTATTTCCACGACAGTTTCGACGCCCACTGGCATCCTCCTCGGGTGGATACAGAAACACAAATGAAACAAAACAAGAGGGAAAAACAGTTCAGGGATCGACCGTTAAGAAATTCGCACCTAGGTTGGATTCCATTCTCTCGAGACAGGAGGGGCATTTTCATTAAGTACATTCGCACAAATTTTAAAACTATCTTCCTGTTCTAAACATACAGATTCTATTATTTTTACATAATTATTACATTTATAATTAAATTTATTACATTTAATATTGCATAATTATTAATTACAGAAATTATAAATTTATTATTACATTGGTTATTACATTGTTGTTTATTATACAGAAATTATAAACCGAAAAACGAATGAAAAAAGGCGATTAGGAAATAATCCAGAGACCATTGAGAAATTCGCACCTAGGTTAGATATCGTTCTCCCGAAACCAGAAGGGCATTTTATTACAGGGTCAGCTTATAACTACATTTCCACAAATTAAAAATATCTTCTTGTTCTATACATACAGATCCTAATGTTTTGACATAATTACTGCATATATTTATTTCCACATTAATTACTTCCATTATTACATTTACTAAAAGCGAGTAAGGAAACATTCCAATCCAGAGACATTTAAGAAATTCACACTTAGGTTCGAACACGTTCCCACGACTCCGTAAGGGATTTATTGACCAAGAATCTCATTAAAGGGTCTAACTTATAAGTACCTTCGCACAAATTAAAATTATCTACTTTTTATACACACAGATTCTATTATTTTTCTTTTGACATAATTATTACATTTATAAAGTACCTTACTTGATTCCCAATCTATAGCATGATTATTTTGGCTAGCGTGATAAAAAATGGCATTATTAGTATACAACTTCTGAAGGCATATTTGTGTTCTTTGATACGGGTTTCAATATTTCTTCCAGTTTCTCCCACGTATACTAAATCACAACTTTTACAGGGAATGCTGTAGACACAGGCTTGTTCCTCTTTTGCAACGTTATTCCTAACCAATTTACTTTTTACGGTAGACGAATATTTGAACGCCAAAGCAAACTTAAATTCTTTCGTCAACGGTTTTACTCTTTCTAAGCCGGCAATGTAAGGCAAACTCACATATTGTTTTTGGTTAACTGAAGGTTCCCGAGGGGCATAAAAAGATTTTCTGGCTTTAAAATACGCCTTTCCGATAAACCACTCAGGATATTTTAAATCCTTAAAAATGTAATACTAATAATGCCATTTTTTATCACGCTAGCCAAAATAATCATGCTATAGATTGGGAATCAAGTAAGGTACTTTATAAATGTAATAATTATGTCAAAAGAAAAATAATAGAATCTGTGTGTATAGAAAAAGTAGATAATTTTAATTTGTGCGAAGGTACTTATAAGTTAGACCCTTTAATGAGATTCTTGGTCAATAAATCCCTTACGGAGTCGTGGGAACGTGTTCGAACCTAAGTGTGAATTTCTTAAATGTCTCTGGATTGGAATGTTTCCTTACTCGCTTTTAGTAAATGTAATAATGGAAGTAATTAATGTGGAAATAAATATATGCAGTAATTATGTCAAAACATTAGGATCTGTATGTATAGAACAAGAAGATATTTTTAATTTGTGGAAATGTAGTTATAAGCTGACCCTGTAATAAAATGCCCTTCTGGTTTCGGGAGAACGATATCTAACCTAGGTGCGAATTTCTCAATGGTCTCTGGATTATTTCCTAATCGCCTTTTTTCATTCGTTTTTCGGTTTATAATTTCTGTATAATAAACAACAATGTAATAACCAATGTAATAATAAATTTATAATTTCTGTAATTAATAATTATGCAATATTAAATGTAATAAATTTAATTATAAATGTAATAATTATGTAAAAATAATAGAATCTGTATGTTTAGAACAGGAAGATAGTTTTAAAATTTGTGCGAATGTACTTAATGAAAATGCCCCTCCTGTCTCGAGAGAATGGAATCCAACCTAGGTGCGAATTTCTTAACGGTCGATCCCTGAACTGTTTTTCCCTCTTGTTTTGTTTCATTTGTGTTTCTGTATCCACCCGAGGAGGATGCCAGTGGGCGTCGAAACTGTCGTGGAAATAAACTCTGTCTATTAGAGTGGGTTTTTATTCTCATATTTTGACCGTCACGTAAAAAAGTGAAGTTTTTTGCATTTACTAATTATGATACATTTAACGAACTACTAGACAGGGTTTTTTTTATACAAAGAACCTAACAAGTCATGCGTAGCTGGCTATTAGGGTAGGATGAAAGTAGAAAACAACTCTCTCCTTCACCAAATTCTCCAAATGAGACGGGATGCTGCAGAGAGACACAAATGTCAATAGCTTAAGTGTAGGTGGGAAGAAACGCTTCATTGCTTTACAGGGTACGAGCAGCTTGCAGCATCATTACCAAGTACATAAGAAACGGAGAGCTTAAGAAGACAACCTACAAAGGCATACAAAGGACACCAAACCAATTGGTTCTTACGAGGCTGTCTGTTTCAGAAGGAACGTTAAAAGATGGAAGAACATTTAAAGAGAAGTAAAAATTTTAAAAGCGAAGCAAAGAAGAGAGGTTGAAAGAAGAGAGGTTGAAAGAAGAGAGGGACATTTAAAGATAAGTGAAAATTTTGAAGCAAAGAGGAAAGAATCCGAGTGAAAATTTTTACGGTTTACTTCAGTCATTCTCATTCTCATCTACGACCTATGCCACTTTGATTCTGGTTAGGTTACGATTAGTTAGGTTACAAGAAGGTTCTAATTAGTTAGGCTAATACTAGGTTAGGTTATGATTGGTTAAAATAATTTAGGTTAGGAAATATTAGCCATTCCCACTCGGCGTCGTTTCCACGAGTAAGAATTGAGTGATTGTTTTCCAAATCAAGAAAGGCTTTTTGGCAAACCTTGATTTTTCATTTTTGTACAGTCTCATTTGTGGACCGTGAATAGGAATGACATTGAGTGGAGATAATCATTTCCACAATACTTTTATGGGTTAATAAATGCTTCTAAGTAAGGGTTTAAGACGAGACAAGCATCTAATCTCTTTTTAAAGGACTCAACCTAATTACTTTGAACCAATCCATTACACCAATCCACTAAACCAATCCATTCCATCAATCCACTGAACCAATCCATTCCACAAACTAATCATACGATTGAAGAGAAACTGTTTAGCTTTATTAGCATTAAAATGTTTACCAACTAATTTGAGACCATTACCGCGAGTTCTATCTGCAGTTTTAAAGGTGAAATATTTTTCGACGTCGACATTATCAAAATCTTTAATCATTTTAATCCTTTACCGTCACATGTTGCCTCTAGTTAACTTTTCACATACACGCATTCATAACTTAACCTTACAAAAAATTCCGGCGTTACAGGGTTAAACATCGGAAATAAATTTAACTATGATTTGTTTCTAAGTCTAGGATCATCTTAGTAGGGCCCCCGTCGCTGCATTCTCTCCATTGTGTCTATGCCCTGTCGTAAATAAGGGAGACATATTCCACCAGGTTACTCGGTGTGTGTATATATATATATATATATATATATATATATATATATATATATATGTGTGTGTGTATATATGTACGTAAAGAACGACGCTTGTATAGGAGAACATTCCGCGCAAGATGAGGAGGGAGAACGAACAAATGAAAAAAATGAGGTAACCACCCGGGAATCGAACCCGGGATCATCCGATTGCCGGTCATTTTTTTCATTTGTTCGTTCTCCCTCCTCATCTTGCGCGGAATGTTCTCCTATACAAGCGTCGTTCTTTACGTTAATTATACCGCGTGTTCTTTGCAGTTGAAATGTATATATAGGTACGGCATGCGGGAGGTGCCCCCCTCGGGGCATTGGTTTCTGCGCGTATGTAGGAGAATTACGACTTCTGATCGAGTGAGGACCATAGTGTAGTGGTTAT
Source organism: Bathynomus jamesi (assembly GCA_023014485.1). Lineage (NCBI taxonomy): Eukaryota > Metazoa > Arthropoda > Malacostraca > Isopoda > Cirolanidae > Bathynomus > Bathynomus jamesi. The sequence continues at coordinate 283,843 of JAJOZX010006137.1, forward strand.
CATATCTGACCGGTAATCGGAAGATCCCGGGTTCGATTCCCGGGTGGTTACCTCATTTTTTCATTTGTTCGTTCTCCCTCCTCATCTTGCGCGGCATGTTCTCCTATACAAGCGTCGTTCTTTACGTTAATTATACTGCGTGTTCTTTGCAGTTGAAATGTGTATATATATATATATATATTATATATATATATAAATAATCCAACTCAGAATGGTCCCCTGAGATAATGAAAGGAAAACTTTGGTATTTGTCATCTACCATTACTTATTCGGACTGGAGTGGATTTAATATCCCAGAAGAATTCTGCGTTCCATACACATTAGTTTCTCTCTCTCTCTCTCTCTCTCTCTCTTTCTTTATTACATATAATTTTGCAATTTAACAAGTAAATTTCACACTTAACACGTGAAATGAATAAATGATGCAAACTCACAAGAAAAAAGAAAATTTATTCCAAGGCCTTTTGTGTATTCAGCAGTACACCTCGTCAGGGAATCATTCCCTGACGAGGTTTACTGATGAATACACCGAAGACCTTGGAATAATTTTTTCTTTTGCCTTGTGCGTTTGCATCATCATCATATTGTATTAATAATACAATATGTCTTAATAATATTAATAATATTTGTCATATGGACTACAGTCTGCCAATAAACCTTTTCATTTTCATTTTCATATATTATATATACAGGGTGTACATAAAGTCAGGATATATTTTTGTGAAGCACTTGGAAATTATATGGAATTCAATCATAAAATGATAAAGTGGTGACATTTATTAAATAATTAAGAGTAGGATTCGACGTGACGCCCATCAGTATCCCTGCACAGCTCAAATCGTTCCGCAGCATTTCTAAACACATTCTGGAGCATTTGCGGGGTTATGTTATCTGCAGCAGTGACAAGGAGCACCATCATGTTGATAGACGACGGGGATAGGA
>JAJOZX010006138.1:0-207500 GCA_023014485.1 Bathynomus jamesi
GCCTGTACATTGGCAACAACCAATTTTTACAAAACTAAATAATTATCAATTTAAAACTAATTAATAATTATTATCAATTTAAAACTAAAGATAGAATCTCTGGATCCAGAGGATCAAAGTCATAATAGACTACTATCCACAAATATGTTACACTCTATATCTATTTATAACTGACATGCAAATATTATGCGTAGAAAACTTACCTGTACTGATGACTGTATGGAAGGAATAGCCTACTTTATGGTCATTTATCGAAAGTTTTGCCTAATGTAAAGTTGCGGAAAAAAGTTCGTCGAAATAAAAAAATATTAAAATACTAATTACTAATTTTTGAGCTTTTTTTTTGGAAATTTTCAATTTTCAGCCGATCTTTCGCCGAACTGTATAGCGAACCATACTGCGTGCCCTGTACGTACTCCATACCCATTCACTCGATAGCACATAAAATACAATAACATCGACACTGTAAAACAACTAACAACCTAATTTAATCTAGTGGAATCTAACAAAGTATAACCTAACCTATGGTAACAACCAAAACTCACTAATCTAACTTTCAATAAAATGTCGATTTATATCAGGTCGATCAGATATCTTGAGCCCGCATTATATATACAGTATGTATATATATTATATATATATATATATATATATATATATATTATATATATATATATGTGTGTGTGTGTGTGTGTGTGTGTGTGTAGTGTGGGTCAACATACACTACGCCGAAATACACTACGCATAAACATACAAATACTTCTGAATTAACAAACTGAACTTCGCTACGGAACCGTTGTCGTATGCAAGATTATCCCTTGTTAAAAAAGTCTTATCATCATGAAAGAATAATCAAAATCAACGGAATCCACTCACTGAATTATTCAACAACTCTTGTACCAATCTTGTATTCGGGATATCAGTTTTATAAAACATAAAAATAGTTCGGTAGAATTATTTATGAAAGTTAATAGTCCATATATATATATATAATATATATATATATAATATATATATATATATATATATATACTGTATATATATATATACATTTTAACTGCAAACACGCAGTATAATTAACGTAAAGAACGACGCTTGTATAGGAGAATATTCCGCGCAAGATGAGGAGGGAGAACGAAACAAATGAAATAACCACCCGGGAATCGAACCCGGGATCTTCCGATTGCCGGTCAGATATGATAACCATTACACCATGGGCCTCACTCGATCAAATGCCGTAATTCTCCTACATACGCGCAGAAACCAATGCCCCAAGGGGGCACCTTCGCATGCCGTACATTATATACATTTTAACTGCAAACACGCAGTATAATTAACGTAAAGAACGACGCTTGTGTAGGTGAATATTCCGCGCAAGATGAGGAGGGAGAACGAAACAAATTAAAAAATGAGGTAACCACCCGGGAATCGAACCCATTTTTTCATTTGTTTCGTTCTCCCTCTCATCTTGCGCGGGATATTCTCCTATACAAGCGTCGTTCTTTACGTTAATTATACTGCGTGTTTGCAGTTAAAATGATATAATGTACGGCATGCGGGGAGGTGCCCCCTTGGGGCATTGGTTTCTGCGCGTATGTAGGAGAATTACGGCATTTGATCGAGTGAGGCCCATGGTGTAATGGTTATCATATCTGACCGGCAATCGGAAGATCCCGGGTTCGATTCCCGGGTGGTTACCTCATCTTTCATTTGTTTCGTTCTCCCTCCCCATCTTGCGCGGAATATTCTCCTATACAAGCGTCGTTCTTTAAGTTAATTATACTGCGTGTTTGCAGTTAAAATGTATATAATGTACGGCATGCGAAAGGTGCCCCCTTGGGGCATTGGTTTCTGCGCGTATGTAGGAGAATTACGGCATTTGATCGAGTGAGGCCCATGGTGTAATGGTTATCATATCTGACCGGCAATCGGAAGATCCCGGGTTCGATTCCCGGGTGGTTACCTCATTTTTCATTTGTTTCGTTCTCCCTCCTCATCTTGCGCGGAATATTCTCCTATACAAGCGTCGTTCTTTACGTTATATATATATATATATATATTATATATATATATATATATAATATATACATCGGGTGGGCCAAAAAAACTATTACCCTGATTTGAACAATATAATTTTACCATTATCAAGTGTTATTTGTACAATCAATATGTGTCCTGTATAGAATTTCATGGTCTATCTCGTGGTGAAGTTGAATTTTTGCTAACTGTAACCATTATTTTGTAATTCGCTGTTATACAGACACGGGTAGAAAAACTTTCTGTTTCTATACAGTTACCTAATTGAGTCCAAGATTATGCGGAATGTGCCTTCCTCCATTATCAATGGACGCTTGCAACCTTGACTTCTGCCTTATCGACGGCAGTACCGCATCAAGGATTTTTTCTTAGTAATAAGTAGCGGTGATTTTGGCATTTTGATCAACAAAAACAATCTCTAACTTCCCTAACTTTGAAATAAAGATGGAAACCATGACTTTTTGAGAAAAATGCGGACATTCCCTGCAAAGTCGATCTAGACTGATTGATTATTTGGTCCTGTCTTCCATAAACTCGGTCATTTTGTGTGTTTATTGTTGAAGCAACCGTAAAGGTCTTCTCGTCGCTGAACTATATTTTCGACAGTTCTCTGTATAGGAATCGATCTAACAGGGCACGACATTTTTCAAACCTTGCTTGCTTATTCGATGCAGAGAGCTTATGAACTTCGACTCTTTTAAAACACTTAAGACCAGAATCTTTTACTATACAACGAACACTAGAGCGAGAAATACCAGTAGTTTTTGAAATTTCTCTAACGGACTTGTGGGTGTTGGGCCGTTCTTCCTGACTGCATATCATGGATGAAACCGTGTCAATATTTTCCTCAGTACGTGACGTTTTTAGCCTTCCACTGCCTTCTTTTCGTTTGGCCGACCCTGTAATATCGATTTTCTTTATGAGATATTGAAGTCCAGGTATCGTCCATCGTTCATTTGGAAACTCTTTCTTCATTCGTTTTGCACCCCAGTGTTTCTCCTTATGCAGGTTTAATATCAATGCTTCATCTTCCAAAGAGTATTTCATTATGTTATAACTTGTTCACCAACTACAGGGTGTCCCATAAGTCCGGCATCATAGGAGAAATTCATATTTTTCTATTTCTACAAACCATAATTCATATGCTCGGGATACCAATTTCCCGTCCACCATTCTGTTCAGTGACGAAGCTGTTTTTTATAGAAATGGTGAGGTAAATCGACAGAACATCCGCTACTGGTCTCAAAAAACCCTCACTGGTATAACTCTTCAAAGGAACAAGGTGCATCGGGTGATGGTATGGTGTGGCATTTGGAAGGATCGCATCAAAGGCCCCCTCTTTTTCGATGAACATGTCACTGGAGGCACCTACCTATCTACCTACGTATGCTCAAGAAAGAAACATTTCCCAGTGTCTTGAACGAAGAAGGAAATTTCCCAACATGGTTCCAGCAAGACGGCGCTCCTGCACATTACAGCACCCAAGTAAGGGAATACCTGTACCAACAATTCCCTGGTCATTGGACAGGACGTCGAGGGCCTGTGGAATGGCCAGCTAGAAGCCCGGATTTCAGGCCACTAGATTTTTATCTCTGGGGCCACTTGAAAGCGCTGATATACGCAGAGAAAATTAGGAGTGTTGAACATTTGCGGCAGCGCATTATTGGGGCATGTAACACCATTACTCCTGATATCATTCACCGTGTGCTTGCTGACTGGGTATCACGTCTGAATTTGTGTACTGAAAACAATGGTGGACATGTTGAGCACGTTCTGTAAATAAAAGCTTTTGTTTTGCCTTTTTTTATTATTTTTCCTATGATGCCGGACTTATGGGACACCCTGTATAGCAGAATCATGGTCTGAAATGAAAAAGGAAATAAATTAATTATTTTGTGTAAAACTTAGGAAAATTAATTATTTATGGAGAAACTGACTGTCATTTGAAAGTAGCAGTTGCTGACTTTGACCGCCTTTCAATTGAGCACCATATTCTGATACCTCCCTCTAGTTGTGAGCCTGTACTTCTACTCCTGGGGCGTTGAATCTAGATTCAAAGCTAGCGTTTGAAAGAGTAAAAGTATGGGTACAACATACGGCCTCAGCAGTAAGATCAATATACAGGGTGAGCCACAATATTTTTTCAAAAGTTGAGTAATAGTTTTTTGCCCACCCTGTATATATATATATATATATTTTTTTTTTTTTTTTTTTCTTGCTTAACCGCCGATTTGCACCTAGCGTAGTAAATATCTCGGCGAGACAGAGGGTGGGTGGTGTCTCTGGGATGGGAGTATTGGACTGGGGGGATGAGAAGGTTCAGTTATTGAATATGCGGGAGAGGAGGGGGTATAGATTTAGATGCGGTGAAGTAGTTGAGGGTGGGTGAGGGAAACATCTGTGGCGGAGGTCAAACAGATTCGGGCATTCGACCAGGAGGTGGCCGACGGTGATGGGGGTATGGCAGGTGGGGCAGAGCGGGACTGGCAATTTAGCCATAAGGTGACCGTGTGTGTTTCGTGTGTGTCCTAGGCGGAGACGAGCTAGAATTACTTCTTTATGACGGGACCTATGGAACGAGGAAGCCCAATATCCAAGTTGTGGTTTTATCCGATGGAGTCTGTTGTTTGTGGCCTGGTCCCATTTCCGTTGTCAGATGGAACGGGAGTGGGAGCGGAGAGTTGGGAAGAAATCAGTGAAAGGGAGGGGCCGGGTGGAGACTGGCAATGAGCAAGCGAATTTCGCCTTACGGTCCACCTCCTCATTACCCTGGATACCGACATGTTCCGGGACCCAGCAGAAGGCGACCGTCTTGTGTTGGAATGCCGTTAAGGAGTGGAAGGTTTTTGGATGGTGCGGACGAGTGGGTGAGGGGGGTTAAATTTTTCAAGGAGAGCAGTGCGCTTTGAGAGTCTGAGTAGATGACATCGGAGTTGGCGGAGTGGGTGCTTATGATGTCAAGGGCTTCCAGAATAACGAAGAGTTCAGCTGAAAAGACAGAGGTATCACGGGGAAGGGGGATGGCTCTAAAGAGCGTTTGGGTCAGTATCACCGCTGAGGCAGCCGTACCAACCTCTAATCGGAAACCATCCGTATAGATGGGGACAGTGTTCATTTGTCGGGTTACTTGTTCCTGGAAAAGTGACTTGCATATTGTAGCGGTCGTGGTAGCTTTCGGCAGGGCACATAAGTCCCTGCAAAACTTGATATGGGTGAGAAGCCAGGGAGGATGGATATGATATGAGATGGGGTTGACTGAGGAAGGGGCGTGTTGGAAAGGTTCAGGAGAGAGCGGACCGCTCTGTCCCTAGGGTGGAGGTACTTGCCGCGCACAGAAATGACGAGGGTAGCCTCTGCGCGCGAAGGTAGGTCCTCATGAGGAGCAGACTCCCTTGGTGGGTGAGAGGGAGGTGGTTACATTCTGCTTAGAGGTTGGAAGCTGGCGACGAGCGGAAGGCACCGGTGGAGAGGCGGAGGCCCCTGTTAAGTACCGGGTCCAAGATTCGGAGGAAGTGCTGGAGGTAGATCCGTATACAACACTTCCATAGTCCAGTTTTAACTGGACCATGGAAGCGTAAAGACGGAGGAGGGAGCGTCGGTCAGCGCCCCACGTGATGTGGAAAAGGTGGTCTAGGAGAGCGAGGAGACGCTGGAGTGTGTGTTTCAGGTGCCTGGGGTGGGGAATCCAGTTCAGCCGTCGGTCAAAGGTCATACCCAGGAACCGCGCGGTGGACACAACTTCGAGGGGCTCACCGTATAGCGTGACCGAGGGGGCAGGAATGGCTGTGGATCGTCTTCTGCTGAAGACTATGCTTTGGTTTTAGAGGTGGACAGGCGGAAACCAATTGATGTCGCCCACCTCTCCACCCAATGGACGGCGAGCTGAATTTGTCGTTGGACAACAGCAGTTCCCGCTCCGCAAACCATATCGCAAGGTCGTCTGCGTAGATGGAGGAACGGAGGGTGGGTGGAAGGGGTTTTGCTGCTGTGTTCATTACGATTGAGAAGCATATGACACCTAGGATGCTTCTCTGTGGAACCCCGTCCTCTTGCTCAAAGGTGTCTGAGAGGACTGAGCCCACCCGTACTTGAAAGGTCCAGGAGGAGAGGAAGCCCTTGATGAAGGTCGGCAGGGCTCCGACGAAACCAAAATTTTGGCGCTGACTGAGGATTATACGTCGATGGGTGGTGTCGTAGGCCTTCTAGATGTCGAAGAAAGTGGACAGAACAAACTGTCCCTATTGAAGGCGTTCTGTATATCTCGGCTAAGGAACAGAAGGGGGTCTGTAGTGGAACGAAACTGTCTAAGCCAGACTGGGTAGCCGGGAGGGAGTCATTTTTGAAGGAAAAAGAAGAGTCGCGCGGCGATCATTCTTTTTCAAAGATTACGCAGCGCAGCATGTTAATGTGATTGGTCTATAATTATTGGGGTCAAGGGGGTCTTTGCCAGGTTTGGGGATCGGATTGGTATTACATGGACCTCTTTCCACCGAGAGGGGAGAGTACCCTCGATCCATAGACGGTTGTAGAGGTCTAGTAGGAACAGTTGCATAGTAGGATGGATGTGTTGTATCATACAGTAGGGATGGATGTGTTGTATCTAAGGTGTGCGATTCGGATATTTATTTCGATTCGATTCGACTGCGACTGTGCACTGCACTCACCTATACTTTACAATTTACATGCACCAGCACCAACAGAACAACATACATGCACCAGCAACAACATACTGAAAAGCGTAATAAACAAATGAACCCAAAGAACCAGTCCAAACTTGTCACACCGCAAGGCGCGAGTACGTGATTCTGTGACATCACAAAATCAAAAGCTGACCATGCGTATTGAGCGCACTCAGATCTTTATAAAAGCGTAATCTCTCAAATATCCAACTATTTTATAACGTTATTATATTATATATAATAATATAATATATATATATATATAATATATTTTTTTTTTTTTCAATTGTTATTTCACGGTTTCGACATTCCATGGTTTGGGGTAGTGCCAGTTTATCGTCTCGACAGGTTACAGTTAGCGAATCGAAGGATCGAAATTTTTTAGCTTTAAGTGGGGTCGGGTTTCGATTCTTTTACTGAATCGACCCGAATCGACATTTTCGATTAATCGCACAGGCCTAGTTGTATCATCCCCGGGCCAGGGTAAGGAGACCGTCTAGAGGCCAGTGCCGCCTGTAGCTCTCGCATGGTAAACAGCCGATTGTAGGGGTTGTCGAGGGATGGCGAGCAGCTCTTGTTAGGGACCGGCGCGTGGGGGCTGTCTGTGGAGGGGACGGCAGCGAAGGAAGATGCTAGAAGATTCGCCACCAATCTAGATTCATAGAGTCCGTCATTAGTTTGGAGGACCGGGGGTCGGGAAGGGGCATGTCGTCTCTCAACACTCCGTACCTTCTTTCAGATGTTAGCCGATGGTGTGGAGGAGGCGATACCTGATACAAAGGTACGCCAGGAAGCCCGGCGCGCTTTCTTCATCACACGGCGAACAACGGCTCTTGCCCGCTGCAGTTCCATGCGATGGGTAGGGGTTCGCGTACGATAAAATCGTCGGGTAGCCCTTTTCTTGGCTCGAATGGTCTCCGCGCACTCTGGGCTCCATCAGGGTACTCGTCGGGATCGGGGATAGGCAGAAGATCGTGAGATACTGGCACTTGCTGCTGCGACAACAATCGTCTCAAAGTACCCAATGCAGTTATCGGAGAATGGAAAGTGGGCCGTCGTACAACGTATGGAAGTGTTGTTCCGGAAAAGGGGCCAATTAGCTTTGGCCGTCGTCCCGAAGCACTTGCCAGGTGAAATCTAGGAGTCCGTCCGTCGAATGACAGATCTATACAGGACGGGGTGCATCTGGTGGCGTAGTAGTGTGTGGCAGAGCCGTCGTTGAGGCACTCGAAGGAGAGTTCGGCCATGAGGGTAATCAGGGTCGGAGCCACAAAAGTGGAGGTCGTATCTCCCCACAGGGGGTGGCAACTATTGAAATCACCCAAGAGTAGGAAGGGCCTGACCTCAACCAGGTCATCGCGGGAGACTTGGGAATGAGGGGGGAGGTACATCGAGTAGACTGTGTATTGTTTGTCCAGGAAAATCCTGGCAGCAACCACCTGTAACGGGGATCTGATAGGGAGGTTGTGAAAGGGGACTGTGCGGTGGACGAGGATGGTAGCCCCCCTTCGTGTGCAGGTAGGAGACGGGGAGGTAGCACTAGCGTAGCTATAGGGGGGGGGAGGGGCGGTCCGCCCCGGGCGGCACTTTTTGAGGGGCGGCACTTTTGGTCTACTGCAATGAAAAAAAAAGGGTTTTTTTATGTCGGGACAGTAGAAGGATACAAGACGCCAGACACAATTTTATTTTTCCACGAAAACACTGCTTACTTCGTTAATTTCCGACAATGGTAAGGATTGTGTTCCCTTGAAGATGGCCTTATTGACCATCATACCTATTTAAGCGCTTAGTTGTGCTTAATTAATAATAGCATTGGTATAAATGCATTTATTTCATTAAAAAGGGAAATAACCCATAAAGTTCTGTAAATACTTTATAATCTATAAATATACGTTTAATACTTATAAATAACACAGGTCAACAAAAAAACTTTTTTTTTTCGTTGCCAAGGAAATTCGTACGAATTTAGGGTATTTTGGGGTTGCTGAATTCCAAAATGAAAGTAGTTTTTCCGATTTGGCTCTAGTTCTTGATAATGAATACCCTCAATTAATAGGAAACGTAACCATAACGCGTGCATATGGGAAACTACCGGAACATTCTAGATGGTGAGACCGAATAAAATGCCATTATGTATTTCATGTGTTTACTTTTGTATGATTTGAGACAATTTCAATGCGATTTGTAAGTAGGCTCCGCCTGAACATTAAATTTTTTGCATTTTTACGTGTTTCAATCGGGTACCAATTATTTCATAAATTAGAGCCAATCTAGCAAAACCGATGTCATATTCGGAATCAGCACCACAAAGTTACCCCAAAATCACTCTAATATGATTGGCAATAAAATGAGTGTTGACCAGTGTAATCAATATCAAAACTAATATGCTGGTATTAGTTGTAAAGTATAATCTTGGTAACTCGGTTCCAAATATTGTAATACTGCTGCGGATTTTTCTCACAATTGCTGTTAGTGTTGCTAGCTGTGAGAGGAGTTTTTCTAAACTAAAACTGATAAAGAATTACCTAAGATCTACTATGAGCACTTGCGGTTGAGAAATCTTGCCATACTGTCTATAGAACAACAATTGACAGACGAAATAGACTTCGACAATGTCATCGAAGATTTTGCTAACAGAAAAGCAAGAAAAATAACTGTGTAGAATGTTGTAGTTAATTTTTTCACTTCAGAAGTAAACATGTTGTCCTAATATTTTTCACAGGTTTTTTCTATACGTCGTTTTCACTTTTTGTTTAAGTATGTTTGTTATGTGTATGTGTTGTGTTTCAGGGGGGCGGCACAAACTCTAGCTACGCCACTAGGAGGTAGTGCTAGAATATCCGGTGGGGCAGGGCATTGGTCTGGTCAAGGATTAGCTCCTGGAGACAGGCACATACCGGGCGAACAGAGGCAATCATGGAATTTAGGCCTTCGTAATTTGTGAAGATTCCCCTGCAGTCCCATTGTAGGATGTTCGCTTTTGGAGGGTCCATTGTTTGACGGGGGAAAAGTGGGGAGGGTGAAGGTGCTAGGGAGTTGGAGTGTGGATGGAAGCTAGGTTCATGATCGCTGGGGGCAAGTCGGGGACCTGTCGGGTAACCTGCCGTTCACCAAAGTCCTCTTCGGGAACTGTAGGGACGAGTCGACCGAACGGGACCGGAGGCGTGGATCGCGGCAGCTCGGGGATCGTCGCAGGCTCAGAGGGTGGGGAGTCTCTAGGCAGGATTCAGTAGTCATGCAAGGAGGAAGGGCCCCGTTCTCCATATTGGCACCTCCCTGTCTGTCTGTGGTTTCCCGGCATATCCAGGGTGACAACAGGGAGTACCAATAAAACCGGGAGGGTGGGGAAGAAGACAAAGACAGGGTGGCAGATGATGGAAGGGCCGGAGGCATGAGAGGGGCCTGTTCAGTGGGGGTACAGGGGGGGGATGAACCAGGGTGTTCTCGTGGTGGGGTGGAGAAGATAGCACCTCGGGGGTGCAGCCGAGGTTACCCTGGTAACACCATGTAGGTGTGCCAGTGCCGCGTCCACTAGATCTTCGGATGTGGGGTTATTTGCCCCGTGTCTCGCTCTAGGTGGTGGCTCGTGTACATCGGCTACGACTGTCAACATCTGCAGGGGTGAGTGCGAGGGTGAGAGGGTCATCTTAGGCGGGGTAAGGGGTGTAGGTACTCGAGTTCTTTTTTTTTAGATTTAGGAGAAGAAGGGGAGGCTCTTGGATGGTCGGTGAGTCTGGAAACTCACTCCGGCGTCTCCGCCTCGTTGATTTACCTCGGGCACTAGGTTTTGGTGTGTTCTCAGAGTGCGGTGAGAGCGGGGTTCTTGGGGAACGGGAACCGACATTCCCGATTCCAGAGTTCTGGGAAGTTTGTAGCTTTGGAGATGCATGGTGAGGAGGCATGGCAGGGGAACGGGCGGTTGCCGGGTACCGGCGTGGGGCCCGATCGAGAGGGGGATTAGTAATCGAAGGGAGTTTGAGTGGCGGATCCGGACGGCGAGCCGAGAAAACTGAGCCGAGGGCAACAATAAGAGACCCCCGGCTTCACCTCCCGACTCCGCACCCTGTCTCGCGCATCTCGGAGGCTGATGAAGTCCGCCACCCGAAGGGCCCGGACCTCCTTCTCAAACTTAAAAAAGATACATTCGCGAGACGAAGAAGGATGTGCGACGGCGCAGTTTGAGCATTTAGGCGAGTTGGGACATCGTTCTGGGTGGGCCATATTCCCGCAACGTACGCACAGTTGTTGTGGCTGTCGGCATACCGAACTGACGTGCTCGAACTTATTGCATTTAAAGCAACGGGTCGGGTCTGGACTATATGGGCGGACGGAGAACTCGCATGACGCGTGATCTCGCATGTCCCACACAATAAGATCAGGAGGGACTAGAGCAGTGGTTCCCAACGTGGGCGCCACGGCCCCAGTGGGTGTTTGAGAATCTTACTGGGGCGCAAGGAAACTGTACAATTTTTGCCTTCTATTAATAAATCACTTATCACTTATCCTGTTATATTATTATCGTTATGAGGGGGACACTAACAAATATTGATGGACATAAGGGGTCGTTGGCCTAAAAAGGTTAGGAACCACTGGACTAGGGTGTTGAACGTGAGGAGGAGGCGCGGGGTGGGGGAGGAGGTACCTCCTTCACGAGACGTGAATCGATGAACCTTAATGATACCCTGGGGTGTGAGGTCTTCTAGTAACTCATTCTCGGGTATTAATAATAAACGGGTAGCGAAGATAGTGCTCTGACTCTGGTTCAGGCGAGGGTGGGGGAAACGGTCACCGAGCATGCGAGGACTTCTGTGAGGGAGAGTAAGGCATTCGTTTTAGCCGCTGTTCGCGATTTTATAAGGAGGGAACCAGCCTTCTGTGGTCGGACGTCGTAACGGCTTGAGTTGCTGCGCGTGCGGATCGCCTGAAGTGTTCTTTCAGAGTTGGACGGTAGGGACCCAGAATTAAGGCGAATAACTAAAAATTTGTGAATACTGGGTAAGGAAGCTGTTGATTCGAAGTGGACTGGGACATCTAGTAGTCGATAGGACGGACGTGGGTGCCGACTTCCCCGTCCGTCGCGGGGCTCTCTCCGTGGAGAGGCGAGTCGATGGCGGGTGATAGGGGCATACGGAGAGAGCGAGAAGCCTGGTTTTGTGGGCGAGCCTTTCGTGGAACCTGTTGGCTTGCCCGTAGCTGGCTGAGGGGAGCTGGGGTGGGACTTCTGCTACAGAGGAGGTGTGTCCAAGGGCATATTCGAGGTACAGGTTGCGGTAGGTAACGAGGGAGGAGAATGCGAGTGTTCCGCAGCCAGAGGAGGGGCGACTCCCTCAAGACGTGGTCTTCCAGTGGGTGAGGAATCGGGGGCCCGAGTTCTAGGACAAGAAGTAGAAGTATCCATACGGTAATAGTTAGAGAAAAACGGACCCAGGGGACTCGAGAAACTGCCTACCGGTGAGAAAGGAAGTCCTAGCGCAAACCGCCGAGGGCGGAGTACCTCGTCCTCAGGGAACACACCGTCGGTTTAAAAACGGGACCCGTGATGCAAGAGTTCGCCCCCAAACGGCGCAAAGACCCCAGCCCCCCAATCCCACCGGCCAGGACACCCAACCATCCAACACAGTGACGCCCTAAGGGCGTAACCTCCAGAGGACAGCTCTGGAGACCCGTACTGAGAGCCAAAGACTTTAGTGTCTCTTAGCCCGGTCTCCCCAGTAACCTGTCCGGCATGGGTGACCCTTCCGGGGGCTAAGCCCCCTCAGACGTAGCCCACTGGGTCAACACGGGAGCCCACTCACCACGACAAGGTGGCCACCGGCGGGGGATATATATATATGTATATTTAGTGGTGGACCGGATATCCGCATCCGCATCATTTTTAACATCCGCATTCGCACTTCTGACTGCGGATATTATGCGGATATTACCTCTAATAAATTATGCAGTTTACAACTAAATTAGCCTATAAAGTAGCTTATAAGGCCCAGTCATGCACATTTCATGTAAAGTATTAATTACACCAGTACACATTTGGAAACTTGTCGATCGATTTTTACAAACTAGTTGGTGATTCTATATAATTTGAGTGCGCTGATCTCAAAAATATAGTTAGTTTTTCCCTATCACGTATGGTTTTCTTACTACAGGGTGTGTCATAAATCCCCCATTTATCCCCAAATGTGAACCATCTTATCGAGACCAACATTTGATTGCACATGCTAAACCATAAATTTTGTTGTTATAGACTACAGTAACGCTTACAAAATAATGTAGGGTAAATATATATAACAACCAGTCCCGTTCCCAGCAAAATACTCTCTCCCCTCCCATCAATGGGTGGTTAACATTTGGGGACAGATGAGGTATTACAACACCCCTTGTAGCATGAAATCTTTAGGTGATAGAGTAAAACCTAATTAAAGCAGAATTAAATAGCTCCTAGCTCTTGGACAAGCATATTGCTTGTTTATGAAAGAATAAAAAAATAACTGAAAGAAACAAAATATATTTACCTTCATTACCAAGCGAAGTATGTGTCGGATGCCAATAAATTGTTCTCCTGCAATCTAGACCCCAAAAGTTCTGCAGAGTCCTTAGGCAGATTCAAATCCCTGACTAAGTCATTTAGTTCGGCTTGGGTTAATGGTTTAGGATCTCGGTCAGCTGTTGGCTGTTCATAAACATCATCATTGTCTGGATTTGGAGCTGAATCAGAATCTGAATTGTATTGATCCAGACTCTCGGGTGGGCGGGGAATAGGAACTTCTGGACCATGGGGTACCGGCCTTATTCTTTGCATTATAACCTTTAACATTGCAAGAACAGAAGTAGCAGTCGTCGGTATGGTTTCTAGGCTCGCGCCATACCATATGGATCCCAAATGGCAAACTTTTCTTTTTACCTTTGCTCCAATTCCTTAGTGCCGCAACACACGTAAGACAAACCTTGTGTGGAGCCCAACTTTTGTCTTGATCTCCTAATTTAATTCCAAAATAAGCATGATAAGCTCTCTTAATGAAGGTCGTTACATTTGTCCTTTGTTTTACAACAACATACCGACCACAAATATAACAAAATATGTCTGGACTATGGGTACATCCTCTAGAAGCCATTATTAAAATTTTAAAGACATAATGTTAGAATTATCTATCTGAAAAATATGAAAAAACGAAATTAATTAAAGATAAAAAGGTAAAAAATTACAAAACGTCCCAAAAATTTTGCTAATAACTTTAAAACTGTGGGTGATAGAAAGAAACTGGTAGCATTTTGAATTCAGCGCAGCGAACTGCTTCAGAATCACAACTTAAAATAAAGAAATCGATTTTCATGCAGACAGGTGTAATCATTTGTACAGCATATGAAACATATTTTCTTTCGTTATTCTTTACAAGGATTCTGAATATATTGTTGTTTTTCTAAGGTTTAGGTGATGTGTTATGAGGAATATTAACCTAAATATGTTTTTTTTTTCACTAAACCCCACCCTTCATTTTTACTATTATATTAGAAATAATAAATACAGTGAGCGGTAGAAAAATCGGCCCACTTGGAATATCTCGAAAAGCAAAAAAGTGGGCAAGCTTCTGTTTATAAAAGGTTTAAAATTTGAAAATTTAGTCTATGAAGACATTAAAAAATCTTGAAACACCTCCTTAATACAATTTCTTATCAAAAAATACTGTACAAAAAATTGTAACTCAAGAAACAAAGATTTCGACAAAAACAAAAAATTAAAAAAAAACAATAAAAAAAACTTGTAATCCAGGGTTAATAAGAGGTGTTGCCTCCTCTAGCTTGAATGACTGCAGCCATTCGTCGATTTATCCCATGAATGAGATCGGCGATCACATCCTGTGGGATTCCCTCCCACTCCAGTTAAAACTTGTAGCTCCTGTAGAGTGTTCTACTAGCGAGCCCTAAAATGCCGTCCCATCGTGTCCCAGAGATGTTCTATGGGGTTCAGGTCCTGACTTCGGGAAAGGCCACTCGATTCGACAAATTCCAGCTTCATCAAGGAAATCGCTAAAGGATCTTGCCGCATGGGGTCTAGCGTTATCATACTGTAGAAGGAAGTCTTCGCCAACGAAAGGAGCAAAAGGGACCACATGCTCCAGCAAGATTTCTTCCACGTATTTTGCGGACGTCAATGACCCACCACCAACAACGACGAGCTCTGTGCGCGAGTTTGAAGTGATACCCCCCAGGCCATGACTGAGCCTCCACCAAAAGCAACCCTCTCCGTAAAAGTGCGAGTCTTTCTCCTGTTCTTCTCCACACTCTTTCCCATCCATCGGATGTTCGAAGATTAAATCTTCATTCGTCCGTGAACAATACTCGTCCCCATTGGACCATAGTCCAATTGACATGCTCACGAGCGAAAGCAAGACAAACATTGCGGTGGTGTGGGAGCAATTCCGGGCCCATTGCTGGACGTCTAGCATGTAAGCCACTTTCCATAAGTCTCCTCCTAACGGTTCGCTCCGATACACTGACGTCTCGAGACCTTTCCAGCTCATTGCGAATGTTTGTGGCAGTCAAGCGACGATCTCGCAAAACATTCAAGACGATGAAACGATCGTCACGGGCAGATGTGCAGCGTGATCTTTCAGATCCTGGTCTTCGGGTGTACTCTCCTGTCTCCACATAACGTTGATAGACACGTCGAACCGTTGTTCTTGGAATTCCTAGCGTATCGGCGACGTAACACTGGTTCCGACCATCTTCAATTAGGGCGACGACTCTTGCGACGTTCACAGCACTCAAATCCATTGTAAATGTCCAATTCTAAAATCCAAAAGAATTAGAAGTCTATCTGTTACTAAACGCAAATGTCTACTCCCACCAGACATAGGGTAATAGTAATAGAAAATAGTAATAGCTATTACAGGATTTTTCAAGTAATAGTAATAGATCATAATTTTTTGGCTGTAATAGTAATAGAAGGCAAAGTAATAGATAATAGTCTATTACTTTTCTATTACAGTGGCAATGGACATATTGTGTGAACAAAGAACTGTAAAATGAACTTAATCTACTCTAAACTAGAATAAACATGTATGTGAACTAATATTGTGACAAATTTTTCCTTCAATAAAGTAAAATTTATGAAGACCTACAGTCTCTGAAATTGTAGTGATTTAGTTGAAACAAATATTTGTTATTTGGCTGCCGCTCAGCCTCATCCAGGATCCATGAGTGCAGAGCCCTCTGCCTCTCAGCCTCATCCTGGACCCATGAGTGCAGAGCCCTCTGCCTTGAAGCCTCAGCCTGGATCCATGAGTGCAGAGCCCTCTGCTTCTCAGCCTCAGTCTGGATCCATGAGTGCTGAGCCTTCTGTCTCTCAACCTCATCCTGGATTCATGAGTGCAAAGCCCTCTGCTTCTCAGACTTATCCTGGATCCCTGAATCCAGACACTGCTACATCGCCAACTCAATGGGCCTTGGTGAATCGGGATGCTGGGAATGCAGTCGGGGGTCATGATGAGGCATCGTGGACAATGGTGGTAAGGAGGGGCCAGAAGCGAGCAACCCCTCCAAGAACTGCAACCACTGCAGCAGCTAATGGTGGTGGTCCCTCAAGGGGGTCTGGTCCCACTCATGCACCGGCTAGAGGGAGTCAGCCTGTGGCAAAGGCTGGCAGAGAACGGCGGGGTATCATAGGGGCTGCCAAAACAGATCGTATGATGGCTGTACCAACGAAGACTGCAAACATTTTCGTCTCGAGATGTCGACCTGATCTTACGGCCGAGGAGCTGCAGGCATTTGTGAAAGATAAAGTGAACCTTCAGGTTACATGTAGGAAAAGTGATTCCAGATGGTCTACGTTACAGCAGTCTGTGATGATCCAGGGGTATTTATGGATCCAGCAGTTTGGCCGGAACGGGTATATGTACGGCAGTTCTATGAGAAGAAGGGAAGAAAAACACTTGCAGCCCCTCTCGCAAGTGCTGGAGAGGGTAATTATGGAGACATCATGCGTCGTACTGTGGAGGAAAATCCAACTGGGTCTAATGCTGTAACTGCTGTGCCTGGTATAAATGGAATTCAACATATAGAGATGGCTGGCAGAACTCCTGCATCTTCCTAATTGCAACATTCAAGGTAATCTCTTATAACTGTAGAGGCCTAAGCTTAGGCAATAACAGCAAACACAGGCGGATCATAATTGATAAGCTGTTAGAGGATGCTGATATTCTCTGTCTGCAGGAAACATGGCTTGGAAACAGGACTTAAAAGACCTGAATAGCCTGTCCAATAACTTTCATGGGATAGGGGAGGCCACCAGAGATAAACAAGATGGTCTCCTTGCAGGCCACCCACCTGGTGGGATAGCTATTCTATGGAGGTTGGGGTATGGGAAATATATTAGTGAATTAAAACTTGGTTAGAATTGGCTAGCTGGAATAGAAATTTGTGTAGACAATACAAAATTTGTAATTCTGTGTAACTATATGCCTTTTCAGGCAGTTGATAATGAAGAAGATTACCTCATTAAATTGGGGCAGGTGAGCAGTAGCAGTATTATTGATGAGTTGGGTACGACATGTCTAGCTATTATTGGTGACTTTAATGCTAATGTGCTTAATGATAATTCTTTGTTCAGCAAACACTTAAAAGCCTTCTGTGAAGATAATAACTTAACCCGTTTCATCCATGTGTGGTCTTCCTGGTGATAGCTTTACTTATGTTAGTGATAGTTGGCACACCACCTCATGGTTGTATCATTGTATTTGTATGTTCATTATACACAGTGATTCACTGGCCTACTTAGTCAGTGCTCCAAACAACTATCTCTTAATCTTCTATGGATCGCTTGTATAATATTTGTACCTGTTGAGTCTGAAATAACGTGTTTGTTTGTTTGTTTGTTTGATAACACACTGCTTCTAATTGCATTTAAATAGACATAAAGATCCTTTTCAAATGAGTGAAGTACCCCACGTACAAAAGTAATAGTAATACATGACCAAGTAACAGTAATCGTAATAGATGAAAATTAAAGTAATAGTAATAGTAATAAAAGGAATCAAAAGTTATAGTAATAGTAAATTAGTAATAGAAACCCAGTAATTGACCCCATGTCTGACTCCCACTAGTGGAAGAAAAAATTGTCACTAGCAGTCTAAGAGCAACTGAATGGCAGACTGTCGAATTCTTAAAAGAAGTCGAAAATTCGTTACAGCTCGTGTGTTTGCAGCTGACATAGTTTTGTCTCGTTATTTGGTTGCCTCATAGACTATATTTTCAAATTTTAAAACTTTTATAAACAGAAGCTTGCCCACTTTTTTGCTTTTCGCGATATTCCAAGTGGGCCGATTTTTCTGCTGCTCAGTGTATATAAATGGTATTGTTCTCGTAAATACTGGAAATGTATATTTGAACAGTACTGCAATTGTATATTAATGTAGTACATAGATGAAAGAAGTTCTTTGTATAGAATATTTCATCCAATACTTCACAAAAAAGAACAGAAATGCCAATATGAACTCAACCAAATCATAACGAATTCACTTCAAACTATGAAAGAACTTCTACATCGTTTGCAAAGGCTCACACTAGTCCATTTTCCACTCTCCCACACAAAAGACACATACGCATATATATATATATATATATATATATAGAGAGAGAGAGAGAGAGAGAGAGAGTGCGAATTTAGCGGTCGTGCGGTCGTCCGAGACGACCAAAACTTACGCCGAACAACCAAAATACGAGTGGCTGGTTGTCCTTCGGACTACCACATTTGCTTACTTTATATGTAGAGAGTCTAATTTTAAGAAAAGCGACTTATAATTGCTGCAAACAAATACCACTAATATTGCAAATATTCGTGGCTACACTTGTTGACTTTCACGGCTCATTGTTAAAGAAAAGTGGTGCCAACCCAGACATGGTGGAGGCAGAATGGGCTAGCATCGGAGACAGTGTTTACACACAATTAGTGTCTTTATCATTACGGTTATTTAAACATAAATTTTTGATAATGCTCACAATCACTGACTTTAAACTTATTATTCATAACAATAATATCATTTCAAGCAATATTTTTTTTTATAGTTTTAACCTGTACACACAACCACTTGGGCACAGATTAACCTGAAATACAGAGAAGATGCTCCAAACCTCCTGACACTGGTGGACCTGCTGCTGACTGTACCATCACATTCTGTAGAATGTAAACGAGAGTTCAGTCACACAAAGAGAGTTAAGACAGACTGGCGGAACAGGCTGTCTAGCAGTACCCTTCCCAGCCTTTTGCGGATACTGCTGGAAAGTCCAAGTAAATGCGAATTTGACCCACTGCTGCTATACACTACTGGAATAGCAGTGTACAGAGAGCTCGCCGTCCATTTCAGTTGAGATATGGCAGCAGAAGGCCCTCTACAAATGAGTCTGATGATGAAGACTTAATAGACGAAGATTAGACCAGCATTATCTGACTGAAGATCATTTGTATTTGTATTCATTTGCGTAAATAAACTATTATCCATTAACAGTTTTATATTTTGTGAAGGACAACTAAAATGGTTCAAGAACTACCATCTCTGAAAGTTTGGTTGTCCCGCAGACAACCATTTCAAATAGCTTAAATTCGCGCACTGTGTATATATATATATAAGATCATAAAAGCTTTATCGGCTTGTAACAGAATTATTTATTTTCAGTTAAAAATAAACTTCTAAAGCCTTCCCTTTTGTTATTAGTGTTCGAGAGGAATTTTGCATTATTAATTTTAATTAATAACGTTCTTGTGTCATTTCAGAGTAAATGCGCTGAATTACTTGTCAAGAAGGATACACACTTTCATTTTATTGTGCGTGCATTGTCAAAGGATACATTATTTTATTAGTAACAAAGAGGCGCTATAACTATAAATTCCAATATATTCTCTCTCTCTCTCTCTCTCTCTCTCTCTCTCTCTCTCTCTCTATTATATATATATATATAATATAATATATATATGGTGTTCCATAAGTCCGGTCTCATAGGAAGATATATTTTAAATTAAATTTACAAAATTAATACATTAAAACTAAAACAAATGTTCAAATTGATGTGTGTCTTGTTTTGGGAATTTTTTTTTGTTGCTGCCTTTTCCTCAGGAGTGTAACTCACTTCCATATTAGCCATTGCGTGTTGTTCTACCCGCAACAAAAAAAAAGGTCCCAAAACAAGACCAATTTGAACACTTGTTTTAGTATTCTAATGTATTACTTTTGTAAATTTAATGTAAAATAAATATTTCTGAGACCGGACTTATGGGGCACCCTGTGTGTGTGTGTGTGTGCGTGTGTGTGTGTGTGTGTGTGTGTGTGTGTGTGTGTGTGTGTGTGTATATATATATATATATATATATATATATATATAGAGAGAGAGAGGAGAGAGAGAGAGAGAGAGAGAGAGAGAGAGAGAGAGAGAGAATGTTGGAATTTATATATGGATATACAGTTATAGCGCCTCGGTGATATAGCGACTTCACTCAGAAAAAAGTTGCAAGAAATGTAACGCATCATCAAATGTTAAATAAACTACCATTAATTATAGTTATTCTAACAATAATTAAGTGTAGTTTACTTAACACTAACGAAGATAAGCGTAAATCCTTCTTGGAAAAATAATTTAGCGTATTTACTCTGAAATGACAACAGAAACGTTATTCAAAAAATGACAATACAAAATTTCTCTCAAACGCAAATAACGAAGAAAAAATTTCAATTTTTTCTTATTTAATTGAAAACAAATATTTTTTTTTTTTAACTAAAAGGAAATTATTCTTTTAAATGGTAATGACGCTTGGAAATGATGTTCGATCACACATCGAGAGACGATTACGTCAGTTTTGATGAAATAGCTCTGAAAACAATACTATTAAATAGCTTTTTAATTACTGACAAAAGAGTGTTGTATAATTAATTTAGCCGTAATGCATTTATTAACATTTTATAACGAAAATACGCTTCGTTTCGGTAAAAGAATATAGAATAAATTGACTGAAAAATTTCTGCAAAACCGGAACGTGACAAAACATTATGTCTCGTAAATTTTATGTTGACATAAATTTGGTGTCTAAAGTTTCCTTCCTTTTTGTGATGATGGATGTAATATCGCCAATACTCGAAATGTTTGGAAGGTTTCTCTGAATTAGCGCATACGCAGTTAAGGGATATATGAAAAAAACAAAACGTCTTTCGTATTGTGTTTTGTAATTACAACGCAATGTGTTAATTGCTTTAAGGAAATTACGTAAATGCGTATAATTGTATTTCTGTTAATCCTTTACAGTTTGTCTGCGTAAAAATTATTCTAGGCCCTAACCAGCTAAACCTCTAAAAGTAAACTTCGGTTAACCTATGTCTGTGGCCGATTTTAAGAAAACTTCTAAGGCATGCGTTCGCAAATATATATATATATATTATATAATATATATATATAATATATATATATTACACAAACTCAGAATGGCCCCCTGAGAAACTTATATGTTAAACACAGACCGTGCTTGGAATAAGGAACTCTTCTGGGAAATTACATCCACTATAGTTCGAATAAGTAATGATAAATGACAAATACTATAATTTTTTCTTTTTCATGATGGAAAGCCCAATGTGGGCACCGGGTCACTCGCAAAGAGGCCCCAAAATATAGCTTCCCTCACCAGCTATCTGCAAAGCTGAATATCGGCTTTGCAGATAGCTGGTGAGGGAAGCTATATTTTGGGGCCTCTTTGCGAGTAACCCGGTGCCCACATTGGGCTTTCCATCATGAAAAAGAAAAAACTATAGTATTTGTCATTTATCATTACTTATTCGAACTATAGTTGATGTAATTTCCCAGAAGAGCTCCTTGTTCCATGCACGGTCTGTGTTTAACATATATATATATATATAATATATATATATATACACACCGGGTGATTACAAATGATCTTCCCGATTTTAAACATTTATTATGTAAAAACTAACAAAGCTACAGCGAAAAGCAAGATATACAAATAAAGAAGAACTCAAAAGGTTTTATTTACAAGCTATTGAAATTCAATATCAACTCCTTTTGCGGATCTGCAGACATGAAAGCGTTATTCTGTCTCCTTTCATACATTTTGTAGCATATCATACTGAACTTTTCTGACTGCTTCATGTATCCTTTTCTTCAAATGTTCCAAAGTTGTTGCCATTGGTGGGGCAAAAACTTCATTTTTGACATAGCCCCAGAGGAAAAGTCAAGGGGGGGGTTAGATCGGGCGAACGAGCCGGCCAAGGAGTGGGTTCCCCACGCCCGATCCAACGATAATTGTGGAAATGGGGTGGCGCACCATCCTGCTAAAACCACACATCAGCTTTGTCATCTAGCAGCTGGGGCATCAGCCACAGCTGTCTCATATCGCGATGAATGATAGTTAATTGTTCAGCAAAGAAGAATGGACCGTACACTTTCTCAGCGGTAAGAGCACAAAACACATTAACTTTAGGGCTATCTCTGACGTGTTCAATATTACAAATAAAAATTCCCTGAAATATTCTCATTTGTATAGCTTGCTTTTCGCTGTAGCTTTGTTAGTTTTTTTCATAATAAATGTTTAAAATCGGGAAGATCATTTGTAATCACCCGGTATATATGTCAGGCATTGAGGACTCCGTCTGCAAAGGAATTCCTCACTGAAAATTTCGCAACTCCTCACTAATGAACTAAGGAAGTGGAAGATAAGTAAAGACATTGAAAACGTATTTGGGGATTTTGATTTATAAATTGTTGCGTGGCTGATGTGATAGTTTTGTATCTTCTGAGCCATCTCAAGCCTTGGAACCAGGTTACAATTTATTAACAGTCTCGAGTTTTAAAATCTGACGTCCATAGTTATGTCACCCTTTCTTGCATCGTGTTCAGTATACTGAACACTTAAAACGACCTAGGATTCCTTCAAATATATTATTTTTTCCAAGAAGTTTGATTTTGATTTTAAAAAATGGATGAAATTGTGTGTCAAACTTCAGTTGATGGCTGTACTATAAAAAAACCCAGTTTGATAATAGTTTCAAAATGGATCGTGCTGGAAGTGCAAGGTAAGGACTAATTTTCTTTAGTTTATCAGTTACAATGGGTAATTATCTCTTACCTCGTAGCAGTTCCATGCGTTGGTCTCTCTTCATACGAAGGTCAAGCTGGTGGCCCCGCCTCTAGGCCTGACTTGGTGAAGGAGCGAGTTGTTCTCCCGCGCTCTCCACCGCACATAGCCAGGTACACATGGCTCATCTGGTACCGTCCTGAGCCAGGCATCTAGTCTTCTTTTGAAGACTTCAACTTTGACCCCTGTCACGTTCCTGAGGTTCTTTGGAAGCTGGTTCAAAAGTCTTGGCCTTCTGACAACCAAGCTATTTTCCTTCAGTGTGGAGGAGGTCCCTTGTCGGGCCTTTAATTTGGGAACACTACACATTGTGCCTTTCCTATTTTCTAGTGTTGTTTGGATGGTAATTTGGTTTAATTTGAGGTTTGGTACCAGTTTTCCGATTATTTTCCATATGTAGATTACGGTGTACAATTGTACATCTCTCTTCTTCTTTCAGGGAGTACAAATTTAGTTTACGTAGTTTTTCCCAGTAGTTGAGTCCTTTTCAGCCATCAGTCTTAACTGTGAAATGTCCCTGAATTTCTTCTAGTTTAATAATTCCTTCCTTCTTGTATAGGGACGTCAAGATTGAGGTATTCAAGTTTTGGTATGATCAGTGTTTTCAACAGAGGAATCATTACTGTCTTGTCCCTTCTGTAAAGGTTCTTAGTACCTATTCCGCGACTCATTTTGTTTTGTCTGTTTAAGTTCCTCATTTCTACCATATCTCAAGAGCTGGAATTTCTTGGTGTTAAATGTCATGTTATCTTCCGACCATTTGTATATTTTGTTTGTGTCCCTCTGCAAGGCCTCCACCTCTTACGCATCGCTGATTTTTCTGCTGATCTTTGTATCGTCTGCAAAGGATGTCTGTGTCTGTCAGCATGATAATAAAAAGGAGCGGGGCCAATACTGTTCCTTGTGGTACTGAGCTGCGTACTTCCGATTCTGATGATGTGATACCTTGAATTTTAAAGACCTGTAAACGTTCTCTGAGGAAGTTGTATATCCATTTTCCAACTTTGTTTGTTATTCTTATATGTTTCATTTTATGCGCTATTATACCATGATCACATTCGTCGAAAGATTTAGCAAAATCCTTAGATATGACATCGTAGTATTCATTGCCTTCCAGTGCATCTAGGATATTGTTATAGTGCTCTACAAGTTGTGATAGGCATGATCTTCCTGATCGGAATCTGTGCTGATTTTCGTTGAATCTTTCCAGTGTCTCCAAGAAGTCATAGATTTTCTCTCTAACTATTCTTTCAAATACTTTGGTAAGATGGAACGTCAAAGACACCGGTGTATAGTTCTTTGCTTCAGATCTATCCTCTCCTTTATATCCAGGGTGTTTCAGGAGGAAAGGTCAATACTTCGGGAGGTGATAGTATCGGTCATTGTGAGAAAAAGAGTTCATATGAACATGTGTCTAATTCTGAATGGTTACGGAGATAGAGCTGTTTGAATCTACAAATACAAAAGCATTGTTAATGGTAATTAAGAAAGAGAAACCAATGACTGTTTGTAACATTTAATGTTTAAACATTGGCATTTTGAACGGTATCAGATACAGAAATGACAAATTTGTTACAGTTTACAATACGTTTTCGAAAATCCCACCGTCAACCTCAATGCACTTTGCAGCTCATGTGCGAAGATCGCGTGTTGTTCGTCTGAGTTGATCTTGACGTTCCTTTATGCGGGCAGCAACATCCAAAATGCGCACGAGCAATTCGCCTCGTGTATCCCCCTTTCTTTTGTAAACTTGACTTTTCACCCACCCCCACAAACAATAATCTAACGGAGAGAGGTCTGGAGACCTTGGTGGCCATTGAATGGGACCACCGCGGCCGATCCATCGCCCAGGGAAAGTTTGATTTAGGTATTGCATCACCAGACGGGTAGAATGTGGAGGAGCTCCGTCATGCTGAAAGTACATACCAGCGCGTGTAGCCAAAGGAACATCTTCCAATAGTCCTGGCAAATCATTTTGCAGAAATTCTAGGTAACTTTGTCCTGTAAGACGATTCTCTAAAGTAACAGAGCCAATCAGCTGATCATCGATGATACCGCACCACACATTGGCAGAGAAGTGATGTTGAAAATTTGTTTCCACAGTGGCATTTGGATTTTCGTCTGACCACCGATGAGAGTTACGAGTGTTGTTGATACCGTCACGGGTGAAAGTAGCTTCATCGGTGAACAGTATTAATCGAAGCAATCGGCGATTAGCATTTACCCGATGACAAAATTCCAGTCGCATGGCAGCGTCTCCTGGTTGAAGGTGTTGTACACACTGTACATGATATGGATGCAAGCCTTCCTCACGTAATGTTCGCCATACTCTTGTGTGTGGTATACCGAGAGGTGTAGAAATTATTCGTGAGCTAGTAGTAGGACTACGCTCTACCAACTGAAGAATGTTTTCACTTCATCCACATCTTGTTGACCTTCACGTTCAGATGAAACATGAGCACTGGGAAGTGTACCAATCTCACGCAATGTGTTCGAAACCCTGGTAAACATTCTTCGATCCGGAATTCTGCGGTTCGGAAACAGTCGACGGTATTCTGCAACAGCAGCTGTTGCACGTCCATCGCAAAAACCGTAGACATACAACATATCTGCATATTCGGCATGTGTGAAGGTGTGTGGCATTTTTAACACTGCTTCAAATACCAAACAATGTCGCTCACAACAGTCAGCTGTCGATTGGCTTATGTTACATGCTTACATTACAGCTTACATGGTTCAAGGTTATAGGGGAGGGAAGGGGGAGGAAGAGCTGCGCGCGCATCAGATTCAAACAGCTCTATCTCCGTAACCATTCAGAATTAGACACATATTCATATGAACTTTTTTTCTCACAATGACCGATACTATCACTCCCGAAGTATTGACCTTTCCTCCTGAAACACCCTGTATAGGGACAATGTTTACTCTTTTGAAGATACTCAGTAGTTCCCCAAAGTCTCGGGATCTTCTCCATATCCAGTATATGGGTGTGGCATTTCATTTTTACAGTTTTTGATCAATAATGCGTTCCATTTGTCCGGACCTGCAGCTGAATGTGATTTCATTTCTCCTATAGCTCCCGCTATATCTTCTGGGGTAAAATCAAAGTCTGTTATATAATATCCCTGCAATTTCTCTTCAAAAAATGTATCTGTGTCAGGTATCGCTTTGTCACTTTCTGGAGTACTGAAGATTGATTCATACTGGGCTCTCAATGTTTCACATATTTCTTTTAGATCGTCGGTTAGTTCATTATTTCCTTTCCTTGAGGGCCCGATAGTGGCGCGCGGTTTTGTTTTTCTTTTCGCACAGCTAGAGAAGTATTTTGAATTATCCTTTATTACGTTTACCACCTTTTCCTCTTCCCTCTCTGTATAGCCCTATCGATATTCTTCAGTTTCTTGCATTACTTTCCTGGTATTGTTGCCTCTGAAATGAAGTAACTTCTCCGCTACACTCTTTCTTTTGCAGAAAATTGTTTGCTTTCGCCTCTCGAACCAGTTTCTCTTTTCTTTTGGCTGTGCTTTCGGAGCTTATTTTCTAAAATTCCCAGCATCTTTTCTTCCAAGGTTGTTAGCATTTCTTTGTTGTTTCATTCTCTAAAACTGTTTTCCACTCTACGAATTTGGGCCATGTGTGATCTAATTGTTTCCCAATTTATAGTCTTGGAGTTTAAGTTAAAAGTCCCAAATTTGCTTCTTTCTTCAGTATGGGTATTATTTTTATGTTTTTGCCATATTTGTTGATATCTCGATTATGTTTTGGTCTGAGATAACAGTTGGGGGTTATTTTTCTATCAACAATCAAGTTCGCGTTATTCGTGAATACCAGATCTAGGCAGTTATTTTTTCTGGTGTTTTCTGTTGTTATATTATATATATATATATATATATATATATATATATATATATAAGCAAACAACCACAGGGAAAAAGGAAAAAGAAACACGAAATCCGAGCGCTTTCGTAATATTCACATCTTCAGGAACAAGAAGATGTGAATATATTACGAAAGCGCTCAGATTTCGTGTTTCTTTTTCCTTTTTCCCTGTGGTGTTTGCTTATTAATAAGATCACGTGTTATTCTGTGATTTTATCTATATATATATAATATATATATATATTACGAGAACACTACCATTTATATATTTATTATTTTGTATATGATACATAAAAATGAAGGATGGGGCTTACTGAAAAAAAGAACATTATTTTTACGGTCATATGGCTTTAAATCTTCCACCCGTCAGAATCTAAAACTTCACCAATGAGCCATCAACATATACATACATATCATACATAGCCATATGAAGATACCGACGAACTTTCTTCCGCAACTATATATATATATATATATATATAATATATATTATATATATATATATATATATATATATATATATGTCTTAAATTTCCTTTGTTTTTATTACATCTTTTTGTTTGTGTTAATTATAATTTTTTAAGTAATTGCAATCATTGTTTAAACCTTGTAT
This sequence comes from Bathynomus jamesi, assembly GCA_023014485.1. NCBI lineage: Eukaryota > Metazoa > Arthropoda > Malacostraca > Isopoda > Cirolanidae > Bathynomus > Bathynomus jamesi. The sequence continues at coordinate 27,332 of JAJOZX010006138.1, forward strand.
GATTATACAATTTCTTATTCACCATTTTGTGTTTCAGTTTTCAATAAAAATATCGTTTATTTGAAATACGAGTATAGTATGTTTATTGAGACAAAGTGTCTTATGCAAAAGTTAAATGAAAGTCACTGGCAAAAAATTGCCAGTGTTACGAGGCAAAATTACGTTAAGTAAAGGTACACGAAAGTCAAAGTTACTGACAAATAATTGCAGAATTGTTTTGCAGCAGAAGTTACGCGTAACAGTAATTAGAACGGAGTGAAAAGTTAATGTCTGGCAACAAAATTGAATACAGAAATTTGCTTCCTTCGTCCTCATACATTTCTCATTTCAGTCCCAATTTTTCCCTCTTTTTCTTTTTTTTTAACCCTTATTTTGCCTTCGTTTTTCAACCTCATTTTGCTTTCGTTTTCCAACCCTCATTTTACCAGGGAGTTTTCTAACCCTCATTTTGCCCTCACTCGTTTTCAACGCGGAAACAATTTCTCAACAGAGAGAACATAAACAAAACAGAGACTAGTAAAAACTGAATAAGAACACGAACGGCAACTTCAGGCGAAATTGCTCTGATGTTTGCTCTACATCAATGTTTATTTCGTGTTTCGCTCATACTTTCCATAATAAATCAACGAAATTCGTTGACTAACACATCAACATCAGCTTCAGCTAGACTAATTTTTAACAAAAAACTAATATATATATATATATATATATATTCCCTGATGAGGTGTACTGCTGAATACACGAAAACTTGCAATAATTTTTCTTTTTCCTTCTGGGTTTGCATCATATATATATATATACGGATTTATTGTATATGGCGGTAAGCTCCTTCATTATGGGAAGTTCGGATGTTGCAATAAACAATAAACGAAGAAAGGAAAAAGATAATAGCAGTTGACAACCAGTTAGCTTTGAGCCTTTTTTTTTTTGGTAATATACAGAAAAGAGGAAATCTATTTAAAGGCACTTACGATTTTCTGTTAAAAATTTCCGTTATTATTAAAAAAAAAAGTGAGGGGAGTGGAGGTGGGGAGATGAGGGGTTCGAGTTTGTTTGCCATCGATGTGCTGAAGCAACGAGATAGCGAGGAAGAAAAAATTCTTTGCGAAACTTCAAAGCATTTCTGGGATACAATGGAGAATTTGTGAAAGGATGCATGGCAACTCTTTGAATCCTTTAGGAGTGGTCACTGGTCATGCATGCAGCAAAGGAAAAAAGGATTTTATGAACAGCTTCGATGCGCTTTCTACGGTGTATATATATATATATATAATTAAGCTAAGGATATATTTAAAACAGAATCTGAGTTGTGAAGTTGTTGACCTCCACCAACTCTTTCTAAATACCCCACCCCTCACAGAAAAAAAAACAAATTTCATGATTTTTACTAATAAGCGAAATGTGTATCTTGATGAACTGAATGTTGATGAAATCGCTGTGAAGGAATGTACTGTAACAAAATATTTTGGTGCAATACCAGACAAGAATTTACAGTGGAATGACCATGTAAATTATATCTCAAAAATGATTTCAAGACTTGCTATAATGTTTAAACTTAGATATTTGGTTCCTAAACAGGTTTTATTAACTCTGTACCATAATCTTATTTTTCCTTCCTTCCCTTGTATGGGGAAATTCCTCTAACAACGCTTTAAACAGTATTTTTGTCATCTTAAAATGAGTAATAAGGTTATTATCTGATGTTGATTTCCTTGATCACTCTCGTGCATTATTTAAAGAGTTAAAACTATTAAAAATGAAAGATGTAATCAAAATGGCACATTTTATTTTCATTTACGAATGTAAGAACAAAATCATTAACTTACAATACATAAAAAATAGATATTTTGTAACTCATCAAGAAATTCACTCTCATCAGACGAGAAATAGATCAAAGCACGTTATTCCTCAATTTAGATTATCTTCATTTCAGAAATTGCCCATTTCCATTGGACTGAAACTACGAAACAGTAATTTAAATACTAATATAAAAATTATTATTTCAAACGTAAATTCGTTTAAAATTAAGATGAAATCTCGATTGATAATGGAATAGTAATTAAAAATCTAGGATTAAATGTCCATTACTCGTTTATTACTTGTTCATTTCTCGTGTCTAACGTTGAATTCTTTGTACTGTATTGGTATCATCATATCTAAAATGATGACTTTGTATTTGTTTCATATCTATAATAATAATAATAACCTAAGATCGATATATACTGTATTTCTATTATTAGTTCTTTTGTGTACTAACCATAATTTAAAAGTGACTTAGATATCGCGTATTTTATCTATAATTAATTTGAGAGCCCGGGAAAGCCTAAAGATTAAGGGGCAAACTGTATAAAATAAAGACCAATTGACAATATTACTGTATTTAATAATTGTAATATTGTATTAATGTAACATAACAGAAACTGTAATATTTATTTCATAAATTTAAATAAATGAAAAATAAATAATATTGTCATGATGACTTCAATGACTTTACGATAATTTAAATTCATTGTCTATTGTACATCTATTAGCTTGTTTATGTATTTGAAATTAATTAATACTCATTATTCGTGAATTTATATATTATTAATCATAACTATCTGCAAATTGATTATTTTAGCTTTAATTAATGTGAGAGCCCAGTAAAGCCTAAATCTTAAGGGCCAAATAAAATAAATAATTCAACTGACAATTATTTAATGTTAAAATTATTGTAATAACAAAATGAGTTATTCACTCATTCACTTCCTCATATTCATGAAGAAGTGATCAAACAGTGTATGAACATTTTGATGAAACAACGTTCAATTAAGATTGAAGTGTAAATAAATAAATAAAATGTTGAAATTACACTAATGTAACAGAACCTTTACACTCTGTTGATTTCTTATTCAAGTCAGTGTTCGTGTTGATGTAATGACAACTTGACAGTTTTTTCCTCTCCATTTTGTTTCAGCATTTTTGAGTGAAAAGATAAAATATTGTTCGTGTGTCAGCATATTTTTAAAAATTGCTGTGACAGGAACATGATTTTTAACGCTGAATAAAAAAATTAAATTTCAGTTTAATACGAAATGAAACTGAATTTTAGTTGATGCAACAATTTTTGACGAGCGGCTGACGAGAATTTTGTTCCAATAATCTTTTAAAATGTCACTGTTTAATCGAGGTTGGTAGAATCATCTGAAATCAATACTGAAATTAGCGATCCTTCAACATCAAAAAACATTAACAATGTTCGTTTATAAATCTGAAATCTATCTATCTATCTATCTATCTATCTACATGTATGTGTGTATATATGAAGAAGGAAACCACTCTTCAGGAAGACGTAAATTTTTATTTCTTAACACCAATACAATTTCGGCTCCTCGAGAGCCCTTCTCAATTGGTAATGACAGCATAAACAGAGAACAGAGTTTATATATTATACACCTGAAAGTTAATTACACCAGTACACATGTGAAAACTTGTCGATCGATTTTTACAAACTAGTTGGTGATTCTATATAATTTGAGTGCGCTGATCTCAAAAATAGAGTTAGTTTTTCCCTATCACGTATGGTTTTCTTTCTACAGGGTGTGTCATAAATCCCCCATTTATCCCCAAATGTGAACCATCTTATCGAGACCAACATTGGATTGCACATGCTAAACCATAAATTTTGTTGTTATAGACTACAGTAACGCTTACATAATAATGTAGGGTAAATATATATAACAACCAGTCCCTTTCCCAGCAAAATACTCTCTCCCCTCCCATCAATGGGTGGTTAACATTTGGGGACAGATGAGGTATTACAACACCCCTTGTAGCACGTAATCTTTAGGTGATAGAGTAAAACCTAATTAAAGCAGAATTAAATAGCTCCTAGCTCTTGGACAAGCATATTGCTTGTTTATGAAAGAATAAAAAAATAACTGAAAGAAAAAATATATTTACCTTCTTTACTTGCAAACATTTCAGGACTTCTGTACCAAGCGAAGTATGTGTCGGATGCCAATAAATTGTTCTCCTGCAATCTAGACCCCAAACGTTCTGCAGAGTCCTTAGGCAGATTCAAATCCCTGACTAATTCATTTAGTTCGGCTTGGGTTAATGGTTTAAGATCTCGGTCAGCTGTTGGCTGTTCATAAACATCATCACTGTCTGGATTTGGAGCTGAATCAGAATCTGAATTGTATTGATCCAGACTCTCGGGTGGGCGGGGAATAGGAACTTCTGGACCATGGGGTACCGGCCTTATTGCAGATGGCAGACTTGGGTATTGAAGGCTCTCTTTATTCTTTGCATTATAACCTTTAACATTGCAAAAACAGAAGTAGCAGTCGTCGGTATGGTTTCTATGCTCGCGCCATACCATAGGGATCCCAAATGGCAAACTTTTCTTTTTACCTTTGCTCCAATTCCTTAGTGCCGCAACACAAGTAAGACAAACCTTGTGTGGAGCCAAACTTTTGTCTTGAGCTCTTAATTTAATTCCAAAATAAGCATGATAAGCTCTCTTAATGAAGGTCGTTACATTTGTCCTTTGTTTTACAACAACATACCAACCACAAATATAACAAAATATGTCTGGACTATGGTACATCCTCTAGAAGCCATTTAAAATTTTAAAGACGTAATGTTAGAATTATCTATCTGAAAAATATGAAAAAACGAAATTAATTAAAGATAAAAAAGGTAAAAAATTACAAAACGCCCCAAAATTGTTTTGCTAATAACTTTAAAACTGTGGGTGATAGAAAAAAACTAGTAGCATTTTTAATTCAGCGCAGCGAACTGCTTCAGAATCACAACTCAAAATAAAGAAATCGATTTCATGCAGACCGGTGTTATTAATGAACAAACAAATATATAAACCTCAAAATATAAATACCTAGTAACAGAAAATTAATGAAACTTGTTTCATTGAATTTTCTGTGGCTGAAACTCTTGAGAAAGTTATTATTTTTATCATAATGAAAACATTAATATTAATTTTAATTCTTATGCATTGCCTGCCATAATAGTACAGTAATATCACGAAATTTGAAAAATTATGTCATATATTCATAATTCTATATTATATTGATAGATTAACTAAATATCCGCATCCGCGGACATTGAAATTAAAGATCCGCATCCGCATCCGCAGATGTTGAAAAACTGACATCCGGTCCACCACTATGTATATATATATATATATACACATAGTGCGTTCGAAAAGTCTCTCCGCAGTGCTATGTTAAACGCGTAGGAAATTGAAAATCTACAATGTTTTCATTCAATCATGATCTAGTGATTTTATTACATAACCTTTTGATTTTACAGCATGTGTTCAAAGTGTTTTCCACCATTTTGCAGGCACAGAGGAACTCGTCTACATTGTTGTCAAACACTTTTTTTAAAGTGTTGGTTGACTGCGGAGAGACTTTTCGAACGCACTGTATATTCAAAGGGTCATCATTGCATAAATTATAAACGTTTTAACTAAACAATTATAATTATATATGACATATTAGACAGTTTTTAATTAAAAATGTAATTTTTAGTTAAAATTAGCAGCGGCCATAGAATAGAAAAGACCCATTCTTTCTGACTCCTTTGACTCCTGACCTTTATGCCATTCTGTATATATATATATATATATATATATATATATATATATATATATATATATATATATATATATATATATATATAATAGAATGCCCGCTGCGCCTTCCGCAGTAAAAACCTCTCGAAACGCAACTTGGGGAAGGCTGTGAGGGGCGAGTGTGTTACTGAAACCTTCCCTGGTTCTCCCGTAATGTATATACGAAACTTGATGCAGATTACACAAGCCGTTTAGGTGTGTATAAGCGAATAGACAAACATCATCATCATCAGCATTCCATATATATATGAACACCAGAACAAGAGTTCCGAATATGTATTATAGACGTTTCGACCCCTCGCAGGGCTCATCTTCAATGAAAGACCAAAACAAAATCACAAAACAAACTTTGACAAAAAAAAAAAAAAACACTTAAAAGAGCCAAAACAGCGCTGTAATAAAAACAGTAATAGATGACACAATATAACACGAAGAAAAATAAAAATAAATTAAAATTGAAAGGAAAAAAATACGAGTGATTGAGAGGCAGAACCAGGAGAAAATTGTTAATTGATATTCGGTTGGTTGATATAATTTTATAAGATAAATAGTTTCACTGACAGATTTTATGCATTGAAAAAAGGACTCGGTAATTTTTTTTTATCAAGTTCTGATGACTGAGAAGACAAAATAAGAATTGGTAAAGTTTTATTTTTATAACGATCCGATTCGCTAGGAACAATTCTATCGCCACTGTATATATATACATATATGTATATATATTGTATATAACTTCGTACAGGTTTTGTGTATCGGTCTTTCTTCACTCAGACGTCAGGCTGGTGACTCGGTGTAAGAGAGAGTTGTTTTTCTGAGCTCTCCATCTCACATAACCAGGTTCACCCGGCTCCTCTAGAATTGTCCTGAACCAAGTATCTAGTCTTATTTTGAAAACGTCCACACGAACACCAGTTGTATTTCTTATTTCCTTTGGTAACGAATTAAATAGTCTTGTCCCTCTGACAGCAAAGCTATTTTCCTTCAGAGTTGAGGATGTCCTCCGTCTGGCGTTTAGTTTAGAAATACTGATTGCACATTTTCTACCTTTCCTATTTTCCAATGATGTTTCGATGGTTTTGGGGTTCAACTTCATGTTAGTTACTAGTTTCTCTATTATTTTTCATGGTGTACCTCTCTCTTCTTCTTCTTCTTCTTTCAGCGAATATAGATTTAATTCATGTAATCTTTCCAATATTTTTCCCATATATACAGTATATATATATATATATATATATATATATATATATGAAAATGAAAATGAAAAGTTTATTGGCTGAAAGAGAGAACAATTACACTGTGTAACACTGATTCTGTTTATATAGGATTTTTTTTAATGTTTTTATATGCATTTGTGGGCACTGAGTCCAAATCTGGCCTTGGTTTGTGTGTATCATCAATGGTTTCAGAGATAATCCATTTTTCATGTTTTACCAGTATAATGTTATTATGGGCGCAGCAATATCAGAATAATCAGGAATTGTTGAGAACAATCCAGATGTTCGTTGACAGTTTCTTGCTCTAGAAATTGCCCGAAACTTCCACTGTGCTATATAAAGAAGAGCGCAGAGTCTGAGAAGTCAGTAAGTGTGAGCACACAAAGAAAGCAGGTTGTTTGTCTGATGGTTACCAGCACTGAGGTACTGTGTTTCTGTGCTTCTCTGTGCTGACGATTTGAGTGTTATCGATCCTTTTTTATTGCGAACATTATTTCAGTGTTGTGAATACATCTTTTTTCTAGAATCTGTAATCTGTTGCAGATTTAATAACTCTTCTTTCTATATCTGCAGGTTATGATTAATGTAGTATAGTTTGGTAAAGAGAATGGCAACTAGAGCTTGTAAACACTCGCCGGATATATTCTGCTACGTTTGTGGGTATTACATAGGCCCCAAGCAAGTATCGCACAAAATTGTGAAAGGCACCAAGTTCTGGATCGCGTATCGGCTCTATTTTGGTATGCCTATGGGTGACCAAGATAAGCCATGGGCACCCCATGTGATCCACACTTGAAGGGTGGCTGCGGGGAGTACGCAAGGCAATGCCCTTTGCGGTACCCAGAATATGGAGAGAACCAAAGAGCCACCACGACGATTGCTACTACTGCATGGTAGATGTTTCTAAGTACAGGAAAGTTAAAGGAAGGCAGACTCTTCAGTATCCAAGCATAGCGTCGTCCATAGCTCCTGTACCACATGGCGAATGTCTTCCAATACCACGTCCACAAGAACAGGTATCTATCCATTACTTTACCTTCTGTATTTACAGAGTCAAACAACTGCTCACTCAAATCAGGTATGAACAATATAACTGGGACGTGTGTGGTGATTTCAAAATGATTGGTTTCCTGTTAAGTTTACAAGGAGGGTTTACTAAATATTCATGTTTTCTTTGCCTGTGGGATAGCAGGGCTTCAACTGAGCACTATAAAACAGTTCAGTGGCCTCCACGTGAAGGACTGCAACCAGGAAAGTACAATGTATTCAGGGAACCCCTTGTGAAGCCTGACATAGTTCTACTACCACCTCGACATATTAAGTTGGGTCTAATTAAGCAGTTTGCAACTGCGTTAGATTTTGGAGGGGAAGTTTTCCAACAGATTCGGGTCATGTTCCCTAAACTCTCTGAGGCCAAAGTCAAGGCTGGCATCTTCGTAGGACCACAAGTGAAGGCGCTGTTGAATTCAAAGAACCTTGAAGCCAAGATGACTCCGATCGAAAAAGAGGCTTGGTGTGCTTTCCGTGATGTGGTTCGTGGGTTTTTAGGCAACCATAAAGCACCAAACTATAAGGAGTTAGTGTCAAACTTGATTAAGTGCTATGGCAAAATGGGGTGCCGTATGTCTTTAAAATTACACTATCTGCATTCACATCTAGACTTTTTTCGTGATAACCTGGGCGATGTGAGTGAAGAACATGGCGAAAGATTCCATCAAGATATTCAAACGATGGAGAAAAGGTACCAGAGCCATTGGGATGCTTCCATGATGGGAGACTACGTATGGTCGCTGATCAGAAAGGATAAGAATGTTCATACGCGGAAGTCGCGTTCTTCAGTGCATTTTTAAGGAACGCACACTGCATAACGAGGCTTGTTATTCTCTTATCGGTTCTCCTCATGATATATATTATAGCCTTTGCACCATTTTGGGTTTGTCAAACAATTTTGGCTCAATAAACATTAATTTCCAATAGTGATTTTATTTTCAGAAAATATTTGTGTTAGCCTTCTTTATATACTTTGCCATATGAAAAGTGTGATAACCTATATTTTTGAAACGGTTGATGATAGAGCAAAAGCAATATCATTTTTGGAATCAGCGCCCCGAAATCATTAAGAAAACGACAGAAAAATCACAATAAACAGAAAAATTTTCAAATTTTGTTACCCAGTGTTATAGTTATGGAACTGTAAGGCGCAACACGTTTTACATCTTTCAAATTTCTTATGCCATAACATTTTCCTCAACATCTATCAAACGTTTCATCAATGTAATTTATGAGAATCTTATAAAATTTATTTTAACATATATATTAAATATCTAATATATGATGTTTTAATAGTATATAAATCTCTTTGCAACGTCTATCTATATCGCGCTTTGATGGATGCGTTCATTATAAATTAAATTCAAGGGTTTACTGATCGTGGAGATTTAGCAAATGCATTTATTTCCAATATACTGTAATAAGAGAGAATTAAACTGGGGTATGTGGCGATGAGTAAACTCACCAAGATATGGAAAGACGACAATGTCAGCAGAGCGCTAAAGATTAGATTATACCAGGCAATAGTGGTACCAACAGTTTTATATAGTTCGAAGTGCTGGACGATGAAGTTTAAAGAAAAGAAGAAGTTATTATCGTTAGAAATGTATTGTCTGCGCCGAATTTGTAACATCAGTTGGTATCACAGACGAACAATTGAATATATAAGGGAATTGACTGGCGTTAAATTCACCATAGTGGACAGAGTGGTGGATGCGCAGAGAAGATGGTACGGCCATGTGGAGAGGATGGGGGAGGACCGACTTCCGAGAAGGCTGATGTACGGAAGAATAGTGGGATCGAGGCCCCGGGGACGCCCAAAGACGACGTGGCTCAAGACAGTAGAAAGAGAGAATCCGGGTTTAACCTGGCGCCAGAGAACAGATCTGGCCAGAGACGGGGCGCAGTAGCGAGATTACCGACGTGGGAGACGCATCGCACGGGACCCAACCTGGAGACCTCCAGATAGGAACCAAGTCTAAGTCTAAGTCTAAGTCTAAGTCTAATAATTATAATAATAATAATATTATTATTATTATTATTATTATTATTTACTAGTACAGTTCCCGTCACTTCGCTGACGGTTAGACAGGCTAAACTACAAAAAAAGAACCCAGCCGTGAAAATTTTGAGCTTCACATTGTGTCAACATTTCTGAATCTGGTATCTCCCAAAACCTCCTCACCCCCATTCATACAACTTTGGGGCTACCCCCTCCCCATTACCCCCACCCCTATTACCCCTACCCCTCCCCATTACCACACCCATCCCCCATTACCCCCACCCCCACACTTCCGCCCACCCCCACCCTTCCCCCACTCCCACCCTTCCCCCCACCCTTCCCCCCACCCTCACCCTTCCCCCATTGCTAAACTACAGAAAAGAACACAGTCATGAAAATCTTGAGCTTCACAATGCCGCCCGTAATACAATTTCTGAATTTTTTTCTCACAATTTTTTCTCACAATTTCTGAAAGTGTGACGGACGGACAGAGAGACAGACAGACGGACGGACAGCTCTCTTATTATTATAGATTACTAGTATAGAAAATGATATACAATATTATAAAATACTAAATTTTTCTTATAATTTTGTAATTCTTTATGAACAAAGAGCCATTCAAAAATATTTTATTAGATTTTGCTTATACACTACAAAGATTGCTTAATTAACAGTGATATTGATTCACGCAATCGAGACAAACGCACGTATATTTCAACAATACGATCACGTTTTGCAATATAAATTGGATCGTTGCCGAAGGTAAGATATAATAAATTTCCAATATTGTATTATGGTCGTGTTTATAATTGTCAGTGTTTTTGCCTTCCTCATTTACTTATTATTATTATTATTATTATTATTATTATTATTATTGTTTCGACGTAAATCACAGTTGTTTCAGGGTATGATGTTACATTTATTGTTACAATAACGTTTATTTTATTTTTTAGTGTTCATTTCTGCGTCTGTTTGAATTCAGAAAGTATCGTGATTCACTGCAACAAATGCATTGTTCAAGTTTCAACGTATTTGGGAATGGAAAAGCTTTTTACACACTTTCGCCATTGCTGAATTTTAAAATTCATGTGATGTCTCTCTTGATTTTATTGTGATGTTGTCTATCAAGACTATTTGAGTTTAATTATTACGTTACTCTTGATTTAAATGGTGATAAGTGATTATTAGAGGTGGCTATATATGTATATCACTGTCATTTATATTTCAAAATCCTATTTTGATTGACGTTAAGTATAATATATATATATATATATATATATATATATATTAAGCATGAACAAGCATGATTTTGCATAATGCAAAATTACCACAGACAGAAAAATTGTTTAAAATGCGAGAAAATTTGATTGGGGTGACATAAAAATTTGCTTATTATATATCCCATCAAATATTTAATCAAAACAATAATAAAAATTATTTTGTTAAATTATGAAATTTTAAATGTGGTTATATATATATTATACCTAAATATGTTTAAGTCTTTGTACATTATAAAAGAACTGTTAACTGACCTTGACGAGGGAAAGTTTAACCAACACATACCGTAATACAACATGTCAACCAGAAATTCATTAACTTGAAAAATATTTAACAGAAATTCACAATTCACGTATAGATCTATCACGGAATAAATATATTTATTTGGTATATTTCATATATTTCATATATTTACTTATACTGTAATGTTTAAAAATTTGAAAGCTGTCTGCATAATAAATGAACTGTTATGATTTGATAGTGGCTGTACAGTATTTTTCATGTTACTCAAAAGTTGATTGATTAAATACATTTGACTGAAATTTCAAGGCCAATTTTTTTTTTCAGTGCACCAGGATTCGAATCCAACACCTCTTGAGTAGAAAGCGAAGGCGTTGACCATTCAGCTACGACAGGATAAAAGTTAATACAACCTTGTACATACTATTAACCCCCTGTATTGAAGCTAATGATAACATTTGATTCGACTCTTGTCGTAGCCTAGTGGTCAGCGAGCGCCCTCGCCTGTTCGAGTCAGGGCGTGGAAATTTCTGCCTTATTCGTGCGTTTTAAAGCTTTATATTCCTTCTACGGAATTACATGCTATGTTGCACTAGAGATTTGAATAAAATTTTGTCATTAGCTCGAGTGGAGTGGGGGTTAATACATAAAACTCCTCTGAGCGCAAAAGCGTTATGCGTTTCCTGTATTAACTTTCAGCCTGTCGTAGCCTCATAGTCAGCACCCTCGCCTTCTACTCATGAAGCGATGGTTTGAATCCAATCGGAGACAATATACATATATACAGGGTGGGCCAAAAGTCTGGATCCATAGGAAACTATTTATTTTAATACATAAATTACAACAAATGGTAAATACTTAAAATGAATATCAACTTTAACTCGTAAATGCGTATTCGTGATACTGTACAGTAGTTCGTACTCCAGTATAAATACTCAAATACCTTTTTTATTTCAGCCCAGAAATGGCTTCGAATCTAACAACAGAAGACCGGGTAGAACTTGTGCTCATGCACGCAAGATAGGGCGCTACACACAGAGAAGTTGCTACCGAATTCAATAGAAATCATCCTGATAAGCATCCAGTAACACATGCGACTGTTGGCAAGTTGTTTAAACGTTTCAAAGAAACAGGAAGTGTACAGGATCGACGGCGTTCTGGTCGTCCAAAAACTGCAACTGATGAAAATACCTCTGCAATGGTATGTGAAACTTTAACGAATAGTCCAGTAAAGTCAACAAGAAGATTATCAAATGAAACACGCATCTCGAGAACGTCAATTCGAAGAATTATTAAAAATCATAAATTCCATCCCTAAGTGTCTCGATGTCAGAGGCCGCCAATTTGAGCATTTGTTATAATTTGTTGTTTATACTGGAGTACGAACCACTGTACAGTATCACGGATGCGCATTTACGAGTTAAAGTTGATATTCATTTTAAGTATTTACCATTTGTTGTAATTTATGTATTAAAATAAATATTTTCCTATGGATCTATATATATATGTGTGTGGTGTGTGTGTGTGTGTGTGTGTGTGTGTGTGTGTATACATACGAGGAACAGTATTAGCTCCCTTATTATTCATAATCATGCTAACTGATAAAACTGACGAAGTTACCAACAATAGCATAGTAACATCCTTTGCTGATGACACAAAAATTAACAGAATAATAAGAATTAACTGAGAAGATAAAAATCTCTACAAACAGACATAAACAAAATCTACAGTTGGGCTGAAGGCAATAATATGAAATTTAACACTGAGAAATGAGAACGGAAGAAGTGAGAAACTAAAATCAATGGAATACCATGCCCCAAATTGCCCCATATGGACAGGAAATTCAAAGAAACTCTAAAGCAAACGATTTAGGAGTTATAACGACTGACGACGCGAAATATGGAACACAAAATAAGAGAGCAGTAAACAAAGCAAAAAGAATAAGTGAAGAGATAATGGAACCTTTTAAAAGAAGGAACAGGAATATAATAATACCTCCTTTGAAAGTACTGATCATACTGAAGGTGGGATATTGCTCAGTCTTAACATCACCATATAAAAAAAAGACATTTGTCATCTAGAAGGGATTCAGAGAAACTTCACAGCCAAGTTCAATAGGCGAAAATAACTAAATTACTGGGAAAGATTATGTAAATTAAATTTTTACTCGCTGGAAAGGAGAGAGAGGCACACCATGTTTTACACTTGGAAAATAATAAACTAATCCTTAATCTCACTTTAAGTCAATAACCATTCAAACAACAGTGGAAAATAGGAAAGGAAGAATGTGTCGTGTTTTCAGACTAAAGGCTAGACAGGGGACATCTTCAACCCTAAAGGAAAATAGCTTTGATGTCAGTTTTATTGTTCAACGAAACTGTCCAAGGAACTACGGAATATGACTGACGAGTGATAAACGTTTTCAAAAGAAACTAGACATCTGGCTAAGAAGAATACCAGATGAGCCGGGAGTACCTGGATATGTGAAGTGGAACCGCAAGAAACCAACTCTCTGCACCAGGTCAACTTGAGATGAGGGACAACAAGTCTGACCTCCGTGAAATGAGGTATCATCGCCTGGAACAGTATATGCTAGTATGAAAATACAATTCTTTTTTGTGTGCATAATAGCACCTACAGTGAAAAGGCCGTGACGCATTGTAGCTGGGCACACAACACCCTTTTCTTCAGCTTGTAGGCATAGTGCTGCTGCTAGCTGATTCTCCACTTGTAAGATTCGGTCATAGCTCACACTGAGTCCGAGATTGTACAGTTGTGTAACCAATTTCTTGGATCTGGTCTGTGTGTGAATATTGAGCCCTATATACAGGGTGATTCAGCAAAGAGTACATTAAATTGGAGGATGAAATCCTTGGATAATTCTAAACCACGATGTTTCTATGGTAAAATGTCAGATTCTGCATAGTTTCCATGTTACAATACATTAAAGATGTTGTATTAATGAGAGTGAATATGAAGTGAAACCCCCGTAGGTTTTTGTAATAATTTATTCACAGATCTCTACAGTGTGACCCCTCTTTGTTACAACCTAAAGGAAATGTTCAAAGTTGCCCCCTTCTGCCTCAATGCAGGCCTGTACACGTCGTACCATTGAATGTCTGACGCGTTCCAGAAGAGAACATCTTGCCCGAGCATCAAGGGAATATCTGGATACTGTTTATCCCAACAGGTGGATATGGCGTGGTGGCCCCGTTCCCTGGCCACCCCGCTCCCCAGATCTTAACCCTTTGGATTTCTACCTGTGGGGCGATTTAAAGACGTTGATGTATGACACAGAGGTTCAAACAAGAGAGGAATTATGGCCACGTGTTCGTGACAGGTGCGAGCAAATTAAACATAGTCCAGGCATTCTGGAACGCGTCAGACATTCAATGGTACGACGTGTACAGGCCTGCATTGAGGCAGAAGGGGCCAACTTTGAACATTTCCTCTAGGTTGTAACAAAGAGGGGTCACACTGTAGAGATCTGTGAATAAATGATTACAAAAACCTACGGGGGTTTCACTTCATATTCACTCTCATTAATACAACATCTTTAATGTATTGTAACATGGAAACTATGCAGAATCTGACATTTTACCATAGAGACATTGTGGTTTAGAATTATCCAAGGATTTCATCCTCCAATTTAATGTACTCTTTGCTGAATCACCATATATAGTGGTAATGGCGGTTCATAGTCTGGATTTGGCTGCAGTTGATGCTTTCTTTTTGCAGTTGAATATGATGGTCTGTGAGGTTGTCAGACATTTCTGTGAGTCTGTTGAATCTTGGTCTTTCAGGTTAGCTCCATTGAGCAGCATGGGAATGAGCAGTTTGAGACTGGTTGGTACTGACTTCTGTTGGCATTCGATAGGGAAACTCCCATCAAATTGATCCTTTTCAGAATTGAAAATGTCTTGCCTCACAATCTTCGCAGCTTTCGCGAGGGTTAGGGCAGATGATGTCAATTTTATGTGCCTCTAAATGGCTATAACTTTGTTAATAATGTTGATATGAAAACGACCCAAACATCATCAGAACCGTCTTGAGACTGCCTACAAATCATATATTTAAGATATTTTTCCAAATTCAATAATTGAGGAGTTATATGTTTCCAACTACGCAAAACGTGAACCGTAATTTGGTCGAAATTCCCAATTTTGGGTTTTGTATGAAAACAGTATGAACGATTTTTATGATTTAATGGCTCCTATCAAAATTTTATTGTTTACGGTCTGTGGACCCACAAAAAGTTATGGTGCTTTGGTCCAATCGTTCCCCTTACATTCACTAAGCAACCTGACTATAGTGTTGTTATGAATATGTGTATTTGAAATGTTACCAATTTGTACCGGTCGTCCTGAAAGGGTTAAGAAAATTTTAGAAGTTCAAAATCTTGAAATTTAAGCGTTTCATCCTTTAGCGCATAATCTTTTATTTTTTTTAGATAAATTGGGATAAATATATTTTGGGACACCCGATCTGAAATAAAAGTAGTTACTAGAAACACACCATGGATCTCAAAGTTTCATGAAAAAGTTTCACAAAAATCAGTCCAGCCGTTTCGACCTGAAAAGAAGACAGACGAACAGACGGACAGGCGAACATGCCGTGAATTATGGTATGATGATGATGATATATTCTTTCTAAACGCTGCCGCTAAATATTTTTGTTTTTTAGCTTTGAAATTTTAACGCCAAATGTTTTTTGTTATTCTTGTCTTGTTCTTTTTAAGGTTTATTATTATGCACACAAAAAAGATTTGCCTCTTTTGCAGGATGCATTTTTCAGACTTGTCCATGATTTTTGTCGGCAATGCTTTTTTGTTTTAAACACAAATTTTGCACAAAATTACCGCTCATCCTACCTTTTAAACAGAAGTTTTGGATCACCTGAAGATCAGGGCCCCCAGCCTTCTCTAGTTAGCCTTATAAGGCTAACTAACGAAAATATCACGACCTAACCTAACCAATCGTTAGGTCAACTGTATGCCCTTGACGATTGGTTAGGTTAGGTCGTGATATTTTCGTTAGTTAGCCTTATAAAGCTAACTAAAGAAGGCTGGGGGCCCTGATCTTCAGGTGATCCGAAGATTTTAACCCAGTGAGAACTTAACATTTACTTTAAGCTCGTGACCTACTTACAGTTTGAGTGCAGCTTCACAAACTTGGTCTCACTGGCTTTGGATGTGTAGCTCAAAAATTTTAGGGCTGCATTATCTTTATAAATTTATGGACTGACTTGCTTTTCCTTGATTTCACAAAAGTTAAAAAAAATTGGGGTCACCTGAAGATCAAGGCCCCCAGCCTTCTTTAGTTAGCCTTATAAGGGTAACTAACGAAAATATCACGACTTAACCTAACCACTCGTCAAGGGTGTACAATTGACTTAAAAATTGGTTAGGTTAAGTCGTGATATTTTCGTTAGTTAGCCTTATAAGGGTAACTAACGAAGACTGGGGGCCCTCATCTTCAGTGATCCAAAAATTGTACAAGCGTGGTCTGACAAGATGCTCTAAATGATTTACAATTTTTTACCACAAACAACACAAATTATGAAATACTGTAACTCCGTTGGTCGAAGCTTAGACATAAGCTTAAACATAAATTTTGCTCTAATATTTTTTTTTGTAGTGATCAAATATGTTCGATCTTTACATCCAATTATTCGCGACGACATCCTCTATCTTTTGATGTAAATTGCATATGATGTAGTTTCTTCTGAAAAAAGTTATAGCCTTCAGAAGAGCCCTCTGCGAAGTACTAATCGGGGTCAAAAAAAGATTCGTCCACGCATGGTAGTGTATAGACAATAACCTAAAATTAAAGATGTACTCACAGAAAAACTAAATAGATTTAAAAAGCTGATTTTTTTTTTTTTTTTTATTTGAAATTCAGCGACGCTTCAAACAAATTGAAGGATGTGGATGAAAATATTTTCTCCCTTTTGTCGTATGCAGTTCATATTCCCCATCAGGCTACTCTTTATTAATGAAGCAATATAAATATGAGATATGAGGCATATTTGTGCGCTATTTAAAATTTATTTTCTGAAACCTTATATTTGTTTATTTAAATATCATTATTTCTAGCAGATCAGGATAAAATGGATGAAATATTCTGAGTCTCTCTCTCTCTCTCTCTCTCTCTCTCTCTCTCTCTCATCCCGATAATTAATAATTCATTGATCACATAAATAACATCCTTTTCAGTTATATGGTGGGCCATTTATATTTGACACATTTATTTATTTTTGTAATAAATCAAGACTGAACAAAATAATGCAAGTTTTTATTATATCAAAGTGAAGTAGAAACATGGAAAATTGTCGCACTATTACAGGTGCGGATAGGTCTTCTTGGTTCAGCACTGTTTTCTGGTAAGCCTCGATCCTCAGACCTGTCCGCACCGGTTTTCTTCTCTCTGGGTATTATTGACGAGCAAAGTTTACAAGACACGTCCCAAAAGTAGAGCTAAACTTAATTAAAATCAGGATTAACAAAGCCATCGCTGCTATTGGTGAAGACACACTCAGGACAGTAATGAACAACGTAGTGGTTTGATGCAGGATATGCATCAATTATGAAGGACAGTATTTAAAGAGTGTGATTTTTAAGACGTAGATCCGTGATAGTGCAACAATTTCTCATGTTTGCACTTCACTTTGATGTAATAAAATCTAATATCGCACCCATCCTTTGGGTAAATTCATTTCTAGAATTTGAGGCAAACGACACACAATAATTATACGCATTATGCACTTCCTTTAAGCAATATCATGTGGGGAAGAAACAAATAAAATTAATTTACAGGAAGAGGAAGTGAGGTAATTGTTGAAGCGGAAAGACAAAGAGACCTCATACCACTCTAATTTCCTCCTGTTTTCAGAGGAATGACTCTGAGTAGTAATAGCTCTTTTCACCTAATTTATTATATACGTAAAGCTTTGAACGAAGTTCAGCGGCACAAATACACATTCTGTGTAGCGGAGAAATAAATAAAAATCGGCGAGAAATTTAACGAAGTTTGGATTTTCTTTATGACGTATTTAAAGGTAAGATGTTGTAATTAACTGCTCATTATATGTAACTATTTCTCTCTAATTGTTAGTTAGATCCAAGTGGGTTATAATCAGCGATCGTATCTCAGTGGGTAACTCCGTTCATTTGTAAGCTAAATGAAAACACAGGTCGGGAGTTCAAGCCCCGATGATACTGGTAATAGTAATTCCCATAGTTAGTGTAATAGACTGCATTAGTATGGCATAACCGCTGTGCCAGTTCCTGGCTCTCATCACCGATTATTTATCATTGGTCGACAAAATCGAACTGTTTTCTCTCATCAAAGATGTATACACACTTTTCTAGACCAGTTTTGTACGCTGATTCCAAATAGAATAGAGGAGAATAGAATACCCTTAATTAATGCAGCTACTTGTTATAAATTAATAATAATAAATAAATAAATAAGTAAATAAGTATTATTAATAGTTAAAACATGTATTACAATATAAAATAATATTAATGGACAATATTCAACAATATTAGTGGACATTAATCCTAGATTTTTGTTAGTATGCCATTATTAATCGGGATTTCAACTTGGTTTTAAACAAATTTACATTCAAAATATTTTTTATATCGGCATGCAAGTCATTCCATAGTTTCAATCCAATGAAAATAGGTAGTTTTTGAGATGAAGATAATCTAAATTGAGGTATAACAAGCTTTGATCTATTTCTGGTCTGATACGAGTGGATTTCTTGATGAATTACAAAATATCTATTTACCCATTGCAAATTAATGATTTTGTTCTTACACTTATAAATAAAAATAAAATGTGCCAGTTTGGTTATATCGTTGAGCTTTAGTAGGTTTAGCTCTTTAAATAATGCACTAGAGTGGTAAAGGAAATCAGCATCAGATAATAACCTTATTGCTTGTTTTTCGATGACAAAGATACCATTTAATGTGTTGTTAGCGGAGTTTCCCCAAACAAGGGTGCAGTATGTTATATAAGGAAGAACAAGAGTATGATAGAGAGCCAATAAAACTTGTTTAGGGACTACATTTCTAAGTTTAAACATTATAGCAACGCTCCTTGAAATTTTTTTCGCGAGATAATTTACATGATCACTCCATTACAAATTCTTATCTAGCATTACACCAAGAAATTTTGTTGCAGTACACTCCTTTATGGTGATTTCATTAATATTAAGTTCATCAAGATATACATTTCTTTTATTAGTAAAAATCATGAAATTTGTTTTACTGGTATTTAGGAAGAGTTTATTGGTGATCAACCATTTCATTACACTGATGAATTCTGAATAAAATATATTCTTAGCTGTATTAACATCTTTGCAAGAAAAAGAGACAGTTGTATCATCTGCAAACATTATGAAGTTCAGTATATCAGATGAACGTGGAAGGTCGTTTATATATAATAAAAATAACAGAGTACCCAGAACTGATCCCTCTGGTATACCATGTTTGACAAGCGCTTTAGTTGAGCAAACCTTATTTACTAATACAAAATGATATCTATTGGACAAATAACTTTTAAACCAATCACTGATTGCTCCTCTAAAGCCGCAATATAATTTATTAAGTAGAATATTATGGTCTATTACATCAAACGCCTTACTCAAATCCATAAATATTGATATCATTATGTCTTTGTTCTCCTTAGCTATATTTACATATTTCATAAGATTTAAAATAGCCATTTCCGTTGTTTTATTATTACGGAAGCCATATTGATTTGGAGATAATAAATTGTAGGATTCTAAATATCGCTGCATTCTACTTTTTACAATTTTTTCAAAAACTTTGCTGAACACAGATAATGAACACACCGGCCTGTAATTTGTTGCTAGTGTAGAATCACCCCCTTTAAAAAGGGGTGTTATACAACCAGTTTTTAGCATTGATTGGGAATATTCCTTTGGAAATACTTTGTTTGATAATTAATCTTAGCCAAAGTTACAGATATCTTAGCTTTAACAAGTTTTAATATAGGTACAGGAATGTTATGAATGTTATTTTTTGTATTTTTTAATTTACCAATAATATTCTGGACCTCAGTAGAGGTAGCAGGAACAAACGAAAATTTATTTATTGGGCTGGGTGGCATATATTCTAGAGGTGAGTGATCATTATTTATTAATTGTGAGCGAAGCTTATCCGCTACTGAAGTAAAATGTGCATTTAAAGAGTCTGCAATAGCAGTATCATCAGTAATTTCTTTATTATCACCATTTAATTTCTCTATTGAATTTTTCTTAATTTGTTTTCTGAGAAGATTGTTTATGGTTGTCCAAGTGTTTTACATGCCGTCTTTATGTTTGGAAAATTGTTTGTTATAATGGTTATATTTTGCAATTTTGATTATTTTAGTTAATTTGTTTCTGTATTGAGTATATTGTATTTTAGGAATTTTGCTCTGTAATTGCAATTTGAATAATTTATCTCTGTTCTTTATTGAAGTGATAATTCCTGGAGTGATCCATGGATTTGCGACACTTTTGGGCGAAACCGTTTTTCTCCTTAAAGGAAAGCAAATATTAAAAATATGGAATAAGGTGTCATAGAAGAACTGAAACATATGATTTGGGTCATTTAAAGGTTCGTCACAGTCAAGTCGAGTATTTTCTACAGCCCCAATAAATTTTCTTTTGTTAACCTCTGAGAATATTCTGTAATCAATAGTTGTTTTGTCCGCAACCTGAACAATGTTATTGAATATAGCGTAAGTAGGAAAATGATCACTGATGTTTGTGGTTATAATTCCAGAATTTATGAGGGCATTGCTATTTACAGATATATTATCAATCGTAGATTCTGTTATTCGATTGCCATAGATGCAGACTCGAGTGGGTTTGGTAATAAAATGACTAAGATAGAAAGAATTCATTAAGTTTAAAAATTTATGAGAGATGGCTTCAGATTTCAAATTGATGTTGAAGTCACCCGCAACTATGGCATTCAATTTATGAAAGTTGCATAACATGTTATCTAAGTGAATTAAAAAGCTATTGATATTATTATTACTGCAGGTGGTCTATATATTGCATGGACAGAATATATATTACTTTTGTCTTTTATATTCACAATCAGGTTTTCATTGTCACTATTACATAGAGAAAATACTTCGTTAGAGTCGTAAGTTTGATGCACATACATAGAGATACCCCCACCAATCTGACCATCTCTTATATCTGTTTTCAATTTTCCTCTAGCACGTCTACAGCAGTTATCGAAATATGACTGCTGTTAATTTCAGCACAATTTATCGTAAAAGTACAACTTATTCATAAAAGGAAATGTATACCAACCTAAAAACGTTGGGAGCACGATTTTTTTTTGTAAACCTTGTCCGGATCGTCGAGGTACAACATCCAGCAGTAGTCTGCCAGCATACTTTCGTTCCAGAAACCTTGGTAGCGATTTTCCATTGACTGGAGGTCTTGATAGAAGCGTTTCCCCTGTTCGTCACTCATCACGCCAAGGTTTTCGGGAAAGAAATCTAGATGCGAATGTAAAAACCGTATTTTCAAGGACATGTGACATCCCATTTCTTGATATGCATCGAGCAGTTTCTGAACTCCATCTTTGTATGCGGGAGACTTTTGGATACCGAAGAAGTTTCCACAAATCCATTTGAAAGCCTGCCATGCTTTTAGTTCTAAGGCATTGAGGCTTTCTTCAAAGCCTTCATCCTGCAGAACTCCCTGATTTGGGGCCCCACAAAGATTCCCTCCTTCAATTTCGCGGCACTGATGTTTGAAAATTTCTCAACAAGGTATCGAAACCCTCTCGAATTCGGCTTATCCATCGCTTTCACAAATTTTTCATTAAGCCGAGCTTAATGTGGAGCGGTGGCAGGAAAATCTTCTTTGGATCAACTAAAGGAACACACTGGACACTGCCCGTTTCTGGCTCGTATGTGCTTCTTTGATGCCAGTCACATCTGATGTAATGATCCGCGGTAGCACGGCTGTCTCATAGGCATAGGAAACAACAGTATTTCGTGAACCTCCTTGCATGCCTATTAACATACCAATGACTTCGAGATCACCACAGATATTCCATTGATGAGTGCTGTATTGGATTGCTTC
The DNA here is from genome assembly GCA_023014485.1 of Bathynomus jamesi. Lineage (NCBI taxonomy): Eukaryota > Metazoa > Arthropoda > Malacostraca > Isopoda > Cirolanidae > Bathynomus > Bathynomus jamesi. Next base: position 49,875 of record JAJOZX010006138.1, read on the forward strand.
GAGTAGTATATTCATGTTATCGTACGTCTCCTTTAGATGAACGGAGTGGGCGATCGGGATGGACGTCTTTAAGTTCCTGTTATGCAAGAGAACCGCTTTCAAGCTTCGTTGTGAGGAATCAGTAAAAAGGCGCCACTCAGATGGTGTATGTACCTGTGACAAGTTCTCGAAAAGTCCATTGATATCATGGCAATAGCAGAGCGGACCGTCTACTGTAAAGAATGTCGCCAAATCATGGTTTCGTTTTCGATAGTGATACACTATGACGTTCTTCTCAAGTAAGTGTTTCTGCTTGAGTCTCGAGGAGAGAAGTTCTGATTTCTCTTTGGAGAGGGCTAGGTCTCTAATGAGTCATTCAACTCATTTTGGGTAAGCCTCTCCGGCTCCGATTGCTCTTTGTCAGGTGTGTAGTCAAGATCGGCCGAAGGTCTCGCATCTCCGCCAATCGCACCTTCGTCGGATTCCCTTTCGTCTTCTAAAGAATTGAGTCCATGCTGTGGAGGTACCGGAATCAGCATCGTGTCATCGTGAGGGAACGCGGAGTCTACGTTCAGATAAGCGATGTTTTGCTTGTTCTTCATGGAGAATCCAGTTATGTTAACATTGCAAAACTAACAATCGCCATGATGGTCTCTTGGCTCCCTCCATATCATGGGTATAGCGAACGGCATCGACATTTTTCTTTGGTTTAACCAGTCACGTAATCCATTCGAACATAGCGATACAGATAACATGTGGCGCCCACGCCTTATCTTGGTCGCATAGTGGACAGCCGACGTATAACCAGTAAGTTTTCTGAAGATTCATCGCGATTGTGCGGCGTTATGATTTAGCCGCGAACGAGCCACACACGTAACAGAAATTGTCGGGGTGATTTTTACACTTTTGAGGCATGATGATCGATGAGTGGGTTGATGTAAATCACCTAAAAACATAAAATGTGTAAGTGGGCGACACAAAACAAAACAAAACACAACAGACAACTAGACATGTGACTGTTACGCCAAAGAATAAAAGGGTGTACATGTGCAACGTTTGCAAAGTTGTGGCCAGCAACTGCTCTCACCTAAAATACCACAAGACAACCTGCGGAAAGCCTAAGTTGAAACGACAAAATGCCATACATGAAGGTACAGAAAAGGTAAAGCAAAACCTACACCTAAGCTGCAACGACAAAATACTCCGCTATATGTATAAAGGACGCATATTATATATTGTGTATATAGTATTATATATTATATTATATATAGTTATATGCATATTATACAGGGTGTCCGAGAATTATCTGTATAATTTTTGGCTGTTATTAAAAGTCAACCATGAAGTGTAGAAATTCCAGTGTTGTCCCATTTTACAGAGAATCTCATTAAGTTTTTTCTGATACCAAGTTTTGACAAGTTTTTTAGAAATTCCAGTGTGTCCGAACATTATCTGTACAATTTCATCTTTTAATAAAATTCTTGATAACACACGTAAAATTCTTAAACAAGATTATTTAGAATCTGTATTTTCAAAAGTTTCTTTTATTAAAGTAACGTTGTTACAAACATTCGATATGTGCACCATTAGTGATTCGCAAAACATCCAATCGATACTCCAAATGTTGCCATGTACGCTGCAGCATATCCACATCAATTCGCTCAATAGCAGCTGTGATTCTTGCTTTTAAATCATCAATGTCTGTCACCCGCGTACATTTCTAAAAAACTTGTCAAAATGTGGTATCAGAAAAAACTTAATGAGATTCTCTGTAAAATGGGACAAACTGGAATTTCTACACTTCATGGTTGACTTTTAATAACAGCCAAAAATTGTACAGATAATTCTCGGACACCCTGTATATTATAATGAGTATTATAACTTATTAATATATATATATATAGAGTATTATATTATATATATATATTATATAGAGTATTATATTATATATATATATATTATATAGAGTATTATATTATATATATATATATTATATAGAGTATTATATATATATATATATATATTATATTTATTATATATATTATGATAGGTCTCATCTCGAAAACTAGACGTGCCAGAGGAAAACCGAAACAGATTTGGAATCAGTGTCCCAACAGCTATCTAGCCCACCATATTATATCTAATGAAAAATACTTGTTGGCCAATGTTATTATTATTATTATTAGTAGTAGTAGTAGTAGTAGTAGTATCATCATTAAATTGTTTCGATATTAAGTAAATGGACAATACTATAAGTTATGAAGCTGTTACATAGCTCCAAAGGTATATATTTAAATCTCAGAATTCCTTCGTAGGATTTCCTTTTTTTGAGAAGTTAGTTAAAAAAATTGGAGTTCCAGTTTGACCGAAAGCCAACAGATTAGAAAACGAAGCGTAGTTAGGTTATATATATATATCAGTGGCGTGCGGTGGGTACGTCTACAGGATAAGCGGTATTGCGTGCGAGCACACGTACTATATGTACAATTAGGCCGGGTCGAAATTTTATATTGAAAAGGTACATATTGTGCGGGGTTTGAATGGAACACAGGAATCCCTCATAAATTATTTTCGCTGTTTAAAGCCTCCTACCTCTGGCACCATTTTTCACTTTTTGACCTATATTGAAGAATATTCCATTTATACGAGACTTATTCTACATTCAGGTTTTTTGATGACATAAATCTTTATCAACGTATAATATTTTATTTAATAATGTACAGTATTAGGAAAATTAATTAAGTACAACAATATATTCAGAAGAAAAAATTAAAGGCATAATAAATGTGCTAAAATTTAATTAACTTTTTCATTGTTCCTTATCACACCAAAAGGGAAGAAATTTTCAATATCATTAGGAAATTTTATTTCATGTTTCTTACTCATTCCATTGGGCCTTTCATTCAAACTTGGGCAGTTTTCTCCTTGATTCTAAAATTGTTTAGCAGCGGTGGAGGAGTAATGATCTCTTTTTGCCAATCGATCATCTCAGTGTAGTCAGTAGATTGGAAATTGAGGGTTCGAGGCAACTCAAAGTTTCTGATACCTAAAAATCCTGTTCTTGAAAGGATGATTTTCTGAATAGCTTGCTCCCTAATTTCTAGTCTCTTGTCAGTTACCATTGATATGAGTATATTTTCTGGGTGGGCAAAGTAGGCGTTATTCTTTAATACTGGTTCTATAACTGATCTATGTTGTTCATCTAAATTTCGAAGCAAGCACATATAAATGCCAAAAGTTATATGCACCATCAGTTGCATTAGGATGGGATTTTATCCAAAACCACCCTGGAGCATAGAACTGCATAATAATCTTGACTATATCTTGAAGGTTTTTATCGGGATTTGGCGTTGAGATATATAATCGAAGGACCCTGTTGGCTAGAGTTAGCCAACGAGCATGGTGAAGGGTACCTCGGGATCGAGTGGACAGATCTTGAGAAGTATCTCCAGTTTGCACTGCCAGACACACATCATAGAGATATCTTTCATCACTGCTTAGCTCCTTCACAACATTTGCTGGAATTTCTTTAATGTTTCCCTTTACGTGAGAATATTTATTTGACATCCTCCAATTTTGTTAAATCTGTTTTCAGTTTATTCCCAATCGAACCCACCAAAAGTATTTGGACCTGTTGTTTTACCATCACTGGCTTTGTAGACGCGCATAAAAGGCAGCTCATTCAAATGCAAGAGGCACACCAACCACTGCACTGGTCTATTAAGATGAATTTCAACCAGTTTTATGGCTCCACCAATTTTTCATGTATTTACAGGAGTACCATCACACAGTAAAGCTTTGGTAGTATCTGTGCTGTTGAGTTTTCAACTCTTCTGCTATGCAGCGAGCAGTTCCATTATCTGGTGTGACATGGTCTACATAGATGCTTCCAGGTTCTTTCACAATAACATAGTGTTCTTCTTTTATCTTTCCACGTTTAGTTAATGTGTTATCTTTCCTTCCATCAAATCCAAGGCACTCCATCTTCAGATTTTCGGATTTAGACCTAAAAGTATTTGTTTCACCCATGCGATTTCTTTCTCTTTCTAATTTCTTTCTGTCAAGCATGTTGGTGTGGTTAAGGATCCCCATATCTTTTAAAGCTGCATTGACTATTGCAGCTGCAGCTCTTCATCTTGCACGATAACGATCTGCTGTTAATACTACGTTTTTATAGGAGTGCCTGTTCTGAATATTCTCAGTCAATTCTAAATCGGCCTCATAATTTACATCCTGACTCTTTGAATCTACATCCGTGTCTTCGGTATTTTCTATAAATTCCGATGGTAAAACATTGGTGGTTTCAGTCATTTCTTCTTGTGCTTTTAGTTGACGGTTTTGTGCTTCTTGGGCTCTTGCTAAAGATCTCTTCTTTGTTGAACTAGCTATGCGATCAATTGGTCCTAACTGATTTTTTTCTTTGTTTTTCACCCACAAAAGACTCCCATTCTGCCATTGGTATTTTATCCTTACACCTGCAAGATTTCCTATCAATTCCCTTATCATAGTATTCACAAGAAGATATATCAAACATTTCATCATAGTGAGCTACTTTTAAGGCAAAACTTTCATTTATTCGATGTAACGGCACCTAATTCAGTATTGAGGCTTCTTCTATTAGTCGACTGACTTTAAAATAGACGAAAAGGATTTTACTATTGAGATTGCACGAAACCACCAAAACGATGTTGTTTACGGTGTGCGTAAAAGAGATATTCCTCCGTCAAGGCTTTACCACCAGACATGTCGGTTTAAAAAAAATAATGGTTTTACCTGGTGTATCATGGAACGGAAAGACTAATATTCATTTCTTTGATGAAAATAACAAAAAAGCGAACTCAGAAACTGATGTTAATCTTTTGGAACAAAATCTTTTGCCAGATTGCCGGCGTCTGTATCCTGTTAATGATTTCATATTCCAGCAAGATGGAACTACCGCTCATACGAGCAAGTACGCCCAAGACTATCTCCAACAGAATGTGGCCAATTTCATTGGGAAAAATGACTGGCTACCTCAGTCGCCGGACTGCAATCCAATGGACTATTTATTGCATATAGAACTCGCTCGCAGAAAAGGTTTATGAAGGTCAAACAAAAAAATTTACTGAGTTGCAATTAAAAGAAAAGATACTTAATTGTTGGGACCAAATAACTTTAACTAAAGTCAGAAAATGTATCATGTCGTGAAAGAAAAGGTTAAGATCTGTTTGTGAGCAAGACGGCGGGCATATTGATCATCTCTGTCAATAAATAAGATGTGAATAATAAATTTTTTGTTTCATGATATTTGTTTAGTTGAGTGTACCTTATTGGTTCCTTCATTTTCGAAAAAGTATTGCATGTAGAATTCCGACAATTTTTATGGCAGCTTATCAATAGGCTGAATTTATATGGATTTCAAATTTGTGACTGTGTACAAATATTGGGGCTGCACAAATATTGAGGGTGCACAAATATATGGGAAAAAGTATTTTATGTAGAGGTCTGAAATTTTTATGATGGCTTATCAATAGATTGAGGTAAAAGTTATGTAAATTTTGGAAGTGTGAACTGCATATTTTTGAAGTTATTGATGTTCAAATCTCAAGGCGTTTTTTTTGGGCCACCCGAGAGAGAGAGAGAGAGAGAGAGAGAGAGAGAGAGTGTGGTTCATGAGTTGCCTTTCGTATTGTCATGTAGACTGCGATATGAGCTTAAGCTGCTTTACAGCTTACTTTAAAAAGCACCTCTAAAATCCAACTTTGGATTCAAATAAATAAATTTAAAATCACTCCAAATCTCGTGTTTTGAATTGCATGCTTTTTTACTGTATGTGAGGATTTGGGTGGTCTAAGTTGAGGAATATTGTTTTTTCTGAAGCTTTTGCAGATAAAGCGCAAGCAGGCAGATATAAAAAAAAACCGAGGTTTCTTTTATATTTAGTAACAATGGATTATATATATATTAAAAATTAAGTACAACAATATATTCAGAAGAAAAAATTAAAGGCATAATAAATGTGCTAAAATTTAATTAACTTTTTCATTGTTCCTTATCACACCAAAAGGGAAGAAATTTTCAATATCATTAGGAAATTTGATTTCATGTTTCTTACTCATTCCATTCGGCCTTTCATTCATATATATATATATATATATATATATATATATATATATATATACACAGAAGTTTGGAATCACTAAGAACTTTTTCAGATTTTGAAAGAAATCGGAACTTTTATTCACAAAATGGTCATAAAATTGACAAGTAATGACATTAACGAAGTTACAAAATACAAATACTATTTGAAATAACTGTTCCATTCTTCAAACCTTCCGTTCATCAAAGAATCCACCATGTGCAGCAATAACAATTTTACAGACCCTAGGCATTCTTTCTGTAAGTTTCTCCAGATATTCAGGTGAAATTTCATTCCACGCTTCCTGCAACACCTCCCAAAGGTGTGAGGCGCTTGTAGGACACTTCTCACGGACTTTGCGACCACGCTGTTCCCACAAAAGCTCGATGGGATTAAGATCAGGCGACTGCGCAGGCCAATCCATCAAAGACAGTACTCCAGTTGACTGCTTCCTCTCGAGATAGGTCTTGCATAACTTAGAAGTATGCTTCGGATCGTTGTCCTGCTGCATAACGAAATTGGCACCAATCAAGCGTTCTCCAGAGGGAGTGGCATGGCGTTGCAGAATTGAATGGTAACCTTGCTGATTCAGTATACCTTGCACACGGTGTAAATCACCTACCTGACCAGCTCCAAAGCAGCCCCAGATCATTACATTTCCTCCGCCGTGTTTGACTGATGGTGTCAAGCACTCTTGAAGTATCCTTTCGTTTGCTCTTCGCCTCACATATGTTCTTCTTTTTGACCCAAACACCTCAAACTTAGACTCATCCGTCCATAATACTCTCTTCCAATCATCTAATGTCCAGTTTTTGTGATGCTTTGCCCACTGTAACCTTTTCAGTTTGTTCGCCGGCTTCAAAAGTGGTTTTTTTCTTTGCAACTCTGCCTGTAAGGCCAGCATCCCTGAGTCGTCTCTTCACTGTTGATGATGAAACCGATGCCTGGCGTGTACTGTTCACCGAAGCTGCCAAGTGAGGACCTGTTAGGCGTCTGTTTCTCAAACTAGAGACTCTGATGTACTTATCCTCCTGCGTAGTTGTGTATCTGGGCCTTCCTCTTCTCTTTCTGTCCTGATTAGATCCAGTTTTCTCTCTTCTTGCCAGAGTGTAGTGAACACCTTTGTATGATATCTTCAATTTCTTTGCAATGTCACGTATGGAATAGCCTTCATCTCTCAAAACAACAATAGACTGACGAGTTTCTAGTGAAAGCTGTTTCTTTTTGGCCATTTTTGAAACTAAATTGAAACAAAATTTAAACGTAAGAAGTGTCAATGCATTAGCTACTTTTGCATCTGAAAGAGAGAAAATATATAGTTGATTTCAAGCATTATCTGACAATACACTTATATATATATATATATATATATATATATATATGGTGTCCATAAATTATTCACCCCATTATAAGCCTTAATAAATTCGTTATTATAGGAGCTATCTTAAAACGGTTTGCGGCAATTAATAACACAACTCAAGAAATTTTTTCTTTATTTCGCAGAACATCCACTTGGGGCACAATGGCGATAGTGAAGGAGAAAGCAATGTGTGTGCCGTGGATGTGGGAAACCAAATCTCCAATTACTGTACAGAGACGTTTTCGGGAGGAATATCAGAAAACTCCACCAACAAAGCAATCACTCAAGCGATGGCTGAAACAATTTCAAGAAACTGGCAGTGTGCTACATCAGAAAGGAGCTGGTAGGCATAGTGTGTCTGAAGATAAGATAGCAGGAATTCAGGAGGCGTTTATCCGAAGTCCTACAAAATCCATCCGCCGAGCAAGCCGAGAACTGCAAATACCGCGTTCAACAGTGCATAAAGTGGTTCACAAGAGGTTGAAATTTTATGCCTACAAATTGCAAACCTTGCAGAAACTTCTATCAAATGACAAACCCAAACGGGTACAGTTTGCCGTTGACATTCTTGACCGTACTGATGAAGATGAGTATTTTTTGAACAATGTCGTTTTCAGTGATAAAGCGACATTCCATCTGTCTGGTAAAGCCAACAGACACAATTGCCGTATATGGGGATCAGAAAATCCGCATGAATTTATTGAACACGAACGCAACAGTCCCAAGATAAACGTTTGGTGTGCTCTCTCCCATAACCGTGTGATTGGACCATTTTTCTTCCATGAGAACACTGCGAAGGCTACAAATTACCGAGATATGCTTGAATGGTATGCTGCACCTCAGCTTGAGGATATGCAGCCCCGTGTGTTCTTTCAGCAAGATGGGCACCGCCACACTGGCGATTAGAAGTGCGGAGGTTCCTCAATGAAAAGTTCCCTTCTCGTTGGAACGGGCGAGATGGCCCTATTCCATGGCTTCCTCGTTCCCCGGATATCACGCCTCTGGATTTCTTTTTATGGGGCTACACAAAGGACAGAGTGTATGCAAAGAAGGTTAATAACATCACAGAATTAAGACACCGGATTGAAGAGACATTAGCTTCCATCACGCAAGACATGCTTCTTAATGTTTGGAACGAAATCATCTATCGCCTTGATGTTCTGCGTGCTACCAATGGGGCTCACGTGGAGGTTTACTGAATTAAAACAAAAATTTCTTGAGTTGTGTTATTAATTGCCGCAAACCGTTTTAAGATAGCTCCTATAATAACGAATTTATTAAGGCTTATAGTGAGGTGAATAATTTATGGACACGCCCTGGGTTAGTGTTACTATTGCACTGTAGTATTACGACTTTCCGGTCCAAGCCGGGCGCATAGTACCGAACTGTGTTACCCCTTGCCTTTCACACACCCACAGTTTCTAAGAATCATAAAATCGGGGATCTTTCTTGTCAATACTTTAAAACTTGATGCATCAAGTTTTAAAGTATCGCTAATAAAGGTCCCTTTTGTGTTTCTTAGAAGTTGTGAGGGGTGTGAAATGCATGAGTAACTCAGTTCGACACTATGCGCCCGGTTTGGAGTGGAAAGCCGTAATACTATAGTGCAATAGTAACACTAACCCAAGGCGTTATGATAAATCCTGGTACCCGTTTTGTAATGTAATCTTAATAGTGAAGTGTTTATTTCAAAAGCACAGAGGTAAAAATAAGATACTTAGGCAATAAATAGGAGAACATGAGAGCGCTGTGTTGGTCGCAGAGGGCTATGAAAAGAGATAATTAATTGAGAGAGTAGCCAAATTGCTCTTACATATTAAGTTTGAAGATAAGTCTTCCCATTCTACAATTAAGTTTACCCCAGGAGGCTTCTTATTGTCACTGAGGAAGTTCGGCGTAAAAATGTGTTGTATACAGTAATTCGATGAACATTTAAGAAACCCCTTAAACAAAATTCCATTTTCTTTATAAATATGCGTAGAAGACTACATTACTTGTATAGACCATACTAAATGCATCTATAAATACTATTTTAACTGAAAGCGTTAGTTGATTACTGTTTTTAGATAAATTTGAGTATAAATTTGTGTATTAATTATGTACTAATTGTGTATAAATTTTGTATTAATTGGTCTATAGTTTTTAGCTAGGTTTTTTCCCTTTCAAAAACGGTAACAAAACCTAGCTAAAAACTATAGACCAATTAGTTTAACTTTTATTATTTGCAAATTACTTGAAAGTGCCATCAGAGATAAAATTACAATATTCTTAGAAGAAGAAGGGTTAATTAGTAATAGCCAACATGGCTTTCGAAATGGCAGGTCATGTTTGACAAACTTAATTGAGTTTCATGATAGTATGTTAAAGCATCTGGATAAAAAAGAATCTATAGATATTGTGTACTTGGATTTTGCCAAAGCTTTTGATACAGTTCCTCATAAGCGGTTGATGTTAAAGTTAGAGCTCATACCGCTTGGTGTAGGAGGGAATTGCTCTCTTGCACCGCGTTTGACACTCAATTTTGAACCTTAAACAATTAAGACTGAACAGGTGAAAATGAGTGTTCTTTTAACTACCGGATGAAAAAGGACTTAGTAGATCTTATATATACGAGTTGTGATCAAAAAGTTCAGTAAATAGTCCCGCAACTAATGGACGAGTGTCACTAGGTGATGTCAGAGTGTATGGTTATTGGGTTTAGTTTGAGGTCTGGTACCACCCGCCGATTTTTCTCGCTGCGTCTTTGATAATTTCGTTCGTAATATTGCCTTTGGTCGCGCTGAGAGACACTGACTGAGTCGCATTGTAGCGGTATGGCGGGAGAGACCCGCGAATGTAAACATCTCCAAGTCGCGGTTAACTCCATGCCACGATCACGGATAAGTGCATGATGGTAACAATTAGTAGGTCATGTTAACTCAATTGACGACAGTGAATCACGGTTAACTGCATGAATAAAATGTGTGTGGGTACCACGATGCGTTTCCGCGTGTCGTTCTCTCTTCACACGAAGGTCGAGCTGGTGGTCCCTGCCTCTAGGATTGACTTGGTGAAGGAGTGTGCAGTCTCTTGCGCTCTCCACCGCACATAGCCATGTACACCCAGCTCATCTGGCCTAATATGCAGTCTAATTTCTTAATTTCTACCATATCTCAAGAGTTGAAATTTCTCGGTGTTAAATGCCCTATTGCTGTCTTCTGACCATTTGTTAGTATCCCCCTCTGCTGGGCCTCTCTTCACACGGAGGCCAAGCTGGTGGCCCCGCCTCTAGACCTGTCTTAGTGGAGGAACGAGTTGATCTCTTGCGCTCTCCGCCACACATGACCGCTTGGTGGAGGAACGAGTTGATCTCTTGCGCTCTCCGCCACACATGACCGCTTGGTGGAGGAGCGAGTTGCTCTTTCGCGCTCTCCACCGCACATAGTCATGTACACCCGGCTCATCTCGCCTAATATGCAGTCTAATTTCTTCATTTCTACCATATCTCAAAATTTGAAATTTCTCGGTGTTAAATGCTCTATTGCTGTCTTTTGACCATTTGTTAGTGTCCCCCTCTGCTGGCCTCTCTTCACACGGAGGTCAAGCTGGTGGCCCCGCCTCTAGACCTCTCTTGGTGGAGGAACGAGTTGCTCTCTTGTGCTCTTCGCCACACATGACCGCTCGGTGGAGGAGGGAAATGCTCTCTTGCAACGCGTTTGACACTCAATTTTGAACCTTAAACAAATGAGACTGAACAGGTGAAAATGAATGTATTCTTTAAACCACCGGATGAAAAAGGACTTAGTAGATCTTATATATATATATATATATATATATATATATATATATATCGAAGCATTTCATAATTATTTATTGTTGGATAGATCCCAATCTTCTGGGTAAAATCAAAGTCTGTTATACACTCTCATTGCCTGAATCAGTAGTTAAAATTAACACGATACATCACATCGACAATTCATTCTGAATCTTCCTCAGTCCATCTTTCCCCCTTGTCTATGACCCTATATGTGTTAGAAATGTTGAAACCATGTAACGTAAAAATGTGTTGTATACAGTAATTCGATGAACAATTAAGAAACCTCTTAAACAAAATTCCATTTTCTTTATAAATATCCATAGAAAACTACATTACTTGGATAGACCATATTAAATGCATGTATAAATACTATTTTAACTGAAAGCGTTAGCTGATTACTGCTTTTAGATAAATTTATGTATTAAGATGGAGGCTGAATTAATTCTTCTGACATGAACGAGGAAAATATCTACAAACTACACTTTTCCCTCAATAGTACGTGCATAATAAAGAAATTAATTATACGGAGAACATCGCTTCTCCATTAAACATATACAAATTAAATAAATAGCGCAGTCTGGCACCTAATCTTGTGGATTATCTCGGTATATATATATATATATATATATATATATATATATACATATATATATACAAGGTGTTCCAGGAGGAAAGGTCAATACTTCGGGAGGTGATAGTATCGGTCATTGTGAGAAAAAAGTTCATATGAACATGTGTCTAATTCTGAAAGGTTACGGAGATAGAGCTGTTTGAATATGATGCGCGCGCAGCTCTTCCTCCCCCTTCCCTCCCCTATAACCTTGAACCATGTAAGCTGTAATGTAAGCATGTAACATAAGCCAATCGAAAGCTGACTGTTGTAAGTGACATTGTTTGGTGTTTGAAGCAGTGGTAAGAATGTCACACACCTTCACACATGCCGAATATGCAGATATGGTGTATGTCTACGGTTTTTGCGATGGAAGTGCAACAGCTGCTGTTGCAAAATACCGTCGACGGTTTCCGAACCGCAGAATTCCGGATCGAAGAGTGTTTACCAGGGTTTTCAACACATTGCGTGAGATTGGTATACTTCCCAGCGCTGATGTTTCATCTGAACGTGAAGGTCAACAAGATGTGGATGAAGTGGAAAACATTCTTCAGTTGGTAGAGCGTAGTCCTACTACTAGCGCACGAAGAATTTCTACACGTCTCGGTGTACCACACACAAGAGTATGGCGAACATTACGTGAGGAAGGCTTGCATCCATATCATGTACAGCGTGTACAACACCTTCAACCAGGAGACGCTGCTATGCGACTGGAATTTTGTCATTGGGTAAATGCTAATCGCCGATTGCTTCGATCAATACTGTTTACCGATGAAGCTACTTTCACCCGTGACGGTATCAACAACACTCGTAACTCTCATCGGTGGTCAGACGAAAATCCAAATGCCACTGTGGAAACAAATTTTCAACATCGCTTCTCTGCCAATGTGTGGTGCGGTATCATCGATGATGAGCTGAGTGGCCCTGTTACTTTAGAGAATCGTCTTACAGGACAAAGTTACGTTGAATTTCTGCAAAATGAATTGCCAGGAATATTGGAGGATGTTCCTTTGGCTACATGCGCTGGTATGTACTTTCAGCATGACGGAGCTCCTTCACATTCTACCTCTCTGGTGATGCAATACCTAAATCAAACTTTCCCTGGTCGATGAACTTTTTTTCTCACAATGACCGATACTATCACCTCCCGAAAATTGACCTTTCCTCCTGAAACACCCTGTATATATATTATATATATATATATATATATATTATATATATATACACACACTGCCTTCTAACCATTACTGTGGAAAATATTTTAGTGGTTTGCAATAATTCGAATTAATCTTCGCAAAATGATCAAATAAAAGAACTAATTCATTGCATAGCGTATTCTGGCAACTAAGCTTGTACCCCTATATATATATATATATATATATATATATATATATGCACTGCCTTCTAAACACTATATCGTAAAGTCGCGAACCCAGTACTTGGACCTCTACTGTTTATTATTTATATTAATGACTTGGAATTAATGACTTCAGAATAGTGAGGCAGAGGGATAAGGAGTCAAAGGATTTGTACCAAGTAAAGATGATCAAGGTCGAGGAAGGCAGGGTACTGACGGATGATGCTGAGATTTTGAACAGGTGGAGAGATTACTTTAAAAAACTGATGTATGAGGAAAATGATCGAGTGGAGAGAGAGGTAGCAGCAACAGAGAATTCAGGAGAGGTGGACATGATTGAAAGGGAGGAGGCGCTAGAGGCATTGCAGAAAATGAAAGCGGGAAAAGCGGTGGGACCGGACAATATCTCAATGGAGGTGTGGAAGTATCTGTGAGAGTTCGGAGTCCAGTTTTTGGTGAAGCTTTTCAACAGCATAATGCAGACGGAGCACATGCCTTGCCTGATGAGTGGAGGGAAAGCACTCTAATACCAATCTACAAGAACAAAGGCGATGCGCATCCTGCAGTAACTACAGAGGTATCACTTTGATGAGCCATACGATGAAGCTCTTCGAGAGTATCATTGAAAAAGAGTGAGAGGTGAGGTGGAGATCAGCGACGAGCAGTTAGGTTTTATGCCTGGAAGGAGTACCACGGATGCCATTTTGGCTCTTAGGCAGTTGATGGAACGGTACCGGGAAGGACAGAAGGAGCTGCATTGTGTGTTCATTGATCTGAAGAAGGCCTACGATCGAGTGCCCAGGCAAGAGGTGTGGCAGTGTATGAGGGAAAAAGGGGTGACGGAGAAGTATGTAAAGGTGGTCCAAGATATGTATGTTGGCTGCAGCACAGTGGTGAGGTGTGCAGCGGGAGTAACAAAGGGCTTCACGGTGGAGGTAGGGGTGCATCAAGGATCAGCCCTCAGCCCCCTTCTGTTCGCCGTGGTGATGGATGTACTGACGGAGCGGGTCAGGTTGGGTCTCCCCTGGAGCATGATGTTTGCCGACGATATTGCCCTCTGTGCAGAGAGAGGAGGGGCCGTGCAGGAAAGGTTGGAGGAGTGGAGAGGAGCACTAGAAGACAAAGGTATGCGGGTGAGCAGAACGAAAACGGAGTATATGTGTTGTGGTGGCGAAGCTGGGCAGGTGACCCTACAAGGTGAACGGGTGTCGGAAGCACGGCACTTCAAGTACCTGGGCTCCGTCGTACAGAAGGACGGAGATGTGGAGATAAGCAGAAGGGTATAAGCAGGGTGGAACAACTGGCGGAAGATGACGGGAGTATTGTGTGATAAAAGAGTGCCAACACGACTGAAAGGAAGAGTGTACAAGAGTGTGGTGAGACCAGAAATAATGTATGGATTGAAGCGCTGGAAAACAAGCTAGAGGTGGCGGAGATGAAAATGTTGCGTTGGTCGTGTGGAGTGACTAGATGGGATAGAGTGAGGAATGAGTTAATACGGGGATCATTAAAGGTTGGATGCATCTCTGAAAAAGTGCGCGAGGCAAGACTACGATGGTTCGGACACGTGAAGAGGAAGGACGGTGGGTACATAGGAAACAGGGTGTTAGATATGGAACCGCCGGATAGGAGAAGAAGAGGAAGACCTCGGAGAAGATGGATGGACAGTGTTCGGGACGACCTGAGGGAGCGGGAGCTGGATGTCGAGCAGGTACATGATAGACAAGAGTGAAGAAGGAAGATCCGCAGCAGCGACCCCGCGCAAGTGCGGGACTAATAATGCTGTAGAAGAAGATATTAATGACTTGGAAAGGGGTCTAAATAGTAAAACCTCAATATTTGCAGATGAAACAAAATTGGGACAAAATGTAAGATCTTTAACAGGTGCCATGAAAATGCAAAAGGACATTGATAAACTAGTTGCTTGGGCAGATAGATGGGGGATGAAAATTTAATTTAATATGTCCCAAAAGCTGGTTTAAAATTACAATAAGTATAATGCATTAAATCATGTTAATCCAATTATTGAATTGTAGAAGGTGCAATTATATGATTTATGCCACAAACTCCATTTTTTATAAATACGTTAAGAAAACGATATTTATTTGGGTAAGCCAGCTAAAACTTAAAATCTAGTTATATTAATGTTTTTTTTTGCATCAAAGTTTAAGACACTTCGAGTAGTCTATACCTTTTAAAATAATTTTGCATCATTATTTCAGGATATCTTCAACAGTAAGATTTAATATGATCGTGAATGCTGGTTTTAATTATATTAAAAAATAATGCAGCAGTGTTGCGGCAGGGCTGCAAGTAAAGGAGGAAAAATGAATAAGTTACTCCGAGACAATGTATTTTGTTTTTAAAATCATATTAATATTTTTTGTAATAAAGCTTAAAGATATATTGGTGTCTTAAAGATAAATTTATATTGAAACACAGTAATTGGCTAAAAGAGGAAAAAATAATAAGTCACCCCTAATTTAATTTCTGTTTTGTTTTAAAATCATATTAATGCTTTTTATGTTATAGTTTAAGGATAAAATTGTGTCTTAAAGAAAATTTATATTAAAACAATAATTGGCTAAAAGAGGAAAAATTAATAAGTTACCCTTAATTTAATTTCTATTTTGTTTTAAAAATCATATTAATGCTTTTCATGTTATAGTTTAAGGATAAAATTGCGTATTATGATGAAAATTTGTATTTGTATTAAACTTAGTTTATCTTATTCGATATTTTGTTTAAAATATCGCCTCACCAAATGTCTAATAGGCCTTGTTTCACTACGAGAAGCTCAATAGAAAATCTATTGGCGTTGCCTTTTTTTGATTTGGCCCCATAAACGTATTTGTTTATGTTTAATAGCTCTGTCTATGACTCTATTGGGTCGTATTTAGAGACCTGGTCGGTCTACCAGGAGTTGGTAAGTTAGGCGGTGGTGGAGGTGGTTGGTGGGTTGTTGTGATAATTCCACCACCAATCCTCTAAGTTTGGGCGCTTGGTTGTAACCCTCATATCGGTTACGTGGTGTTGATGGGGTGAGCTCCTAAAAGTCGTAGCCTTCATCTCACTATGTGCTGTTGATGGGATGAGCTCCAAGAGTCTATACTTAGACGATTGTTGGTGATGTGATGCTTTTTTGTGTGGTGGTTGTGCTCGTATATATTTTGCTATTGGGGCTTTGCATGCATCAATCAGTTTATATATATATATATATATATATATATATATATATATATATATATATAAATGTGTGTTTGTGTGTGTGTGTTAATAGGGGCTTTATGGGCGTACAGTCGGTGAGTGTATGTGCATTTTTGTGCGCTTTTAATTTGTTCGAGGGTTAATATATAGAGGCCATTTATGCCTCCTAAGAAGCCTTCTAAGCCAACTGGCGGATTAAGCCAGAATACATGCTTTAATTAATAAATAAATAGCGCAATCTGGCAACTCAGCCAGATAAGCCAACTGGCTGGTTAAGCCAGCTGGCTGATTAGGCGCCCTATAAGACAAAGGCCGCTCGGCTGAAGTCTTAATATGCGCTTGGCTCCTGTCAGGCGAACACCTCTCCTCCTCTCTCTTTCTCTTGGGGGATAACTCCGCCTCCAAGTTGCATAACCCCTTGTTTCTCTTGCAACATTCCCCTCTCCCCCTTTGTTGCATAACATTTTGTAACATTCCCCTCCCCCTTGTTGCATAACAACTTGCAACATTCCCCTTTGTTACATAATTTACGCAACATTTGCAATTGCATTGCGCTCTCCCCTTTTGCGCCCATGCTACTAACATCGTTCGAGTATCTATTTTAACTGCCCCCTGATTTGTATTTCTTAATTATATATATACAGGGTGTCCATAAGTCCGGCATCATAGGAGAAATTCATATTTTTCTATTTCTACAAACCATAATTCATATTTTTCTCTTTCTACAGGCCATAATGTCTGTGAGCAAGGAAGAACGAATCCAGATAATTCTACTCATAGGAAATCGGAGTCAAAGAGAGGCTGCTGCTGAATTTAACAGACTGCATCCAGACCGCGAGCCAATAACACAGAGTTGTGTTAGCAGACTTGTTGCAAAGTTTAAGGAAACAGGATCCATAGAAGATAAACCACGTAGTGAACCTTCAAGGAGGTCCACTGACTATGATACAGCGACTGCTATCCTGGCTCATTTTAACAGAAGTCCCAATAAGTCTCTTCAGCGATTGTCCACCGAGACAGGAGTGTCGAAAAGTAGCATCCATCGCATTCTTCAGGCTCACAAGTGGCATCCATATAAACTTCAGATCCTACAGAAATTAAGCGAAGATGATCCCGACCGGCGGATGGAATTTCGTGAATGGGCTACGGAACAATACATATTGAGCACGTTCTGTAAATAAAAGCTTTTCTTTTGCCTTTTTTTTATTATTTTTCCTATGATGCTGGACTTATGGAACACCTTGTGTATATATATATGTGTATATATATATATATATGTGTGTATATATATATATATATATATATGTATATATATATATATATATATATATTATTTTTCCTATGATGCTGGACTTATGGGACACCCTGTATATATATATATATATATATATATATATATATATGGTAAATATGCAGCAAATAGCCCCACCTCGACTTTTGGTACGAATGTTAGTTATTAGGGTGTGTTTTCATGTGCTTTCCTCAGAAATGCCACTCATCTGACCGGCATTTAATTGAAAGTACGAAAAAAAAAATTTTGGGTCGTTTTATTTTCAAGTAAACACGAGGCAAATGAGTAGCATTTCTGAATAAAGCACAATAAAACACACCCTAATTAAATTTCGCTACCGTTATTGCTAACCTAACCTAACCTAAATGAAGTGATTTCGAAAAAATAAATAAATCGTTAAACTAACGAAAATATCATGACTTAACCTAGCCAATCGTCAAGGGTGTACAGTTGACCTAACCGGGCATTCAGTTGACCTAACAGGGCATTCAGTTGACATAACAGGGCATTCAGTTGACCTAACTGGGCATTCAGTTGACCTAACTTTGATATACTGTGCCTAACCAATCATCATACTCCAAATGCTAACATCAAAAATTCTGAACTCGAGGTAGGGCTATTTTGCGGCGCTAACTGTAGGTGTTGCTCACAGTAGGATTGGGAAAAATGTTTTCGGAGGAAAACGCTTATGAAAGCTAGATTAACACTTGCCGGAATGTGTGACTTCGCTAGCCACGTGCCCTTGAAGAGAGATATTGAGCCCGTAAATTTTCACGGAAACAAACTCTTCTGCTCGATTTTTGGAAATTTGCGTTTACACACGAAAACGTCTCGGTCACTACGGAAATAAAGGGGCTGGGAACACTCTGGACAGTTTCGCGTACGGGGAACGACACCGTGTTCTTGAAAAATGTGAACCGCTCGTGAATCGTCTCCTAAAATTTTCAACACTTCAACGTAGCCTAAATCACAACTAACACAAAAAATCACTGCACATGTTTACGCGACAAAAATTAAAAAAGAATGACCTCAGCTGTATCAAAGGCCGAGGTTTTTCCGTGACTAAACGGTCGGGAAAAAAAATTGATAAGTTCTTTAAAATTCCTAATTAGCTGTCATTGGTTCATTAAGGTGTGGTTGTTTTTGAGTGTTTAATAGCTTTAAAATTCCTAATTAGCTGTCATTGGTTCATTAAGGCGTGGTTGTTGTTGTTGTTGTTGTTTAGCCGATCAGCCCACCCTGATCGAGCAAGCCGGCGGCACGCAGGTAACCGATCGCCCTCTCCGGAGTGGACCAGAGGTTCAGCGCACTAGTGATGTTGTGTTGTGTTGGTTGTTGTGCAAGAGCGGTACAGTCTGTCATAATGTGTTCAATTGTTTGTGGTGTATCCTGGCACAGGTGGCAGGTGTCGTCTGTGGAATTGTCTAGTCTGTGTTTATATGTCCGTAAGTTGGGGGTGATGTCCACATCGGAATCGTGCTAAGTTAACTCGACCCGATCTGCTCAGGCTGATCTCTGACCTGTTAATGGGTGGCGGCTTCACACCTAGGACCGCATTCTGACCGAGTCGTGTCAGTGCTTTGTGGGTTAAGTGTGTGTGTATGTGTTTTCTGTACTGTGTGATGTCTGTGGGCCGTGGTATGGAATGGAGTATTTGGTTATAATGTCTCTCTGGTGTTACCTTAATGGTGCGAGGTGTCGGTGCATGATTGTACATGTAGTGGCAAGGGTGTTGTGGGTTAGTTGTCGCTGCTGCCATGAATTGTGTTCCCCTCATATCTAAATGTTCCCTAACTTTCAGTATTTTTGTTTCTGTGTGCAGGTGTTCTAGTGGTGTTGTTTGAGTGCATCCTGTAATGATACGAAGTGCGTTGTTTTGTATTGTCTGTAAGGTGTTTATGTACTGTATGTGTTTGAGATAATGGGTGCCCAGCATGGGCTAGCATAGTCCATAACTGAGCGAATATATTGTTTGTATATGAGTGATGTTGTTTCCTGCTGGTGTCCAAAGTTTGTGCCTGTTAGAACCCTAAGCGTGTTAAGTCTTGACGTACATTTGTTTTTAATGTCCTGAATGTGGTTTGCAAAAGATAATGATGTGTTGTATGTGACCCCAAGTATTTTGGTCCTGTGAGTGTGTAGAATGTTGGTGTTGTTTAGTGTAAGCTGTGGAGTTACCTGGTGTTCTTTTGTGTTGCTTGTAAGCAAGGTGATGGTTGATTTTGTGGGCGCTACTTTGAGTCTATTGTGTATGAGCCAGTCTTGTATACTGTTTATGTATGTTTGTAGGTTATTTGTAGCGATGTCGATGTTGTTGTGGGTGGATGTTAGAGTGATGTCATCTGCATATGATGATAAGGTAAGCTTGTTATCTATGAGTGTTGGAATGTTATGCATGTATAAGTTGAACAGTGTTGGTGAGAGAACAGAGCCTTGAGGGACCCCGTTCGGAAAAAGCTTGTTTTTGGATGACTTGCCATTAAATGTGACATGTGAGTATTTTCCTGAAAGATAGTTGCTCAGCCACCTTTTGGTGTTATTGTGCATGTTTGTGTTGAGTATTTTGTTTATGAGAGGGAAGCGTGGGATAGCATCAAATGCTTTACTAATGCCTATTGTTGCTAATAGTGTACGTTGAGCTGGTCGTCTGGAGTTGATGCCATCCATGATGTGCTGCATGAGGTTAGTGAGTAATGTCGTGGTTGAGTGGTAGGGTGGCCAGACGTCCGGCTTTAGGCGGACAGTCTGCCTTTTGAGCACTCTGTCCTTAGGGTGGCCATTTCCAAATTTTCAAAAAGGAGGACACTGCGTATGTGGCCGTACGTTAACATATATATATATATATATATATATATATATATATATATATATATATATATATATATATATATATATATATATATATGTTAACGTACGGCCACATACGCGGTGTCCTCCTTTTTAAATGGCCACCCTATTGAGTGGTAAGGTCTGAATCCATGTTGAGTAGGCGATAGTGGTATGTGTGGGTTGGTGATTTGTAAGATTAGTCTTTCTGTTACTTTGGAAGGTGTGCATAGTAAAGTAATGGGTCTATAGGAAGCTGGTTCTGTTGGATTTTTGTTTGGTTTGAGTAGTGTAATAATTTTACCTTTTCTCCATATGTCAGGAATAATAGTGTTGGTATGAATATGTGCTGATATTTGTGAGAGCTAGTATTTCCTGTGGGCCCAAGTGTTTAAGGTGTATGTTAGATATGTTTTCTGGTCCAGTAGCCTTCGAATTCTTAATGTTTTTGATGATCTTGGTGGTCTGGTCTGTATTGAAGTGTGTAATGGTCGTGTCGAGTCTGTAGGTTTTCTTGTGTCTGGCTGTTTGTCTGTCTGCGTGTTTCTGGTTGTTGTCTCTGTTTAAGTGATTTATCTTTGCGTAGTGATTAACTAGAATGTTAGCTTGTCGTGTGTATGTTGGGATATTATTTTGGCTGCAACAGATAGTCGCGTATGAGGTGTGAATGCCGCTGTTTGAGTGGGTAATGCTGTTTATAGTCTTGTATAGCCTGGATGTATCTGTGGAGTGGTTTAGTGTTGTTATGAATTCCCTAAATGTTTCTGTTTGTTTTTCTTTGAGTTCTTTTAAATTTCTGTGTTGAGCTGTTGTATCTGCTGTTTTATGGCTTCTGTGTGTGGTGTTTGCGTGTTATGTTTGAGGTTGTTACGTTGCCTTATGAGGTGGGCTATTTCTCTAATGTAATTTGGGTTGTATTTCCTAATGTTGCCCTCGGGTATGTATTTGTTTGCATTATTAATGATCTGATTAAATGTCTTGAGTGTTGTATTGATGTTTATGATGGGTGTGCTGTTTAATGTGGTGAATTGTTCCTCAGTCTGTATTTTGAACTGTTCCCAATCAGCTTTCTTGTAATTTCTGTAAGTGTGCCTAAGGCTGTTGGGGCAGTGTAGAACGTGTTGTAATGATGATGGACAGGTGGTCTGATGACAGTTTTTTTTCTGTTCTCCAGGGTGTATGTGTTGCTAGTGAGGGGGAACAGAACGTTATGTCTGGGGAGGAGTTTGAGTATCCTGTTTGATGTGGTATGTGTGTATGTTCTTCTGTAGTGTTAAGAATGAAGAGGATGTTTAGTTGTATGGCTATGTTGGCGCCTCTGGTGTTGCTTTGGTTGTGCAGGTACCAACTAGTGTCATTAGCATTGAAAGCGTGGTTGTTTTTGAGTGTTTAATAGCCTACTATTGGTTAAAAAAGGTGCACTGTGATTGGTCGTCCACACATTCCCAGAAAATTGTCTGAGAGCGAGGATGTCTTATGCCTGCTGGCAGGTCGCGAAACAAAAAAATGGTTAAAACTTAAAAAATCAATAACTTCGTTAATTTTGAATTGCGGGGAGTCTGGCTTTCAACAAATTTATTCTATTGCTGTATACTACCGAATACTAACATAAAAAATTATGTACTCGAGGTGGGGCTATTTGCTGCATATTAACCATATATATATATATATATATATATATATATATATATATATATATGGAACACGCATACATATTTACATTTTTACGATGTATACATGAGTTATTAATAAATTATCAATAAATTCACTGGTTTTTATGTAGTTGAATTTGTTTGATATATTTGGCATTCCCCATGTTAGCTTTTGTAATTTGTAAGTGAGTTTATCTTTAGCGAATCCTGTATCGCATAGCATATTATTTTACTCTTTATTTAAAATCTTTATATTTACAGTATATCCTCGCATATCTGACTATTTGTGAGTAAAAACTTGGTACGTTAAATTATTTGTAATTAAACTATCCTTAAAAAGGGAGATGTTATTACATTAAATTGGTAATTGTCCGTTTTATTATAAACAGTGCTTGGAATTAGTTTTTCATTTGTAATTAGTATACTCGAGTCAAGAAAATTTTCTTTCTTTCTGTTGTCATTTCCTTTTTCTAGTTTTAATTCTGGTGATTAAGTTTGTCTCGCAAATTCTTCGAAGTTAGGTATATTTGGCGTACAAATATCGTCTGTATATCGCCCATTGCCGTTAAATATTTTGGGCCATCGCTACGACGCCGCCTCAACCGCCCCTCCATAAACAGGAACTCCTTGTATGACAGATATAAATCTGCTATATACGAACTGCTCTTTGTCCCCCATTACAATTCCTTTCTCTCTTTTTTAAGTTAATACTGTTTATTGTAATGTTGGTGTCGTTCAAGAGATATTCTATGGCTCCCATAAATATGTCTATACTATATGTATTATAATATTTTTGCTCATGTATATCATTCCAATATACCTTTTTCCATGTCCTATTGATTGCTATGTATTATATTATCAATTTTTACTAACTTTTTTAATTACCTTTTTTCTAAGGTCTTTAAATGTATTGAATACTTCTTCGAGTGTTAGATTTTTGTATAGAGTTGTTTTTATTCTATCTAGATTTTGGATAGAATTGTTGATAGAAGAACAACACTTAATTCCGGTTCTGTTTTCTATTTTTTGACAGTATTTTATGAAACATTTTTTAATTAATTCTAATCCTAATGTTACGTCTCGTGAGAGCGGTTTTATAGTGGACTGTTTTGAACTTGCATGAATGGAAATTTGATAGGATCTTTGTGTAGTCTTGGGATTGCATATACAAAACCTATCAAATTGGGGGCTAGGAGGACCATTTAGCCTGGGCCTCAAGCTTAAGAGGGGGGGCCTCAAATTTAGAAACTTTTAGGTTTGAATATAATGTTTTGCAGTGAAAGTAATAATTGGGTTCAGCTATGGGCTTCAAAAGCTGTAAGTGGCCCGGGCCTCTCTGGACCTCTGAGAGAGCCTGCATATACGGCTGGTATACATTTATCATCTTCCGTTAATTGTATATCAACTTTTGGTTTTAGGTCGTTATTGTATGTATTAATTATATTATTCCGGTTTTCATTACATATTTTATAAGTTTCATTGCCTTTGTATCTGTCGGTATCTTCATCGTAATCTAATTCATTTCTGATTATTTGAACATATAGTTTTTTTAAATATAATAGCATAAGTGTTAACTGCTTTGTCGATCAGACAAACGACAAACGTATTCCGCAATTTTATGATTTCTTTTTTTAAGGTTTTACAAGTGTTTGAAATATTAATGTCGTAATTGCTCATAGTGTTTCTTAGGGCGTTGCATTTTGTGTTTATTTTCTTTATCGCATATTTATAAGTCCGGTACTTATCTACGCTTTTGTTTTCTTTCGTTGCTCGCATATTTATGTAATTATTTATCTCACTAATGTCATATTTTAATTTAGCTCATGTCATATTATATTTAGCTACTCTAAATTTAAATCTCCCTTTTAAAACTTTCCTAACTGATTCATTTTTAACCATTTCTAGATTCTCCGTTAATATGTGTCCGTAATTTGGATCTACGAACTCTTCATTCTCTTCATTACCGCAAACACATTTCAGTTCACTATCATTGGTTGTGTTATTATTAAAGCTTTTTATTGGGCTTTTATGATGACTGCATATTTCCACTCCTATTGGATTTTCGTACGTATAGACCAGTGGTTCTTAAACTTTTTTTTTTGCCCCGTGCTTCCCCCCCCCTACGAATTGACTTCTGACCCATCGCTTCCCTGATTTTCAAGTGCATTGACTAATACGATTAATGGGATGGATGGTCTGGCTCTTTTCACTTACAATATGGGCGATTGTTGACTGCCCCACGCGGCGCCCCCCAGTTTAAGAACCATTGATATAGACCAGCGCTGTCCAACTTGCGGCCGCGGAATGGAATTTTGCCAAATTTAATTTCTGAATTTTCTTCCCTATTTTGTCATTTCTAGTAGGGAGACAACAACATTCAGCGGGTTCCTAAGTCGTATTAACCAACAGTGTATGATTATAGGCAACATCTTGGCCGCGCTTTATAGAAGTTGGACAGCATTGATATAGACTAATCGAGGAATTTTTTAATATTTCCCGCTTTCTGTTAGTAATTTCGTAATGTTTTTTTTATTTACAATTTCCAGTAAAAAAATTTTGTTATATTTTATTTTTGAGGTTAATTTCTTTGTTTTGTTAATTTTGTTTTTATTTTTTGGCGTTTAAGTACTAATGAGGCGTAAGTAAACATGTTTTTATAAACATATATATATATATATTAGGGTATTTATTTTGAAGATTATCAATTGTGTTATTAGATACTGTAAACTTTTATGGTTAATTCCTCTTAATGCGTGTGTAATATGTTTAATATGTCGGCCCGTTCTTTTTCCTTTGTGCTCTTGGTTTCCTGTGCCCGTGTGATCGTTGAGCTCTGGCTCACTATAATAATTGAAATTATTGTTAAGCAAATAATTAGATAGTGTTTTTGTAGTATTTTCTAATCCTTTTAAATCACCATTGAGCCTATATGGAAGGCCCGTAATTAGTTTATTAATCCATTTTGAGCCCGGTAAAGCTTAAAGCTTAAGGGTCAAATTAAATAAAATAAATAGTCCAGCTTCACAATTATTTATGTCATTATAAATTGTAAAAGTACTGTATTTATTTAATTAATAATAATAATAACAATAATAATAATAATAATAATAATAATAATAATAAATATTATTCAATTCACTTTGTTCCTTTTCTTTTAATTCCCTGTCAATGAAGTCTGAATAATCTTTAATATTTATTTTCATATTACTCCACTTATGCTTATTGGAAAGACAATGGTTACATATTACCATGTTATTGCATAAATTTCTTTTTACCCTGTATATGTGTTGGTTGTATCTCACGTTTACTTGTTGTGTTGTCATCCCTACGTATGTACTTAAGTATATCGCACTCTGTTAGATATATTACATATCGGTCACCGCAAGTGAACACTATATTTTCCAGTTTTTTTCTCTAAATTGTTTACTTGTTGTAAAAGTAAATTTGTCACTAAATACAATACCGAGTTTGCGAAAGTTGCATCTTTTGCAGTCCCTCTTCTTAATGTTCTGTTCCAGGTCATTATGTTCATCAATTTCATGCGCAGAACCATTAATATTACTCCATAATTCTGCACTATTAGTTGGGGGTAGAGTCAGACGAAATTCCGGGTATTTTTAGCACCTTCGTTTGCCGGAGACTAAGGGTCACGTCTGAGAACGTGTTATTATGTTTTTTTTTAATTTTTATTACCTGTTTGCTCAGGGAATTTTTGGCCTCTGTACCCAGATTTAGTCTTGTTTTCTTTAGATCGACGTCAATATTGATACGAAAGGGGCGGGAGCTCGGGGTCATAAACCCCTAGCAACACCAACATTTGGCTATATATATATATATATATATATATATTTATATTTCAGTTGCTTAACCGCCGATTAGTACCGAGAGTGGTACATATCTCGGCGAGACAAAGGGTGGGTAGTGTCGCTGGGATGGGAGTATGAGACTGAGGGGATGAGAAGGTTCAGTTATTGAATATGTGGGAGGGGGAGGAGTATGAGTTTAGATGCGGTGAAGTAGTTGAGAGTGGGTGAGGTCTGAGAAAATTGCTTCCGCTGAGAAGTGGGGGCCTTCGGTGAGTACGGATTGGAGACGTTCAGGCGTGGGGATGCGGGACAGGTAGGGGAAACAGCTGTGGCAGAGGTCAGACAGATTCGGGCATTCGATCAGGAGGTGGACGATGGTGATGGGGTATGGCAGGTGGGGCAGAGCGGGGCTGGCAATTTAGCCATAAGGTGACCGTGTGTGCGTCGTGTGTGCCCTAGGCGAAGACGAGCTAGAACCACTTCTTTATGACGGGACCTATGGAATGAGGAAGCCCAATATCCAAGGTGTGGTTTTTATCCGCTGGAGCTTGTTATTTATAGCCTGGTCCCAATCCCGTTGCCAGATGGAACCGAAGTGGGAGCGGAGGGTCGGGAAAAAATCCGTGAAAGGAAGGGGCCGGGTGGAGACTGGCAACGAACAAGCGGACTTCGCCGTACGGTCCGCCTCCTCATTACCCTGGATACCAACATGTACTGGGACCCAGCAGAAGGTGACCGTCTTGTGCTGGGATGCCGTTAAGGAGTGGAAGGTTTGTTGGATGGTGCGGACAAGTGGGTGAGGAGAGTTAAATTTTTCCAGGGAGAGCAGTGCACTTTGGGAATCTGAGTAGATAACATAGGAGTTGGCGGAGTGGGTGGTTATAATGTCGAGGGCTTCCAGAATGGCGAAAAGTTCTGCTGAAAAGACAGAGGCCTCACGGGGAAGGGGAACGGCTTTAGAGAGCGGCTGAGCCACAATCACCGCTGAGGCGTCCGCACCATCCTCTGATCGGGAACCATCCGTATAGATGGGGCAACGTCCAGGTGTCGTTTTACGTGTTCCTCGAAGAGCGACCTGTATATTGTAGCGGTGGTAGTAGCTTTCGGCAGGGCACATAAGTCCCTACAAAACTTGATAGGGGTGAGGAGCCAGGGAGGATGGATATGATACGAGATGGGGGTGACTAAAGGAGGGGGCTTGTTGGAAAGATCCAGGAAAGAGCGGACCTCTTCCATGAAGTGCTAGCTCTGACCCTGGGGCGGAGGTTTTAAAATCGCCGCGCACAGAAGTGACGAGGGCAGCCTCTGCTCGCGAAGGTAGGTCCGCATGAGGAGCAGACCCCGTCGGTAGGTGAGAGGGAGGTAATTACATTCTGCTTGGAGGCTGGAAGCCGGGGAGGAGCAGAAGGCACCGGTGGAGAGGTGGAAGCCTCCAAAATTCGGAGGGAAGTGCTGGAGGCAGACCCGTATACAACACTCCCATAGTCTAGTCCAGCTTTGACTGGACCACGGAGATGTAAAGACGGAGGAGTGAGCGTCGGTCAGCGCCCCACGTGGTGTGGGAAAGGTGGTCTAGGAGAGCGAGGGGACGCTGGAGCGTGTGTTTCATGTGCCTGAGGTGGGGAACCCAGTTGAGCCGTCGGTCAAAGGTCATGCCCAGGAACCGCGCTGTGGGCACCACTTCGAGGGGCTCACCGTATAGCGTGACCGAGGGGGAAGGTATGGCTGTGGATCTTCTTCTGCTGAAGACCATACTTTTGGTTTAAGAGGTGGATAGGCGGAAACCAGCCGATGTCGCCCACCTCTCCCCCCGATGGATGGTGAGCTGAATTTGTCGTTGGACGACGGGCAGTTCCCGCCCCGCGAACCACATCGCAAGGTCGTTTGCGTAGATGGAGGGACGGACGGTGGGTGGAAGAGATTTTGCTACTGTTTTCATGACCAGTGAAAAGCAGATGACACTGAGGATGCTTCTCTGTGTGACCCCGTCTTCTTGTTCAAAGGTGTCGTAGAGGACTGAGCCCACCCGTACTTGAAAGGTCCGGGAGGAGAGGAAGCCCCTGATGAAGGTCGGCAGGGCTCCGACGAAACACAAATTTTGGAGCTGACTGAGGATTATACGTCGATGGGTGGTGTCGTAGGCCTTCTGGATGCCGAAGAAAGTGGACAGTACAAACTGTCCCCTATTAAAGTCGTTCTGTATATCTCGGCTGAGGAGCAGGAGGGGGGTCTGTTGTAGAGCGGAACTGTCTAAAGCCAGACTGGGTAGCCGGGAGGGAGTCAGTGTTTTCAAGGAGAAAGGAGAGTCTCGCGGCGATCATTTTCTCGAAGATTTTACATGCACAGCATGTTAATGCGATTGGTCTATAATTAGTCGGGTCAAGGGGGTCTTTGCCGGGTTTGGGGATTGGTATTACGTGGGCCTCCTTCCACCGTGACGGGAGAGTGCGCTAGGCTTGGATGTGTTCTCGGAGTGCGGTGAAAGCAGGGTTCCTGGGAGACGAGAACCGAGAGTCCCGATTCCAGAGGTCTGGGAAGTGTGTAGCTTTGAAGATCTAGTAGGAACAGTTGCATAGTAGGATGGACGTGTTGGATCAAACAGTAGGGGATGTCGTCCGGGCCAGGGGAAGGAGACCGTCTAGAGGCCAGTGCCGCCTGTAGCTCTCGCTTAGTCAACAGCCGATTGTAGTTGTCGAGGGATGGTGAGCAGTTCTTGTTATTGGCCAGCGCGTGGGCGTTGTCTGTGGAGGAGACGGCAGCGAAGGTTGATGCTAGAAGATTCGCTACTGACCTAGGTTCATAGAGAAACTCGTCATTTGTTCGGAGGACCGGAGGTCGGGAGGGGGCGTGTCGTCTCTCGACACTCCGTACCTTCTTCCAGATGGTAACCGATGGTGTGGAGGAGGTGATACCTGAGACAAAGGTACGCCAGGAAGCTCGGCGCGCTTTCTTCATCGCACGGCGATCAACGGCTCTGGCCCGCTGCATCTCCATACAATGGGTAGGGGTTCGCGTACGATAAAATCGTAGGGTAGCCCTCGTCTTGGCACGAGTGGCCTCCGCGCACTCTGGACTCCACCAGGATACTCGTCCGGCTCGGGGATAGGCCGAAGATCGTGGAATGCTGATGCTTGCAGCTGCGAGCACAGTCGCCTCAAAGTATGCAATGCATTCATCGGAGGATGGAAAGTGGGCCGTCGTACAACGTACAACGTGTGGAAATGTTGTCCCGGAAAAGTGGCCAGTTTGCTCTGGCCGTTATCCACTTCTCCGGTACCCGAACGGTCTGATCGTGTCGATTTAGTGTGAGTCAAACGGGGAAGTGGTCACTGCCGTGGTCATCCCGAAGCACTTGCCAAGTGAAGTCCAGGAGGCCGTCCGTCGAGGTGAACGATAGATCTATACAGGACGGGGTGCATCTGGTGGCGTGGTAGTGTGTGAAAGAGCCATCGTTGAGGCACTCGAGAGTTCAGCCATGAGGGTAATCAGGGTCGGAGCCACAAAAGTGGAGGTCGCATCAACCCACAAGGGGTGGCGACTATTGAAATCGCCCAAGAGTAGGAAGGGCCTGGGGAGTTGTTGAACAACCTCAACCAGGTCATCGCGGGAAACTTGGAAGTGAGGGGGGAGGTAGATCGAGCAGACTGTGTATTGCTTGTCGAAGAAAATCCTGGCAGCATCCACCTGTAACGGGGATCTAACAGGGAGGTTGTGAAAGGGGACTGTACGGTGGACGAGGATGGCAGTCCCCCTTCGTGTGCAGGTAGGAGACGGAGATGTAGTGCTAGAATATCCGGTAGGGCAGGGCATCGGTCTGGTCCCCAGGATTAGCTCCTGGAGACAGACACATACCGAACGAGCAGAGGCAATCAGGGAGTTTTGGCCTTCGTAATTTGCGAAATTCCCCTACAGTTCCACTGTAGGATCGTCGCTTTCAGAGGGTTCATTGTTGGACGAGAGGTGGAGAGGATGAAGGTGCTTGGGAGTTAGACTGTGGATGGGGATCTATGTCCATGATGGCGGGGGTTAAGTCGGGGGCCTGTCGGGTCACCTGCCGTTCACCAAGGAGGGAATCGGCTGACCTGCCAACCCCTTCGGGGACTGTGGGGCTGAGTCGACCGAACGGGACCGGAGATGTGAATCGCGGCGGCCCGGGGACCGTCGTGGGCTCAGAGGGTGAGGAGTCTCTAGACAGGGTTCAGTGGTCATGCAATGGCTGTTTGGTTGTGGTTTCCCGGGACACCCGGGGAGACGACAGGGAGTACCAGTAAAACCGGGCGGGTGGGGGAGAGGACAAAGTCTGGGTGGCCGATGAGGGAAGAGTAGGAGGCACGAGAGGGGCCGAGTCAGTGGGGGTACAAGGGGATGAGCATGCTGCTCCCGTGGTGGGGTGGAGAAGATGGCACCAGGGGGTAAGGACAGATCCAGGAGGTTCGAGGGTGGGGCCGAGGGTACTCTGGCCACACCATGTAGACGTGCCATTGCTGCGTCCACTGGATCCTCGGATGTGGGGTGATCTGCCCCGTGTCTCGCCCTAGGTGGTGGCTCATGCACTTCAGCAACGACTGTCAACTTCCGCAGAGGTGAGTGCGGGGATGAGAGGATCATCGTAGGCGAGGTTAAGGGTGTAGGTACTCGAGTTCTTCTTTTAGATTTCAGAGAAGAGAGGGAGGCTTCTTGGATGGTCGGTGAGTCTGGGGACTCACTCCGGCGTCTCCGCCTCGTTGATTTACCCCGGGTGCTAGGCTTGGATGTGTTCTCGGAGTGCGGTGAAAGCACGGTTCCTGGAAGACGAGAACCGAGAGTCCCGATTCCAGAGGTCTGGGAAGTGTGTAGCTTTGGAGATTCACGGTGGGTAGGCGTGGTAAGGGGACAGGCAGCTGCTGATCCCGGCGTGGGGCCCGATCGGGAGGGGGGATGAGTAGTCGATGGGGGTTTGAGTGGCGGATCCGGACAGCGAGTCGAGGGAACTGAGCCGAGGGCTGCAGCATAAGAGACCCCCAGCCTCACCTCCCGACTCCGCACCCTGTTTCGTGCCTCTCGGAAGCTAAGGAAGTCCGTTACCTGCAGGCCTCGAACCTCCTTCTCGAACCTGAAGAACAGGCATTCACAGGATGAAGAGGGGTGTGCGCCTTGACATTTGGAGCATTTGAGTGTGTTGGGGCACTTGTCTGGGTGATCGATTTGTCAGCAACGGACACACAGTTGGTGGGGTTGCCGACAAACTGAGCTAACGTGTCCAAACTTGTTGCATTTCAAACAACGGGTCGGATCTGGGATGTATGGGCGGACAGAAAACTCGCAAGACGTGCGGTCTCCCATACCCCATACAATACGGTCAGGAGGAATTAAGGTATTGAAGGTAAGAAGTAGACGCGGGGTGGGGGAGGGGGTACCTCCCTGTCTGGATGTGAAGCGATGGACCTTAGTAACACCCTGGGGTGCAATGTCCTCCAGGAGCTCGTTCACTGTGATCGACAATAGGCGGGTGGCGTAAATAGTGCCCTGACTCTGGTTCAGGCGAGGGTGTGGGGAAACGGACATCGAGCATCCAAGGACCTCAGTGAGAGAGAGCAGGGCTTTCGTCTCTGCGGCTGAGCGTGATTTTATGGGGGGGAGCCATCCCTCTGTGGTCGTATATCGTAGCGACTAGAGTTGCTGCGGGCTCGGATCGCCTGGAACGTCCGTTCAGAGTTGGACGGGAGGGACCCAGAGGTAGGCTGGATCACTAGGAATTTGTGGATACTTGAAAGGGATAGGGAGGCTGTAGAATCGAAGTGGACTGGGATATCCAATGGTCGATAGGAAGGTCGTGAATGCCAACTTCCCCTTCCGCCGCGGGGCTCTCTCCGTGTGGAGGCGGGTATAGTGAACGCCTTTTATTAATTACTTTCTTCTTTATTTATTCTCTATCGGCTCTTTATTTCATTTATCTCTTGCTTTCTCTACTCATTTCAACACTACTTTACAATTATATTCATGGTAGCCACGCCGAGACCTATGAAAGTCGTTACAAAACAAAGGGGGAGTTTATTAACACTCTTTTAACACTTTTTATTATTTATTTAACTCCGAAAATGGTTTAAGTAATTTAGGTGGGTGCGAGTACGGAATTTTACGATAACATTTTACGTCGGAGAGGAACACAAACAATTAATTAAACTTTACGTTACATGACGCCAACCTTACGCGTAACGCGTTGCCTAGAAGACTCCCTCCCTTATGGGGGTAGTCTGCTCTGTGGGCCTCTGTTCAGGATTGCCAACTCTACCCATTTTAAACAATTTAAATCTAACAAACATACTTTTTCGTAATTTCATAATTACTAGTAAATGATTTACATTAAACATTATCTTAATTAAACAAAAATTCATATTCTTAACTAGGCATTACTACACGGGCCGACGGTGGGTGAGGGGTGGCATACGGGGAGAGCAAGAAGCCGGGTTTTGGGGGCAAGTCTTGGGTGGAACCTGAGTTGCCCGAAGGCGGCTGAGGAGGGCTGGGGCGAGACCCCTGCTCCAGAGGGTGCATGTCCAAGGGTATATTCAAGGTACAGGCTGGGGTCGGCAACGGAAAAGGAGAGTGCAAGTGTTCCGCTTCCAGAGGGGGGTCAACCCCATCAGGATGCGATCTTCCAGTGGTAGAGGACTCGAGGGCCTGGTTGTCCACCACCCGAGTGTCGAGAGAAGGAGTAGTCCGAGAAGTAGAAGCAGAAGTCGCAAGCTGAGGAGGAGAAGAAGCCATAGCAAACAAAAAGAAACTTCATCCCCCGCGCGCATCCAGCCACCACCGACTCCAACAAGGGAAAGGCGAATCGTGGGCGCACTCGGTCCCACCGCCAATAGATGTCACGCAGGGGAGATACACTCATTCCCAGTCCCCGTGCCTAAAAGGCGGCCACTCTCATCCAACGCGCAGTGAAAGATGGCAGAGACAGGGCTTTGGTTTGGTTTAAGAGCGACAAAGGTGAAGGA
This sequence comes from Bathynomus jamesi, assembly GCA_023014485.1. Taxonomy (NCBI): domain Eukaryota; kingdom Metazoa; phylum Arthropoda; class Malacostraca; order Isopoda; family Cirolanidae; genus Bathynomus; species Bathynomus jamesi. The sequence continues at coordinate 82,854 of JAJOZX010006138.1, forward strand.
CAACCACCTCTCCCACCCAAGGTCCAAGGAAAGAGTCAAATCAAGGTCCAAAACAAAGCCAAAGCAAGAGAAAAAAAAAGCCAGAAAGAGTTGGGGAAAGGAGGAGAAAGAAATACAAATAGGAGAGTAGGAGATCAGCCGGGTCCCGAAACGGGTCCAATGGTCCACGAGGGCAGAGAAAGCCCTTACATCAAAGGAAGATGCATTCCGCCATTGGCCACAGGGGGACGCGCCCTATAGCTCCGACAAAACAAAGGGATATATATGAACAGTTACTTTCATGCGAGGATCACACTCTCATTTAATTACTTTTAATTTCCTTTTGTAAATTTGAGCTCATATATCTTCAACGTACAACGAATGAATATAAAATGCAATATGTTTTGTACCAACTTCGTAACTGATACATATATATATAAAATTTTATATATAATCCAACCGCTTGTAGAATCTTAACTATGTGCATATTTCTATATGCAGCAGATAAATTGTATTTATTGGAATAACAAACACTCACGAAGACCAGAAACTGGCACAGAACTCTGGTCACTGGGCTCCATTGCCCTAAATTCTGAGTCACTATTAATATTGTTCACATTATTACCACATGTGATACAGTATACAGTACATGTGGGGCCCATTCTTTATCATGATCGCCCACTCTGCAAACAAAGTACAGATGATATGCTTTCTATATCATTGTGGTAATGTTCTGTTGCTGGGATTTCTGCTTTATTCTTGCATTTACGTCGCTTTATTTCGTGAAACAAAAATATACTAGCGGAGCGACCCGGCGTTGCTGGGATGGATGTTGAACGCTATATATATATATATATATATATATATATATATATATATATATATATATGTGTGTGTGTGTATATATATATATATATGTATATATATATATATATATATATATATATATATATATATATATATATATATATATGTATATATATATATATATATATGTGTATATATGCCCGGTTAGGTAAACTGAATGCCCAGTTAGGTCAACTGAATGCCCGATTAGGTTAATTAAATGGCCGGTTAGGTCAACTGAATGCCCGATTAGATTAATTGAATTACCGGGTACGTTAATTGAATGCCCGGTTAGGTTAATTGTACACCCTTGACGATTGGTTAGGTTAAGTCATGATATTTTCGTTAAAGCCAACGAAAATATCACGACTTAACCTAACCAATCGTCAAGGGCATACAGATGACCTAACCTGGCATTCAATGAACCTAACCGGGTATTCAATAATTTTACCATATGTTTCGTAATGATCTTGATGACGTCATTTAATGTTTTAAAATTAATTATTTAATTTATTAACACCCACGTGCACAACCTCGGGACCTAATCAATATGTGTGTGAAGTTTCATGTTTGTAACTGCTTCCATTTTGGAGTTATGGCTGATAGCTGGAACACACACACACACACACGTCTTTTTATCATTATTATTATTATTATTATAGATAAACAATAGACTGGTACAAATTTATAACCGAAAGACTTCCGAAAATCAACAATTTTTGATAAAGGGGAAAATTGGTTTTGTAGGCCTAGGGGGTCCGAAATTTCATAAAATGGAAAATAATAATAATTGCTATTTTCTTACTTACAGCGATAGGCATAATGATATTAGGATACCTAATAGAAATTTTGTAATATTTTAAAGTGGAGAAAATAAATAATTTTCTAAAAATGATCTTCAACTATAAAAGCGCATCTAATCAGATAACTTAATTAACGTATTTCTATGACAGCTAAAAAATAGAATGATAAATCAATATCCTATCAAATTGTTTGTGTATACGTAAAATTATTTGTACAAAAGCCACAGTTATAAAACGCACAAAAGTCACGGTAAATAATTTCGAGTGTGGCTCGTTTAACTTTAAACTCGTGTTTATTTAAATTGCCCGTTTTAATTATGTAATTTTTTGTATTGAATCGATAAAGAAATCTTTTGTGAATCGAAAAATGTTAAAATTATAACAAATATCAAAATATTTTGTATAAAAATCATTGAATTTTAAAAATGCATGTTTGTTTTTAGTTTTTTGCAAAAGGTTCTTTATGAATTTTAAAAATATATACTTTTTTAAATTGAATCGATAAATAAATCTTTTGTGAATCGAATGATATTAAATGTTTAGTAAACATTGACTTATTTTGTGCCAAAATTATGATTAAAAATTTAAAATTAAAAAAATGCGTGTACAGGCATGGGAAGAACTGTACCCCTAAAAGGGGGGAAGGAATTATGTTAGGGAATTTTTTTTTAGCATGTGCACTGCACAATAAAAAGACGCATCGAATGGTGAAAACCGCATTGTTCTACACCAATTGTAGCGACCTGTACGTGTGCGCAAAAAAACTGTTACATATATATATATATATAATATATATATGGGTCTGTATCGAAGGAGTGACATTTCAAAGGAGTGACATAACAAAGGAGTGACATAAATACCGTAACGAAGGAGTGACAGAATTGTTAAAATTAAGATTTTATTTCAAAAACTAGAAACCTAACCTAACCTAACCTAGCCTAACCTAACCTAACCTAACCTAACCTAACCTAGCCTAACCTAACCTAACCTAACAGTTGCAAGCCTCTCTTCCCTCTGGATTTGTTCTTTCTTCTTCTTTGTTGGTATTTTCGCGTCACTCCTTTGAATTTTATCTCCGATTTGTCACTCCTTTGTTATGTCACTCCTTCGTTATGTCACTCCTTTGAATAGGACCGATATATATATATATATATATATATATATAGGGTGTCCCAAAAAAAAATATATACTCTTTATAGCATCATATATTTTATAATTTAAAAAAAAACCAAACAATATATTGTTATAGCAATTGCCAATGAAAGGTAAATTAGTAATCTAAGTGATCAAAATGTTATAGCGAGTTGTTTGCATATAAAATTTAATTAACTACGCCAAGTGCTCAAAATGTCCTCTGGCGGCATGAATGCACTTTCAATACAACAAAATCGTGTGGTCTGATGAAGCTACCTTCAAGCTGAATGGCACAGTAAATCGACACAACTGCAGGTACTGGTCACTTGATAATCCACACGTTTATGTAGATAAACATGTTAATTTACCAGGATTAACAGCATGGTGTGGTTTATCATCCAGGGGTTTGGTTGGACCATTTTTCTTTAATGGGACAGTTACCGGTGCCGCATATCTCGACATGCTGCGGACAGAAATTATACCTGCAGTTCGGAAGTTGTTTGGAAACGACGACTTTTACTTTCAACAAGATGGAGCCTTCCCTCATTATCATTGTGATGTCAGAAGGTACCTCGATGAAACGTTGCCTAACCGTTGGATAGGACGAAGAGGAAGCGTTGAGTATCCTCCACGTTCACCGGACTTGACTCCACTTGATTTTTACTTGTGGGGCTACCTGAAGGATGCAGTTTATGGTACAAGACCCGCAACACTCGAACACCTTAAGGATGCAATTAGGGAAAAGTGCGGGACCATCACAGCATCCACATTAGTCCATGTCTGCGAATCAGTTAGTCGACGCATTCAAAAGTGCATTCATGCCGCCGGAGAACATTTTGAGCACTTGGCGTAGTTAATTAAATTTTATATGCAAACAACTCGCTATAACATTTGATCACTTAGATTACTAATTTACCTTTCATTGGCAATTGCTATAACAATATATTGTTTGGTTTTTTAAAATTATAAAATATATGATGCTATAAAGAGTATATAGTTTGTTTGGGGACACCCTGTATATATATAAGGCTTCATTTCTGAAATAGTATATTAGATATTAATGAAAATGTAGCTAATATGTTTCATTTATATTAGATATGTTACAGCTGATCTGATAAGAAAAAACCTATTCTATCCCATCCAAAGACAAAAAAAAAAAAAAAATTTAAATTTGTTGGCCAGTGTAAATTTTCAGCAAAATACAGATATAAATATAAAACTTATTATAACGATGAGAAACCAAATAACCACGAGTATTCTTCTTTGCAAAGAATATAAGAAGAGCCTAAGAATAGGTCTGTTCTTTCTATATGGCCTTCCAACTTACATTTTACGTGTGAGAAGGTAGTTAATTAGATGATGAGAATGATCCAAATAACAAAAATTTGGTTATTACAACTTTTAGTGTTTTATTTTAAAATGATGCATGAAAGGTATAGGATTTTAGTAGGTATAGGCATAGAAATGATCTTCGAATGACGTACCGACTAAATGCACGTACGCTCTTTACGGACACTATTTATAATAATCATGTTTACAACTCGTATATTATATAGGGCGAGTCAAAAGTTATGTTCAATGGAGAACTTCATACAGGGTGAGTCAAACGTCCTGTCCCACCAAAATAATTATAAATAAATACGTTTGGGACAGGACTTACGAATCACCCTGCAAATATATTTCATTGGACAGCTCCTCATCTATCAACGAAGTTAAGCGACATTTGGTTTGACAAGTAGTTGGATGAGGGACCGCCCTCTCTCTTTAGATGATATAGTGACCTGTGGTTTCGATTCCCTTCGGTCATATGACCTCAGATGTTTCGAAGGTTAAACAACCTCCATCAAACAAAAACTCACATTGGACATGACATTTGACTATATATATATATATATATATATATATATATATTATATATATATATATATAGTGATGTAGCGGATGTCATTTTTTTCACATCCGCGGATGCGGATGCGGATGAGGATGTTTGATTTCAACATCCGCGGATGTGGATGCGGATGCGGATGTCTACATTTTCGTTATTTTTTATGATATATTCGAGATTTGTTGTGTTTAACGTATATAATAAGTTATTATATAGAGAGAGCTGTAGCTATAATGTAGTATAATTGATTAATTGTACAATAATTGCTGCACTTTTCTCTGAACATATAAATAATATCAAGCATCTAACTAATATAGAAATCAATTAGTGAATTCGTCTGCAAATAAATTCGTTATATTTTGTCGAGTTTCAGCCACAATTAGAAACCATAATTGTGTTACCAGGATGCGGGACGTGAACCCAACTCAAATGCACCCCACCGACCTCTTTCCCCAACCTCCACCCTTATAGAAAGAGATCTTTAATTAGCTTGATAACTATTTATATTAAGTTTAAAGTTTTATTAGGCATATTATAAATGAGTAATTAAAATAAAGTAACTAAGATGTTCATCGTTTAATGTTCAAACTTAAATAGGAAGGTTATGCTTAAGGAACATTAATTTTTCTGCCTTTTCTGCTGCCAGTCTGCTCTTTTCATCATATATTAATCCAGCACTGCTAAATAATCTCTCGCTTGGTACGTTTGTTGGAGGACAGGCTAAATGTTTCCTTGCAAGTTTACTCAAGTATGGATAGATATTCTGCGTATTTTTCCACCAACTACTAGGATTGTCACATGCAGCCAGGCGTTTTTCTTGGTGATAGCTCTCGATCATTTTTACTACATCTTTTGACATCGCGTAGGTCTCGTCATTGCTGCTTCACTCAAGAAACTGAGAGACAGATTCTGTGATAGATTTGCTCGTTGAAGGTGTTGGTTCTGTCACTGAAACTTTTATTTTTGGTGGGTGGCGAAGCGACAGATTCAAGAGATTGAAGCTCTTCAACTGCTTTGCCAAGTGATGATTTAACTCGTTCTAATGTACTAGGTGAAAATAACTTAGCTTTGTAACGTGGATCTAAGTAGGTTGCAAGAGAGTAACTTCATACAAGAACAGCCTCTCATCTTGTCGCTTGCATCACTTTTGCGCACAATGAACTAGTTCTATTAATATAGTAGAATTTGATAATTTCCGCTTATTAATGACGTTTTATCTCAACGGTCCACATCCGCACGACATCCGCAGTCCAAAGTGCGGATGCGGATGCGAGAAAATGTGCGGATGTTCCGCGGATGCGGATGCGGATGTGACCTACATCACTAATATATATATATATATATATATATATATATACAGTGTGTGTGTGTGTGTGTATATATATATATATATAATGCATGAACATGCATGATTTTGTATAAGGGAAAATTACGCCACCAGGATTCGAACCAGACATCTCTTGAATACAAGTCGAGGGCGATGACCAATGCGCTACAACAAGGTAAAAAGATAGCGCAACTTGGAGCATATTTCAACAGTCGAGGGGAAGGGGTAGGTTAGCACGAAAAATACCTATGGACGCAGAAGTGTTGTGTGTTCCGTCGGGTATTGAAATATGTGCCAAGTTGTACCAACTTTTAACATGTACCGCTTGATCAGCGCCGTTGCCTTCTGCTCAAGAGGTGCTGGGTTCGGATTCTGGTGGAGGTAATTTTGCATATATATATATATATATTAAGCAAAGTTGCCTCCACCAGGCTTCGAACCCGAGGCCTCTTGAGTAGGAGTCGCGAGCACTTCGACGGAATGAAAGCTAGCACAACTTGTCATATATATGAAGTGTTAATTTTTCCGCACTCGAAGTAATGGTGACATTTAATTCAAGTCTCTCTGGTACTGCAGTGAGGTTCCATATATAGATAGAATAACACGCATGAGGCCACGTAGTTTTAAATGAAACAAAATTGCCTCCACCAGGATTCGAACCCAGGACCTCTTGGATAGGTTTCGCGAGTGCTACCACAATACTACCACGGGATATATGACAGGGTGAATTACGTTTTATCCTATCATAGTGTGGTGGCAGCGCTCGCAACTCCTTTTTAAGAGGTCCCGAGTTCGCATCCTGATGGGGGCAATTTTATTTCATACAGAAAACCATGTGTGCTCATACCTGTTATTCCATATACACAATACATATAAGTATGTGCACTTTTTGAGAAGTATATTTAAAAATTTAGAAAGTTGAGCGGAAAAAAAATATGATTATGAGGAGTTAACAACCACTTTTAATGGGAAAAAATGCAACTTAATTGGAAGTTTGATTTATGGCATCCTTTTAAAATTAATTCTCATTTTATATTATGCTGTCTATTTCTCTATCTATCTATCTATCCAACTTCCCATCATACACACACACACACACACACACACTCACACGAGTGTACGTATATATATATACTGTATATATATATATATAAGGAGAGAGAGAGAGAGAGAGAGAGAGAGAGAGAACCAACGTCCGTAGCTCATGGATAACACCGTCTCCCAATAGGCAAAGTGAAGATACAGGTCGGAGGTTCGAATCCCGATGATGCTGGTAATAACAATAATAATAATAATAATAATAATACTGTACAGAAGTTAATGCAATGGGTTGCATTAATTGGCTTCAGTGTTGTGCCAATTTCTAGCCATCCTCATTGATCACACACACACACATATATATATATATACACACACACACACACAGTGTGTGTGTATGTATATATATATATATAAACTGGTATATATCTGGTAGGAGCTTCGCAAGTCAATCCCTTATCGCACGGACGTCAGACTGGTGGCCCTGCGCTACTGAAAATTTTTACATACGAATTGGACATCAGTTATACATTTAAACGTAATCTTTATGTAGCACTGAAATCAGTGTATAACGTTAGCGTAACTTTATCACCTTTATCAAAAGTTAGAGCTCTATCTGCTATTTCGTTCCGTACCTTTTTGTTGTTAATAAGACCTTTATCTGCTATTTCGTTCCGTGAAAGTTCCCTAATTTTTGTTGTTTGGCTTTTATTTCCCTTAACTGCGTAACTTTGGCGTAACATATTTAACAATGAAAAAAAAAAAATATATATATATATATATAATATATATATATATATATATATATATATATGTATATATATATGGTCTCTTCAAGATGAATATAACCTTTAAAAACTTTCTATAGTTTTCACGAGGCATAATATACATAGCATAGCATAGTTTAAAACTGAAATTCTAATTAAATAAAGTAACTATAAAAGTGTCTTTATGTTTAAGTTTCTGAGTTAAATGTAATGTATTGCTTTCGTGTTACCTGTGATTTTTAACCATAAAACTTTTAACGATAAAAGTTTAAGACAGAATAATGAAGGCGCTCAAAAACTGTATCAAGCCTATTTCTGAATAGTCATTTTACATTTAGTTTGCAAGAAAAATTGTGCTTGATAACTGCTCTTTAGAAAGTAATTTAAAGAGGGTGATTATGGCTTGCATTATAATTATCTACAGGGTGTCCATAAGTGTAACAGAGTGTAACATATTTGTGGATAGTAGTCTACTATGACTTGATCCTCTGGATCCAGAGATTCTATCTTTAGTTTTAAATCGATAATTAATTAGTTTTTAATTGATAATTATTTAGTTTTGCAAAAATTGGTAGTTGCGAATGTACAGGCAGTTGTTACATAAATTTCGTATGTTCTTGTGGTTCGGAACCCACGTAAAATTGTAGGTCCCCTCCGCCACCACGGAGGACATACACAATACACAATTACGAACACAGTTAGGTAGACCAGCCATGAGTGGATCCTAGGGTCTTTGTTGGTCTGAAACATTATAACATTATAACATTATAACAAGTCACTTTACCCCTTTTATCCTTACTCTATTCTAATAGGAAGATTTTTCAGGGGTAAAGGAACTTATGGGACACCCTATATATTACAAAGTCTTGTTAATTCTAAATATATATATATAATATATATATACAGTATATATATATAACCTTTGGTTAGCTTCCGCCCGAACTGTTCATTCTGACGAAGGTCAAGCTTTTCACTCCACCTTAGACCTACAGTTTAACGTGGAATCCGAACCACGCCCCATCAGCAGCCCAGCGTCTTAACCACTAGGCCACTTAGGGTACCCATTTATCTACCAACCACTTTCTTTATTGTGTGGAAGGATGAACAGCTGGGTTTTGCTGCGCGCGGCTGCCGTCGGGTCTCGAACCCAGGGCCGATGGATTCGTGTGTATATATATTAATATATATATATATAATATATATATACACACAGTTCATATATATATATATATATATATAATATATTATATATATATATATATATATATATATATGCAGTTTATATAACCTAGTCTAATGCATTCGAACAGATTATGTCTAAAGTATTAGGAAGTTTGATTATTTGTAAATTTAAGTTTTAATCAATGTAACTTCAGAAACCTTTGATGTGGTTAAATTAATGTTAAATTAATGTTAAATTTCGTAAGATAAACTTCTTTACCGATATATTTTTAAGGTTTTCTTGGTACTTTTCCGTTATACCGCAGCAATTTCTTTTTCCCGGTCAGGTCAACTGTACGTCCTTGACAATTGGTTAGATTAAGTCGTAATATTTTCGTTAAAATATTCGTCAGTATTTCGTTAAAATATTCGTTAGTTTTAACGAAAATATCACGACTTAACCTAACCAATTGTCAAGGGCGTACAGTTGACCTAACTGGAAAAGAAGAAATTGTGGGGTATAACAGAAAAGTACCGTTTTCTTCGTAAGAAGTTTATCCCGTTTTATAAACAAAGTTCTGAAGTTTTTTTTAACTTACATTTCGTCATACGTAGATTCTATTACAATATTACAGAAATAAATAGGGGAAAACATACGTAAACTGGAATGTTGTTGATAATAATGTTTTGGATCCTTTAACCTCCTTCGTAGCTGTGAAGGGCATGTAAAGGAAGGGACCTACAACTTTACGTTGGTTCCGAACCAAGTGTCGCTACATCATCTGAATGCGGAGAACAGTCATCCGTCCAACGATAAACACCACGTCGTTTTAACCGCACTGATCTAAAGAGAAGCAGTGCTGCAACGTGGCCAAGAAAGTATTTCAAAAAGTGGGAACAAAATATGGCTAGAAATATATTACTTCGGACGCTGTTTTTGAAGCAAATCATTTCCCTTCGTTTTTATCATAATTTCGTTTTAATTATTATTTTAATTTAATTTTAAGTAATGCTTATGTCGTGTATAATTACAGAGGATAAGAAATAGTTTATTCATCGATGTGTTGCTTCAGTTTTCCTTCGAAAATAGGTGATTATTTCAAGTACATTTGTTACGGGAAAGTTACACAGGCAAAAGTGACGTAAAAGTTATTGACCTTAAACTTACGGCAACCTTATTTGGGGAACTTACGTTAAGTAAAGTTACACGTAAGTTACGTCAAAGTTACTGACAAAAATTATGGATGTATTATGCAGAAATTACGCGGAACAGTAAGTAGAGTGTACCTCTAGAATTGGCTTGGTGAATTAGAAAGTTGCTTTCTTGCGCTCTCATCTCACATAACAAAGTACACCGGCTCATCTGGGATTGCCTAAGGCAGGTGTCTAGTTTTCTTTCGAAGGTGACCACATGACCATCAGCTCTATTTCTTATTCCGTTTGGTAAGTGGGTTAAAAATTCTTGGTCCCCTGACAACAAAGCTATTTTCCTCAGTGTTGAAGACGTTCCTTGTCCAGCCGTTAGTTTAGGAATTCTGCCTTTCCTATTTTCCAGCGTTGTTTGGATGGTTACTATTAGGGTTCAGTTTGAGATTAGGAACTACTTTCCCTATTATTTTCCATGTGTAAATTATGATGTATCTCTCTCTTCTTTTCAACTGATATAGATTTGATTTGCGTAATTTTTCCCAGTCATTTAGTTATTTGCATTCATTGATCATGGCTATGAAATTTCTTTGAATTTCTTCTAACTGACAAATTACTTCTTTTTATATATATATGGGAACGTTAAGAGTGAGTAATATTCCAATTTTGGTAAGATCAGCGTTTTCAACAAGGGAATCGTTATATTCTTGTTCCTTCTTTTAAAGGTTCTCAGTATCTGTCCCAGTATTCTGTTTGCTTTGTTTGTTGCTATTTTGTTTTGTTTTTCAAATTTTGCATCGTTAGTCATTGTAACTCCTAAATCCTTTGTTTTTGTTATTTCCTTGAATATCCTGTCTATCTGTGGCATAATATTCCCTCTGTTTTAGCTCCTCATTTGCTCCATATTTTAGGAGCTGAACTTTTTCGGTGTTAAATTTCATGTTGTTGTCTTCTGATCAGTTGTATATTCTGTTTGTGTCTGTTTATCTTCTGTGTTTGTGATTTATTTGCTGATTTTTGTATCATCAGCAAAGGGTGTTACTGTACCATTACTGGTTACTTCTTTGTCTATGTCTGTTTGCATGATAATGAATAGGATCGGAGCTAATACTGTTCCTTGTGGTTGTGAGGTACGTACTTATGATTCTGATGATGATATACCGTGAATTTAACAACTTGCCGACGTTTCCTGAAGAAGTTATAGGTCCATTTTCTACTTTGCCCATTATTCCCATGATTACATTAGTCAAATGCTTTAGCAAATCTGTGTATATTACATCAGAAATTACAATGTTTTGAAGTGTATTAATGATACTGTTATAATGTTCTATTAGCTGTGATAGGCACGATTTTCCTGATCAGAATCCATTCTGGTTCTCACTGAATCTTTCCTGTGCCTCCAAAAAATCATATTTTTCTCTAACTTTACTTTTAAATGTTTTGGTGTGATGAGATGTCAGTGACAATAGTCTATAGCTCTCTGCTCGGAACCTATCTCCTTCTTTAAGTATTGGGACAACGTTCGCTCTCTTCAAAATGCCCGGTATTTCTCCTGTGTTCAGAAATCTTCTCCATATCCAGTGCAGAGGTAGAGCTATTTCGTTCTTACAGTTTTTAATCAGTGAACCGTTCCATTTGTCCAAACCTGCAACTGAATGTGATTTCATTTGTCTTTATATAGTAGCTCACGCTATATCTTTTGATGTAAAATTAAAATTAGTTATAATCTCTCCAAGTAACTTCTCTGTAAAGAAGGTATTTCTGTCATGAAAAATTAACCACACCAAGTTTCGAACCATGGTCTTCTTGAGTAGAAGTCCCGGTCGGTAACCATTATGCCACAAGTTAAAAGCTGACACAACCTGGTGTAGGGTATATTTCATCACCCAGGGGAATAAGTAACGCTTTCGCAACCAGAAGGAGGTCCTGGGTTCGAATCCTGAGTGGGGAGGGAGTAATTTTTCATTATGCAATATCGTGCGTGATCATGCCTGATATTTCATCTATGGAACTCTAGTGTTATACCAAAGAGATCTGAATTAAAAGCTGCCATTGGCTTGAATGCAGGGGAGCAAGCAAATAAAACATCTTTGGTCACGAAAGCATTATATGTTCCCTCAGGTGTTGAAGTATACAGGGTGTCTCAGAATTCGCGCACCATAGGCTTTATTCAGACTTACGAGGTTTACGAGTCGAAATGGTTTATAAGTGATGTTTAATTACGATATATGTTCGATAATGTTCGAATAATAAAATTAATAGTATGTACAATTAAACAAAAAAGCTATCTTAAAATAATTCAATTAATTAAGCTATATTAGCCAATGGTGTCTCAGAAGTCGCGCACCATTGGCTAATGTAGCTTCATTCAATTCAATTATTTTAAGATAGTTTTTTGATTAATTGTACATATTATTTTTATTATTCGAACATTATCGAACATATATTGTAATTAAATATCACTTACAAACCATTTCGACTCGTAAACCTCTTAAGTCTGAATAAAGCCTATGGTGCGCGATTTCTGAGACACCCTGTACATCAAATTTTGTTCGAATCCTGGTGGAGTCCATATATACAATTATACATACTAGGGGCACGCAAAATATTTTGCCCCACCCTTTTTCCTTAGCTAAATAATAGGCCATGGGGCTGAATGTCTTTTGTTTGGGCCGTAAGTTTGAACTTTCTGCGCTTCACAAAACCGGATTTTTCCAGTTTGAACACTCCTCCTTGTATGAAAACGCTTTTAAATGCCCTTGTATAAAACCAAGGGTTAACGCAGTTTAGAATAGAATAGAATAGAATATAATAGAATAACCTTTATTAATAATGATAAAATAAATACATTTTTTCAATTTACAATGACATGAATAATTGTGAAGCTCGACTATTTATTTTATTTAATTTGGCCCTTAAACTTTAGGCTTTACTGGGCTCTTATTAAAACTAAGCAGATAGTTGTTATAAATTAATAATAATAAATAAATAAATAAGTAAATAAGTATTATTAATAGTTAAAACATGTATTACAATATTAAATAATATTAATGGACAATATTAAACAATATTAGTGGACATTATTCCTAGATTTTTGTTAGTATACCATTATTAATCGGGATTTCAACTTGGTTCTAAACAAATTTACATTCACAATATTTTTTACATCGGCATGCAAGTCATTCCATAGTTTCAATCCGATGAAAATGGGTAGTTTTTGAGATGAAGACAATCTAAATTGAGGTATAACAAGCTTTGATCTATTTCTGGTCTGATACGAGTGGATTTCTTGATGAGTTACAAAATATCTATTTACCCATTGCAAATTAATGATTTTGTTCTTACACTCGTCAATAAAAATAAAATGTGCCAGTTTGGTTATATCTTTGAGCTTTAGTAGGTTTAGCTCTTTAAATAATGCACTGGAGTGATCAAGGAAATCAGCATCAGATAATAACCTTATTGCTCGTTTTTGGATGACAAAGATACCATTTAATGCGTTGTTAGCGGAGTTTCCCCAAACGAGAGTGCAATATGTTAGTATATAAGGAAGAACAAGAGTATGATAAAGAGTCAATAAAACTTGTTTAGGGACTACATTTCTAAGTTTAAACATTATAGCAACGCATTTTGAAATCTTTTTCGCGATATAATTTACATGATCACTCCATTGCAAATTCTTATCTAGCATTACACCAAGAAATTTTGTTACAGTACACTCCTTTACGGCGATTTCATTAATATTAAGTTCATCAAGATATACATTTCTTTTATTAGTAAAAATCATGAAATTTGTTTTACTGGTATTTAGGAAGAGTTTATTGGTGGTCAACCATTTCATTACACTGATGAATTCTGAATGAAATATATTCTTAGCTGTAATGGCGCCTCGGTGGTGTAGTGGTTAGCGTCGCTGACTACGAATCCATCGGCCCCGGGTTCGAGACCCGACGGCAGCTGGGGCGCAGCAAAACCCAGCTGTTCATCCTTCCACACAATAAAGAAAGTGGTTGGTAGATAAATGGGTACCCTAAGTGGCCTAGTGGTTAAGACGCTGGGCTGCTGATGGGGCGTGGTTCGGATTCCACGTTAAACTGTAGGTCTAAGGTGGAGTGAAAAGCTTGACCTTCGTCAGAATGAACAATTCGGGCGGAAGCTAACCAAAGGTATTAACATGTTTGCAAGAAAAAGAGACAGTTGTATCATCTGCAAACATTATGAAGTTCAGTATATCAGATGAACGTGGAAGGTCATTTATATATAATAAAAATAACAGTGGACCCAGAACTGAGCCCTGTGGCATACTATGTTTGACAAGCGCTTTAGTTGAGCAAACCTTATTTACTGATACAAAATGATATCTATTGGACAAATAACTTTTAAACCAATCACTGATTGCTCCTCTAAAGCCGTAACAATATAATTTATTAAGTAGAATATTATGGTCTATTACATCAAACGCCTTACTCAAATCCATAAATATTGATATCATTATGTCTTTGTTCTCCTTAGCTATATTTACATTTTCCATAAGATTTAAAATAGCCATTTCCGTTGTTTTATTATTACGGAAGCCATATTGATTTGGAGGTAATAAATTGTAGGATTCTAAATATCGCTGCATTCTACTTTTTACAATTTTTTCAAAAACTTTGCTAAACACAGATAATGAACACACCGGCCTGTAATTTGTTGCTAGTGTAGGATCACCCCCTTTAAAAAGAGGTGTTATACAACCAGTTTTTAGCATTGATGGGGATATTCCTTTGAAAATACTTTGATTGATAATTTTAGCCAAAGTTACAGATATCTTATCTTTAACAAGTTTCAATATAGGTACAGGAATGTTATGAATGTTATTTTTTGTATTTTTTAATTTACCAATAATATTCTGAACCTCAGTAGAGGTAGCAGGAACAAAAGAAAATTAATTTAGTGGGCTGGGTGGCATATATTCTAGAGGTGAGTGATCATTATTTATTAATTGTGGGCGAAGCTTATCCGCTATTGAAGTAAAATGTGCATTTAAAGAGTCTGTAATAGCAGTATCATCAGTAATTTCTTTATTATCAACATTTAATTTCTCTATTGAATTTTTCTTAATTTGTTTTCCGAGAAGATTGTTTATGGTTGTCCAAGTGTTTTTCATGTCTCCTTTATGTTTGGAAAATTGATTGTTATAATAGTTATATTTTGCAATTTTGATTATTTTAGTTAATTTGTTTCTGTATTGAGTATATTGTATTTTAGGAATTTTGCTCTGTAATTGCAATTTGAATAATTTATCTCTGTTCTTTATTGAAGTGATAATTCCTGGAGTGATCCATGGATTTGCGACACTTTTGGGCGAAACCGTTTTTCTCCTTAAAGGAAAGCAAATATTAAAAATATGGAATAAGGTGTCATAGAAGAACTGAAACATATGATTTGGGTCATTTAAAGGTTCGTCACAGTCAAGTCGAGTACTTTCTACAGCCCCAATAAATTTTCTTTTGTTAACCTCTGAGAATATTCTGTAATCAATTGTTGTTTTGTCCGCAACCTGAACAATGTTATTGAATATAGCGTAAGTAGGAAAATGATCACTGATGTTAATGGTTATAATTCCAGAATTTACGAGGGCATTGCTATTTACAAATATATTATCAATCGTAGATTCTGTTATTCGATTGCCATAGCTGCAGACTCGAGTGGGTTTGGTAATAGAATGACTAAGATAAAAAGAATTCATTAGACTCTAAGTTTTAAAAATTTATGAGAGATTGCTTCAGATTGCAAATTGATGTTGAAGTCACCCGCAACTATGGCATTCGATTTATGAAAGTTGCATAACATGTTATTTAAGTGAATTAAAAAGCTATTGATATTAGTATTAGGTGGTCTATATATTGCATGGACAGAATATACATTACTTTTGTCTTTTATATTCACAATCAGGTTTTCATTGTCACTATTACATAGAGAAAATACTTCGTTAGAGTCGTAAGTTTGATGCATATACGTAGAGATACCCCCACCAATCTGACCATCTCTTACAGTATGATAAGCAACGTAATTATATATATTATATAGGTTTTTAATACTACTATTTAACCAGGTTTCCGTGAGAATTATAACACTAAATATGACCGTAGAAGTTTTCAAAAGGGCCAATAAGTAGTTATAGTCAGGGCCGTTTCCTGGCATAAGCAGACTAAGCGGCCGCTTAGGGCCCCACTGCTACTAGGGGGCCCCTAGAAAGGCTCCCAGGTCATAGCTCAGTGGGCAACAATAGGAATATAGCTGAAGTTATTATTATTATTGTTATTATTATTATTATTATCCTTATTATTATTATTATTATTATTATTATTATTAATTACTTTTTGTATGAGACAAATGTGATAAAACGGAGACAAACGAAACGTTTTGGTCGTTATGTGTAAATAACTATTGTGAGATCTTATTTCTATATTATTTAGCTTTATTCTTACTATATGCTTATACTTTCATAAATGCTTAATTTTTCTAGTGTTGTAAAACATTATTTCACTAATTTATTAATTATTAAAAGATTTTGTAACACTTTAAAACTTAGGATTATTTTCGTTGTTTTCAAGTTTATTAATTCTTTTCTCATCTTTTTCAGATAATGTGAATTTTGTTGGTTAAAACCTAAATGGTCTGATTATTTGAATGAATTTGATTAACGTTACAATTATAACTATTATTATTATTATATTATTATTATTATTATTATCATCATCATTATCATTATTATTATCTTGATTATTATTATTTAGCAGATTAGTTGTGGTTAACTAGATGTGACTTCGTGCATCTTGGAAAATGAAACGACATTATCCATCAGGAGCTGAAAAACGGAAAAAGAAGAAAATAGAGGAGGAGAAGCTTTCCAGTAGCACAGGTGAGATGTGAACATAACACTCAAGTCTTGGAGTGAAACTAGGTGGGAGAGCCGGCTTAAGAGCATTGAGTGTAAAAAGCTCTCTAAGATACTGAGCTCTGGAGCTGACTCTGACATTGATGGAAGAGAACTGGCCCTCGAAATTAAGAACTTGCCGACTTTACCTTCACACAACATGACTGCATTGGAGCTTCTCTCCTTCATTCATCAGAAGCAACTGGAGGAACTATACCCCAATCTCTCAATCTCTGGGTTGCACTAAGAACTGCCTTCACTCTACCTGTGACAGTAGCGTTAGCCGAGAGGAGCTTCTCTAAGATGAAGCTAATCAAGAACTACCTCAGATCATCAATGGGGCAGGATCGCCTCAGTGGCCTTGACATCATAAGCATCAACCAGGACGTTGGCAGGGAGATTTCATATGATGATGTTTTTGATGATTTCGGACAGAAAAATCAAGGAGGCAAAAATTTTGAAGATACAAACTGTTCTGTATAACTGTTAGCTATTACACGATTGTATCGTAGAGTTAGTAATTGTTTGGTAGTTAATAATTGCATTATTTTTTATACATAGTTCTGTGTCATTTATTCTAAATAATGTATAAGCTAATTTTCAGGAATTTCATGAGTATTTTTTCTGTTTAACTTCTGAAAGTACATATTTGTTGTTTTGGACATAAATGTTTCATTAAAATTGTTTCATAATTGTTTTTTATTAACATAGCCATTTTTTGTATGTGTGTGCTGAGGTGATGTAGTAAGGCGTGAGTTGGTGGATGGAGGGGTGGGGCCTCAAATGGGTATACTGCTTAGGGCCCCCTAATGGCTAGAAACGGCCCTGGTTATAGTTCCTAGGTAAGCTTCGAATGTTTAGATTTAGCACTGAAAGATTTTTATAAATATATTTTGTAATACAAAGGCATTAAACTCGTCTATCGATGAGACCATGCAACTACCTACACCAAATTCCTGTTCTAGATTCTCTAAACTGGATACAGAATTTTTTGGCAATGAATTGAAATGATTAATATCGGCACATATACTATGAAAGTCTTTATCGATGAAAGCCATTTAACAGTAGTTCTCAAACAATTTCACTAAAAACAGAATACGGAAATAAGGGGTTACCGCCCAGTTGAGCCGAGAATGAGAAAGTCGACTGTTGAAATTGTATGCGGAGTTATTCGCAGGCCTCCTGTGTGCCGACTGTCGGCTGGCGTTTTCGTAGTAAATGGCGTCTGGCAGTGATGTGCGTCGTAAACAGACAGCTGTTATCGAGTTCTTAATCGCAAAGGAAACAGTTGGAAATAGTCACAAACGTCTACAAAACGTTTACGGAGATGCTGTTGTTGATCGAAGCATAGTTGGACACTGGTCTAAACGTGTGAGTTCATCGGAGAGAGGGAGAGCTAGCTTCGATGATGAGCCACACAGCTGTCGCCCGGAATCGGCTGTCACATCTCACACTGTGAAATGCTACCAGCATCATTCGATCAAATCGACGCGTCACATACAACGAGCTATCACGGGAGCTAGAATTAGTGAAGGAAGTGTGAATACGATAATTCAGCAACTGGGATAATCAAAAGTGTGTTCACGGTTTGTTCCTCGCGAACTGACTGAAGATCACAAAGCCCAAAGAAAAGAAATTGCTTCTGAGTCGTTGGTTCGATACGAGACAGAATGGGATGACTTCCTTTCACGAATTGTGACTGGGGATGAAACTTGGGTACACCACTTTGAACCTGAAACAAAACGCCAATCCATGGAGTGGCATCACGCACACTCCCCACGCAAGAAAAAAAATGGCTCCCTCTGCAGGAAAGGTTATGGCCACCATCTTGTGGGACATGAAAGGGGTGATTCTGGTGGACATTATGAAGAAAGGACAAACAATCAACTCAGAGGCATATATTGCTACCCTACAGAGACTCCAGAGACGTATAAAGCGAGTTCGACCGGAGAGAAAACTGGAAGACGTCCTTGTTTTGCACGATAACGCGAGACCACACAACAGTTTGCAAACAAGAGAGGCCATCACAAAAATGCGCTTGACTGTGTTACCCCACCCTCCATACAGCCCGGATCTGGCACCTTCAAATTTCTATTGTTTGAGCCAATGAAGGATGCTATTCGTGGAAGAAAGTTTCAGAGTGACGATGAGGTTGTTGAGGAGGTTTAGAGGTGGCTCCAGCGGAACCCAGCAGACTTTTACCAGCAAGGAATAAAGGCCCTTGTTTCGAGGTGGAGGAAAGCTGTAGAAAAGGATGGAGATTATGTGGAAAAATAAGAACTTATAAGAAAGGTATGTAACTACTTGTGTACAAAATTTCTGAAACTTACAAGGAAACTTGGAAAGAAAAAAAAAAGGTGGGGCAAAATTATTGAGTGGCCCTCGTATATACAGGGTGGGTAAAAAAAAGTGGCCCCCTTAGAGGTAAACTGTCATCTTAAACAAAGTAACGGGACTAGAGCTCCCAAACTTCATAGATGCTTACCTTAGCATGTTGTTCGTCTTAATTGAGAAGTTACTCGATGTGTCCCACTTCTTGCTCAACGCAGGCTTCCAAACGTGGACACCGCTGATCAATACACCTGTTTACATATCGTTAAGACACCTTCTCCCAGCCGAGCAGAATTCTTTCGCGTAGTTCATCTATGTCTCTTATATTTGTACCAAGGATGTAAACTTTGAACTTCAGGGCTTCCCAAACACTATAATCTAGTGGTGAAAGATCGGGGCTACTAGCCGGCCACATATCGGGTTTGATAAAATCCGGTGTTTTCTTTATCAAGGAATGTGACAGTTTGGCGTGCTCTGTGAACAGGGGCTCCATCTTGTTGGAAAGTATATCTTTCACCACTAATTCGTCGAATATCAGTTAGATAGAGTGAAATATATACTTCCAACAAGATGGAGCCCCTGCTCACAGAGCACGCCAAACTGTCACATTCCTTGATAAAGAAAACACCGGATTTTATCAAACCCGATATGTGGCCGGCTAGTAGCCCCGATCTTTCACCACTAGATTATAGTGTTTGGGAAGCCTGAAGTTCAAAGTTTACATCCTTGGTACAAATATAAGAGACATAGATGAACTACGCGAAAGAATTCTGCTCGGCTGGGAGAAGGTGTCTTAACGATATGTAAACAGGTGTATTGATCAGCGGTGTCCACGTTTGGAAGCCTGCGTTCACCAGGAAGGAGGACACATCGAGCAACTTCTCAATTAAGACTAACAATATGCTCAGGTAAGCATCTATGAAGTTTGGGAGCTCTTGTCCCCTTACTTTTTTTAATATGATAGTTTACCTCTAAGGGATCACTTTTTTTACCCACCCTGTATATATTGTCTATATTCACCACTATCTTTTAATAAATACAAGCATCTTTTCTGCCTCTTCGTGTATGGAAGACACTTTCTTGCTTCCTTATCAGCTTCTTCAACTTGATAAACGTTCGTAAATTTCGTCATTCGGCGAAGTTCCTCTTTCTCGAAAAGAAGATAAAAATGTTATCGTCTTTTTTACCTCGTCATTATGAGGATGAAAATAAAGAAATGAGGAATTGTTTAATTCATTATACTTGTAGATGAGGAAGGTACGACGTTGGAGATGGTCAATAAAATTCTACTGTTTAGTATTATGATGGAATATACATACAGGGTGGCCCATAAGTCCTGATCGGTTATAATTAAAGCGAAAATCCATCTAGCGGAGCTCACACTAACGTAATCGATTACTAAAAAAAGAATATTCGTCGAGATGGTTATATTTTACACTTTGAATAATCAATAAATATTTCTAAACTTATTATAAACTTTTTACCGTGTTTGATTTTTTGTATTTTCTCTTTAATTATAACCGATTAGGATTTACTGGCCCACCCTGTATATATTATAATAGTTTAAATAGCGTTTTACGTTATTTATATATATTTTATGAGGGCCACTCAATATATTTTGTCCCACCTTTTTTTTTTTTCTTTCCAAGTTTCCTTGTAAGTTCCAGGAATTTTGTACACAAGTAGTTACATACCTTTTTTACAAGTTTTTATTTTTCCACATAGTCTCCATCCTTTTTTACAGCTTTCCTCCACCTCGAAACAAGGGCCTTTATTCCTTGCTGATAAAAGTCTGCTGAGTTCTGCTGGTGGGATAACACAGTCAAGCGTATTTTTGTGATGGCCTCTCTTGTTTGCAAACTGTTGTGTGGTCTTGCGTTATTGTGCAAAAGAAGGACGTCTTTCAATTTTCTCTCCGGTCCAACTCGCTTTATACGTCTCTGGAGTCTCTGTAGGGTAGCAATATATGCCTCCGAGTTGATTGTTTGTCCTTTCTTCATAATATCCACCAGAATCACCCCTTTCATGTCCCACAAGATGGTCGCCATAACCTTTCCTGCAGAGGGAGCCATTTTGAACTTTTTCTTGCGTGGAGAGTGTGCGTGATGCCACTTCATGGATTGGCGTTTTGTTTCAGGTTCAAAGTGGTGTACCCAAGTCTCATCCCCAGTCACAATTCGTGAAACGAAGTCATCCCCTTCTGTCTCGTATCGAACCAAGGACTCAGAAGCAATTTCTTTGCTTTGAGCTTTGTGATCTTCAGTCAGTTCGCGAGGAACAAACCGTGAACACACTATTGAGTATCCCAGTTGCTGAATTATCGTATTCACACTTCCTTCACTAATTCCTAGCTCCAGTGATAGCTCCTTGTATGTGACGCGCCGATTTGATCGAATGATGCTGTTAGTACGTTGCACAGTATGAGATGTGACAGCCGATGCCGGGCGACAGCTGCGTGGCTCATCATCGAGGCTGGCTCTTCCTCTCTCCGATGAACTCTCACGTTTAGACCAGTGTCCAACTGGTCTTCGATCAACAACAGCATCTCCGTAAACGTTTTGTAGACGTTTGTGACTATTTCCAACTGTTTCCTCTGCGATTAAGAACTCGATAACAGCTGTTTGTTTACGATGCACATCACTGTCAGACGTCATTTTCGAAACTGCGTTAATTATCGGTTTTATACAAGGGCGTTTAAAAGCGTTTTCATACAAGGAGGGGAGGTTCAAACTGGAAAAATCCTGTCATGTGAATCGCCGAAAGTTCAAACTTACTGCCCAAAAGACATTTCAACCCCATGGCCTATTATTCAACTAAGAATAAATGGTGGGGCAAAATATGTTGAGTGCCCCTAGTATATATACTGTATGCGCCTCAGTGGTGTAGTGGTTAGCGTCGCTGACTACGAATCCATCGGCCTCGGGATTGGGACCCGGTGACGGCAGCCGGCACGCAGCAAAACCCAGCTGTTCATCCTTCCACACAGTAAAGAAAGTGGTTGGTAGATAAATGGGTACACTGGGTGACCTGGTGGTTAAGACGCTGTGCTGCTGGTGGGGCGTGGTTCGGATTCCACGTTAAACTGTAGGTCTAAGGTGGAGTGAAAAGCTTGACCTTCGTCAGAATAAACAATTCGGGCGGAAGCTAACCAAAGGTTATATATACTCTATTCAGTGGCGACTCGTAGTATAAATGTATGGGGGGTGCGATTTCATAAAATTTATAATTTTTAGAATTCTAGTACATAAACAATCACATGGTGCTTCCGTACGGTACTTATATGTCAAAAGAATATTTATTTTAATATCTTAAAATATTTATTTTAATATCTTAAAATATTTATTTTAATATCTTAAAATTAATATATTTTTTATCTGTTAAATTAATATTTATCGTTTCAAGCAAGGGGGAGCGACCGCTCCATCGCTCCTATACGCCAGTCGCCACTGATAGTCTCTATTCATTTTAATTGCTTTTAATCTGATTTACTTCTAAAATGTGTTTTTACGCTTTCGGTTGCGGAAGGTTTCAGAACGAGTATCAGTGACAGATATTTTCACGAAGGGTTCGGAATAAGACTATTTTGCTTTTAACGATTTTATTTTAGTTATTTAACGCAGAAAAACTGTAATAAATTGGTGGGGAACGAATGTAAACTATTAAGATATAAAACGACTTTTTAATTTTATTTTATTCAAAGTAATTTTACATTTTAAGCAATATTGTTATTTAAACAATAATATTTCTCACAATCATAACCAAGAATGGACCTAACCTAGGTTTATTACTACTCTTTCAGAAAGTTATTGTTTCAAAATGCTCGTCGCTGACTGGTCCATTCTCTGTCTCATTTTAAATACATCTTTTGCACGAAAGTATCTGATTTCTCAATACAATAATAATTTCGTTTTTATTAAATTAATTAAATAATCACGTTAATTTTATATTTTAATTCAATACACTGCAAAGTATATATATATATATATATATATATATATATATATATATATATATATATATATATATATATATATATATATATAATTATATATATATATAAGACGCTCTCTCTCTCTCTCTCTCTCTCCATTATTTAATTTGAGGATTCCCTCTTATCTTGATTTCAGGTGATGCTTGATGCATAACTAACAATGGTTCGCAACATTTATAATTCATCCTTGAGTAATTTCACTCTCTTTGACGATGAAGCGCCACCAAAGATCTCCATCAGTAGAATTTTGTCGACGGAGTTACTAAAATGCGTCCATTGGATGGAGGACCAGCCCAAACCATCGGAAGGTATTTCATTCGTCTTAACAACCTGTGTTCACCCGCTTTAGAGTCTTAGTCTCGAATCTCTATATTCATATCATACTTTCGTTTACAGTCGTTTTTTAGATGTAGCTTAAAACGTAGTTTCATAAATGACTGAATCCTTCCCCCTTATTTAATAAGACATTAAGAACATTTAGTTGTCTTGCGAAGAGTAAAACCTTCAACCACTAAATGGATGAAACAATGTAAAATTTATATAGAATTGTCCATCTTTTGTGATTCGTCCCCTCCTACATCAGGGAGTGTGTACTGCTCTCGACACTTCGACGGGTGGTCATGCTGGAATGATACAGCCGCTGGCGAAGTGGCGTATACACCCTGTCCCCAATTTATAACAGGGTTTGACCCCAATCGTAAGTAATTAAAAAAAAAAATATATATATATATATATATATATATCGACAACTACATATATTTGAAATAAAAATAAATTAAAATGGGAAGTCTTCGTCTACAATCCGGAACCTTCTCAGTTACTGAATAGAATTCAGAAAGCGAAAAATTTCCACTAAAAGGATTTAAAAAAAAACAAAAACAAAACAAAACAGGATTTACGAATTGTTTGGTTATTCTGCGTCATCGGAAATCCTGAAGACATTCCAAAATGTTTTTAGCTCTGAGAGGTTAATGACCTCTCTTTAGGATTAACGTGATGAAGGAGACAGTAGGTTTCTCGAATTCTCCATCTCACATTACCGGATACATCCAACTCATTCATTTGTGTGTGTGTATATATATATATATATATATAATATATATATATATATGGCGGATCTAGGATTTTTGCTTGGGAGATGGGGTGGTTAGGTTCGAATGAGTTCTGAACGAAGCTTAAATGTTATGCAATCATTCCCCTAAAAGTACTTGGTAATAAGATTAATGTTCAATGATTACCACTTTATTAGGAACGTTCAATCAAAACCAGAAACATTTCACAATAGAAATAATGTACAGCCACTTTCTAGACGACCGTCCAACCTACGTCCAACCTGTCACAGGACAGAGAAAATTCATTGAAAAATACATCCACAAATACAAACATTTAGCTTCAAGTTGTTACCATAAATCTCCGATTATTTCATAAATCAAAAAGAAAATTATTGTAAATTATATCATTCTGGTTTGAAACATACATTATAAACAAATGTGTGAATGTATTTAGGTTGCTATTCGCGAAACATCTTTATCAATGGGGAGGGGACTAGAGCCCCTTCAGACCCCCTCTAGATCCATCTCTCTCTCTCTCTCTCTCTTCTCTCTCTCTCTCTCTCTCTCTCTCTATATATATAATATATATTTTATATATATAATATATATATTTTATATATATATATATATTTTATATATATATATATATATATATATATATATATATATATATATATATATATATATAATTATATATATATTACATTTAGGATAAAAACGAAGACGTAGAGCAAGAAAGTCATTATATTTGGCTGCAGCCGACGTTTCGGGCAACACTACCCATTTTCAAGGCCTAATAAAATAAAAGGCTAAAATTAATGCATGACAAAAAAAATAAAAAATTATACGAATGTCAAAAACAAACTAATTCATAGCACAGAATAAAACCACTTAAAGAATAAAAATTAAAAAGCGTAAAACAAGCATAAGCCAAAAACAAATTAAATTATATACAGGACAAATAACACATGATAAAAGTAAAACTTTAAAACTAAAAAATTCAAACAAATTAGTTAAAAATTAGTTAAAAACTTCACTAATAAAAAGTTAATGAAAAAACGCAAAAGTGCACGAAAACATACCATGCTCACTTGACATCCTCAAACAACTGAGGCGAAAAGGAGACAGGGTCAAGGGAAAACAGAAAAATTTAGTTGGTAGGCATTCTAATTAATATAAGGGGTAACAGCTGGAATCAATATTTAGCTGGAATTCAGAAATTTAATGCACAAAGATTCATAAATACGGAGAGAGGACGGACATTTTAATGATTAAGAATTTTAAAGTTATTAACGGAAATATCAACTTTACACTTAACAGAATGATTTCTAATGGCAGACTGTTCCTTTTTAGATAAAACTTTCCTGTCCTATGGCTAATACCCATATGGAGCAAAATCTCGCCTGCAAAGAACGAACTGTGCTGCCAACGTAGTTCCCCTGGGAACACCCAGGGCAGGTAAACAAATAACGACAGAACAGTTCATCGCAGGGGGATTTTGTCCTTACAACGGAAAAAACATTCAAGGGTGTTATTATTCACAAAAGCAACCTTAAATCAGTGTGAAAATAAAATTTCCTCACCACACTCAACAATTGCTTTTTCACAACAGTGTTAAATTGGTAGAGGTCAGGTAAAACAAGATATTTACAATTCTTAGGAACATCATACGTTGGGATAAGTTTTGGGGGAAATAAACATTATTAAGTAATTTACCAATAATACCTTGTACAAGAACCCGTGGAAAACCATTTTTAAAGAAAAAATCAGTAAGAAATTCAAACTCATTATGAAGCAGAGCAAAGTTTGAGCAAATATTATAAGCTCTATGCACTAAAGTGCGAATCGAACTTAGTTTGTAATTAAAATCGCAAAAACTATAAAAATTAAACCTAAACCCGTAAAAGTAGGCTTCCGGTATGTAGAAGTTAAAACAGTTGAGCCTGATTTGGAAACCAAAACATCAAGGAAAGGAATAGAACCTTGAACTTCCTTTTCCTGCGTAAATATAATATTCTTATGAAGTGTGTTCAAAAAATTTAAAACTGAACTGATTGATTATCCGTTTGGATAAAGCAAACGTGTCATCAACATAACGTCTGTACAAATTCGGCTTCAGGTGAGGGGGGCACTCACAGAAGGCCCTTTCTCAAAGATGAACATGAAAATATTCGCAAAAACGGGACCCAAGGGGCTCCCCATCCCCACTCCATCCAACTGACGGTAACAACACCCCTTGAAAACTAAAAAGTTATCCTTGACAGCCAAATTCAGAAGCTGCTCAAACTGTGCTCTGCCAAAGCCGTGAAAAAGTGAGTCCGGCTGTGGAAAAGCTTTATTTAAATAATTGTAATGGTCTCATCCAAGGGGACATTTGTAAAGAGGGAAGATACATCAAAACTTGTCATAAACAAGAATTCATATTAAACTTCTTAATTTCCGACACGAAAGAAAAACTATCCTTAACACTGTACAAGTTCACAGTAAATGATGATACAATGGGACAAGAAATTTGGCAAGTTTGTAATTAGCCAAAGGATAAGACGCTAAAATTGGGCGCAATGGAACACCGACTTTATGAACCTTAGGCAGACCATACATAAGGCCCAAATAAGAGCCTGAAAACGTACAATTCATCATAAGTGGAGGAATTAATAACACAATCATGTTTAAGCTTAAGCAAAACACGGTAACCTTGTCTTCCAATCGCTGAATAATTTTAGAAACCTGTTCATCTACCTTAACAATTTTAATGAATCAGAAGAATATCAAGCATTTTTTTAATATAATCAGTTTTATTCATAACCCAACACCGCTACCCTTATCTGGTTTAGTAATAACATAGATTCATTTACACCCAAGCTTTTTAAAATTTCACGGTCCTCCTTATGCAGAAAAATTGTAGAAAACTTAAAAGCTTTAATTTTAAAAAACAATTCATGGGACAATTGGGAAATATGTTGTCTAACCTTACCAAAATCATTAGCATCAACGGTTGGAAGAACCTTCAGATCATGGGCTATCCTTTCAAATAAAAATAAAAGTCAGCAGGTTTAAAACGCAAGTTGGGAAACTTGAACTTAAGGCCAAGAGACAAGAGAAAACTTTCACGCTTTGACAGGGTATAGTCAGATAAATTCCTAATGACCTGACCAGGATCTAGAAAATAAGGGCGAGATAGGTTTAACCTAAAAGCTTGCGGTCATGATCCGGGAAATAGAACGTACATATGAAAGGGAGGAAACATGAATATTAGACACTATGCACGCATAATCACAAAAAGAGACCAAGGCCTTCAACTGGCTTTTAAGAGCACAATCTTGTTCGAAATATCATGCTTAAGCTTAAATTTGTAATTAATTTCATTGTTAAGATAATATACCAATGATGACCTATAAAACTCTGAAGAATAGAGTGAATTACGATACAGTTTATAATAAATAAAATTAGGAAAGACGCCACTATTCCGGGCAGATTTCTAAAAATTCAAGGTCCAATTCAATCTTCTTGAATTTTCTGACAGACTTTTCAAGTTTACGGTGGAGTCTCAAACCCTCTAGTCCATAACGCGTAGATACATATGAAATAGGATCCCTCCTAAGGAGACGTAATTTTACATTTAGGATAAAAACGAAGACGTAGAGCAAGAAAGTCATTATATTTGGCTGCAGCCGACGTTTCGGGCAACACTACCCATTTTCAAGGCCTAATAAAATAAAGGCTAAAATTAATGCATGACAAAAAATAAAAAAATTATACGAATGTCAAAAACAAACTAATTCATAGCACAGAATAAAACCACTTAAAGAATAAAAATTAAAAAGCGTAAAACAAGCATAAGCCAAAAACAAATTAAAAATTATACCCATATGGGTATTAGCCATAGGACAGGGAAAGTTTTATCTAAAAAGGAACAGTCTGCCATTAGAAATCATTCTGTTAAGTGTAAAGTTGATATTTCCGTTAATAACTTTAAAATTCTTAATCATTAAAATGTCCGTCCTCTCTCCGTATTTATGAATCTTTGTGCATTAAATTTCTGAATTCCAGCTTAAATATTGATTCCAGCTGTTACCCCCTTTATATTAATTAGAATGCCTACCAACTAAATTTTTCTGTTTTCCCCTTGACCCTGTCTCCTTTTCGCCTCAGTGTTTGAGGATGTCAAGTGAGCATGGTATGTTTTCGTGCACTTTGCGTTTTTTTCATTTAACTTTTTATTAGTGAAGTTTTTAACTAATTTTTAACTAATTTGTTTGAATGTTTTTAGTTTTAAAGTTTTACTTTTATCATGTGTTATTTGTCCTGTATATAATTTTTAATTGTTTTTGGCTTATGCTTGTTTTAAACGCTTTTTTAATTTTTATTCTTTAAGTGGTTTTTATTTGTGCTATGAATTAGTTTTTTTTGACATTCGTATAATTTTTTTATTTTTTTTGTCATGCATTAATTTTAGCCTTTTATTTTATTAGGCCTTGAAAATGGGTAGTGTTGCCCGAACGTCGGCTGCAGCCAAATATAATGACTTTCTTGCTCTACGTCTTCGTTTTTATCCTAAATGTAAAATTACGTCTCCTTAGGAGGGATCCTATTTCTATGTATATATATATATATATACACCTTGATTGAAGGGTTTGTTCTTAGGGAAACGTAGATGGTACATATTTATTTACAATGAAAATTTCCGAAACATTTGTAAATAAACATGTATCATCTCTTCGTCCTCTTATTCCTCGCTATATATATATATATATACTGCACACAAGAGAGTTGTTTACACGAGCGTCCTTTAAAGAAAAGAACCCGAATAATGCAGAGAAAAACAATGTTTCACGCGAGAACTAACGAGAAAAGCCGTTGTTCTAACCATCATTTTTTAAGGTCTTAAATGGCTTTTATAGCATCATTCGGTATTTTTTTTCTTTTGACAAACATTAAATATAACATTTCCGCTTCTTAATGTTTCTTTTGCTTTGAGACACGTCTGCTTTACCTCTTTATCTTTAACGATTATTTACATTCAGTATTTTTTATTTTAACAACGACAGGCAAAGCTCACAAAGCGTGCAGTTCTGATGGCATTTGGTTTAGGCACCCTGAAACTAACAAAACATGGTCGAACTACACCACTTGTATCGATATGGATGATCTATATGTAAGTCTATCTATCTATCTATCTATATATCTATAATATATATATATACACACATATATATAATCTTTTGTTAACTTCGAACAAATGTTGAAGCTTATTCTGTGTTCGATATATTGTACTGTATATTACTGCCAATGCACTATATTATTATTATTATTATTATTATTATTATTATTATTATTATTATTATATTAATTTCTAAAAGTGCTTGAATTGTTTCAACAGGTGAAGAGGGTCATAAATACCATTTTTGTCTCAGGTTATTCGATCTCAATGATCGCTTTAATTGCCTCTCTTTTCATATTTTTCTATTTTAGGTAAGTTGTGCAAGTAAGTGCACACGAAATGAAACACACACACACACACACACACACACACATTTATATTTATTTTTATATATATATTGGCAGTGTAGTAGTTAGCATCGTTGACTACGAATTCCACGGGCTCGGCGGTGGCAGGTAGCGCCCACCTTACCCAGTTGTTTATCCTTCCATAAAAAATAGGTGAGTAGATAAATGGGTACACCCTGGCGTTGTCTTGTGGTTAAGACGTGAGATCGAGTCCGGAGGAGGACTTCCTAATTTCTGATTTCCCTGGTGGGTCGTGGTTCAGATTCTTCATTAAGCTGTAGGTCCAAGGTGGAGCAAGAAGCTTGAACTTCGTCACAATGAACAATTCAAGCGGAAGCCAAATCAAGGTTATCAAGATATATATACATACATATAGGGTGTTTCAGGAGGAAAGGTCAATACTTCGGGAGGTGATAGTGTCGGTTATTGTGAGAAAAAAAGTTCATATGAACATGTGTCTAATTCTCAATGGTTACGGAGATAGAGCTGTTTGAATATTGTGCGAGCGCAGCTCTTCCTCCCCCTTCCCTCCCCTATAACCTTGAACCATGTAAGCTGTAATGTAAGCATGTAACACAAGCCAATCGACAGCTGACTGTTGTGAGTGACATTGTTTGGTGTTTGAAGCAGTGTTAAGAATGCCACACACCTTCACACATGCCAAATATGCAGATATGGTGTATGTCTACGGTTTTTGCGATGGAAGTGCAACAGCTGCTGTTGCAGAATACCATCGACGGTTTCCGAACCGCAGAATTCCGGATCGAAGAGTGTTTACCAGGGTTTTCAACACATTGCGGTGAGATTGGTACACTTCCCAGCGCTCATGTTTCATCTGAACGTGAAGGTCAACAAGATGTGGATGAAGTGGAAAACATCCTTCAGTTGGTAGAGCGTAGTCCTACTACTAGCTCACGAAGAATTTCTACACGTCTCGGTGTACCACACACAAGAGTATGGCGAACATATACGTGAGGAAGGTTTGCATCCATATCATGAGCGTGTACAACACCTTCAACCAGGAGACGCTGCCATGCGAATGGAATTTTGTCATTGGGTAAATGCTAATCGCCGATTGCTTCGATTAATACTGTTCACCGATGAAGCTACTTTCACCCTTGACGGTATCACCAACACTCGTAACTCTCATCGGTGATCAGAAGGAAAATCCAAATGCCACTGTGGAAACATCAGTATCATCGATGATCAGCTGATTGGCCCTGTTACTTTAGAGAATCGTCTTAGAGGACAAAGTTACCTAGAATTTCTGCAAAATGAATTGCCAGGACTATTGGAGGATGTTCCGTTGGCTACACGCGCTGGTATGTAATTTCAGCATGACGGAGCTCCTGCACATTCTACCCGTCTGGTGATGCAATACCTAAATCAAACTTTCCCTGGTCGATGGATCGGCCGCGGTGATCCCATTCAATGGCCACCAAGGTCTCCAGACCTCTCTCCGATAGATTATTGTTTGTGGGGGTGGATGAAAAGTCAAGTTTACAAAAGAAAGGGGGATACAGGAGACGAATTGCTCGCGCGCATTTTGGATGCTGCTGCCCGCATAAAGGAACGTCAAGATCAACTCAGACGAACAACACGCGATCTTCGCACACGAGTTGCAAAGCGCATTGAGGTTGACGGTGGGATTTTCGAAAACGTATTGTAAACTGTAACAAATTTGTCATTTCTGTATCTGATACCATTCAAAATGCCAATGTTTAAACATTAAATGTTAGAAACAGTAATTGGTTTCTCTTTCTTGATTACCATTAACAATGCTTTTGTATTTGTAGATTCAAACAGCTCTATCTCCGTAACCATTCAGAATTAGACACATGTTCATATGAACTTTTTTCTCACAATGACCGATACTATCACCTCCCGAAGTATTGACTTTTCCTCCTGAAACACCCTGTATATCTGGGATTGAACTCAGAATGGTCCCCTGAGATCTTTTATGTTACACACAGACCGTGCATGGAACAAGGATCTCTTCTAGATAATTAAATCTACTATAGTTCGAATAAGTAATGGTAAATGACAAATAGTATAGTTTTTCTTTTTCATGATGTTAGCCACCGTGGGCAACGGGTCACTCGCAAAGAGGCCCAAGAATCTAGCTCCCCTCATTTTGGGGCCTCTTGCGAGTGACCCGTTGCCCACGTCGGGGTAACATCATGAAAAAGAAAAACTATAGTATTTGTCATTTACCATTACTTATTCGATCTATAGTGGATTTAATTTTCCCAGAAGAGTTCCTTGTTCCATGCACAGTCTATGTGTAACATATATATATATATATATTATATATATATATATATATATATATATATATATATATATATATAATATTATTATATATATATATATATATATATTATATATATATATATATATATATATATCATATACGAGTATATACGAGGTCTTATCAAAAAGTTCCGGGACAAATGTATTTATTGCAAAACTAAATGTCAGATACCTAATCAAATTTGTACTCCTTCAACGTAGTCTCCTTCTGATTGTAAACAGTGATTCCAGCGATCCAGCCATTTATTGAAGTACCTGTTATAATCTTCTTTCGGAATGTTCTTCAATTCTCGTGTCATATTTTGTTCGATCTCTGCTACTTCCTGAAATCTTTTTCCTTGAGGGTGTTTTTCAACTTGGGGAACAGGAAAAAGTCACAAGATGTCAGATCCTGCGAATACGGTGGTTGAAGACCCACTGGAATGTGCTTCGTTAAGAATTCCCTTATGGAGAGTGCTGTGTGAGAGGGCGCATTGTCGTGATGCAACATCCACGAATCCGATGCCCAATTTGCCGGCATTTTGCACTCTCCATAAGGGAATTCTTAACGAAGCACAACATTCCAGGTTCCTCAACCACCGTATTTGCAGGATTTGGCACCCTGTGACTTTTTCCTGCTCCCCAAGTAGATAAACACCCTTCAAGGGAAAAAGATTTCAGGAAGTACCAAAGATCGAACAAAATGCGACACGAGAATTGAAGAACATTCCGTAAGAAGATTATAGCAGGTGTTTCAATAAATGACTGGACCTCTGGAATCACTGTTTACAATCAGAAGGAGACTACTTTGAAGGAGTACAAATTTGATTAGGTATGCGACATTTAGTTTGGAATAAATACATCTGTCCCGGAACCTTTTGATCAAACCTCGTATATCGTTTTTATTTTGTTTTCAATAAATTTTCGTAAAAAGGTTTTTATTTATGAGTTTTGATGAAGGAGAGTGTTGATATTGAACCTAGCCGTTATTTTTAAATGAATATTTTGTCAATTTTGCTATTTCTGTTTTAGAATATTGAGGAATATTTGTCCACGAATTATGAGAGTTTCTCATTCTTGCTTTTGCCCTCAGTCCTGTTACATTAAGAATAAAAAAGTCCCATTTTTGCCCTTATAATCAGGATTAAGGTTTCAGGTATGTTTCAAACGTGTACTTTAATGAATTGTTCACGTCATCTTCGAGGTTTTTACAGTGAATATTCAGTTCTCAATATTTTAATCGTGATCATGCAATAATCTTCGTGTTTCATTTTCTTTTGTTTTCATGTGAAAGTTCTTTGTCTAAAGTGAGAAATTCCAGATTTGAGGAAAGAGTTTCTTGATTTGAATAAGATTGTCATTTGCACTCGCGGGAGAGGGGCTAAATGGGAACGGCTAATATTTCCTAACCTAACTAAACTTAGTCTAACCTGACCTACCATTAGTCTAACCTAACTTACCGTAACCCAGAACCAAATGAGAAAGATGTAGATGACAATGAGAATGACACGAAATGCGAATAGATCAATTTGAAATTTGTCTCTTTTTAGATTTTCACTTACTGATTTTTTACTTTTGGTCTTGGTCGCGGAATGAAGTGGGAATCACACTGAATGAGATGATACCCTGGGCACTACTCAATGTTTCGTAAGACCGACATCTTCCATAATCTTAATATAAATTTTGCTTTTATTCCCTCTAAAGTTCTCCATGCTATTTACATGCATTCATTGCCTCACTGCAATTTTTAGAGAGTATATTATGTTTTTCACACTGTATCTATTGATATCAGTACATTTACGTCTCTGGCTTGTGATTTTAATATACTGTAATTTAATATACTAGTTTCATAACGATTTTTTTTAGTTCCTCTTTATTCCCCATGAAAATTTTAGTAGCTGGAATCTTTCCTCTGGGAATGATTCTCTTCAGCTCATCTACTTAATGTATTGAAGGCTTCTTGCAATTTTCGTTTCTCTTTTCTGTTATCTCTTCTCTACAGTATAGCCGTTTTTACGGACTTTTATCATCTCCAAAATACATTCGACGCCTTTCTTTTTTTATTATTACTACCTTATCATCTTAAAGTATTTTCACTTTTTAATTCTATTTTAGAGTTTTCAATTCAAGTTTTTTTCTGCGTCTATATTAAACCTCTTTTGTTTTGTATATTTAATAATCTTTCCAC
The DNA here is from genome assembly GCA_023014485.1 of Bathynomus jamesi. Classification (NCBI taxonomy): domain Eukaryota; kingdom Metazoa; phylum Arthropoda; class Malacostraca; order Isopoda; family Cirolanidae; genus Bathynomus; species Bathynomus jamesi. The sequence continues at coordinate 117,224 of JAJOZX010006138.1, forward strand.
GAAATTTTACAGAAAAAAATCATTACCATTTCGTTTTCTGTTCCTAAAAGGCTCTGAAATTTTCGTATGATGATGAAATGAAATTATGTTACTCGTATAATCAACTTTATCCGTTCCTTCGCAGGCTCCTTCATGTTTTGTAATATGGATTCAAGTGTCAGTACATTTTGAGAACCTTCATCTAATCCTTTATTGGAGGGGGAAATTTGAGGGGTTTCAGGTGTCGGAACGTGGTGTTCATGAGATAGAGGTTAATTATACACTTTCTGAAAAAAGTTCGCCTATAAACATAATATTTGTAAAAGCACCAAAAATTACTAATTGGTAAAATTTTATTTTTTTTCTTTGGATACTTTATTCTCTTTGGAGACAATAATGGAGTTGAAAACAAAGCCTAATCATTATTAATTAGTAATTTCTTATGCGTTTTATCAATTTTATGTTTCTATGCGAATTTTTTTAAAAACTGTATCTGTCGCTGAAAGTCCTGAAGATGTGGCAAGTTACTGTATGCCATTGTTCGGTGATGAGTACCGCTGCTGCTGTCGTGTTTCGCAATAGAGTTTGTGTTCCCGTTTCAAGTTCTTCTTTTTGCTTTTGTCGATGGATGAGAAGGAAAATTCTGTCTTTTAAGATTAGGTACACCGCATCTATTCCTTCAGCACATTTTATTCCTCTCAAAAAATATATACTCGTGTGTTTGGGATCTCTGTTGCACCTTTGAAATTTGACTATTTTGTTTGATTTTCTTTTCGGAGTTAGAACGAACATTATACAAAACCCCCAAACTTTAATTTTGTTTGATTTACAGTGATTATTTACGAGGAAACTTTTATTTCTACAATTTTAAACAAATTTCTTAATTACGAGAAAATAATTTTACTTATTATTACCACATCAAATACTTTATAACTTAATTGATAACCTTTATCTTACGGAAACATTTGTGCATTTTAAACTTTAACGAACGAACACTTTAATTTATTTAATATCTATCTCTCTATCTCTCTAATCTATCTATCTGTCTATCTATCTACAGTCCTTATATAAAAAATAAATAAATAATAAGATAGTACAAAATGGTTTTGATTTTTCTGTTATAGAACCTTTAATTTATGCAAAAACAAGTGTCGGATGTAATAACAAAAATTGCTGATGAAAATGCAAAGAAAACAAAGGGATGATTACAGTACTTAATTAAACTGATAAACTAAGTACAGGGTGTTCATGAAGTCACGCAAGTGAATAGGTATGTACACTTTACCATATTCACTTGCGTCACTTTATGAGCACCCTGTACTAATAAGTATGTTTTACTATTTGGGTTAGATATTTTGATGAATTAAAGTAAAATGTAGCACTTACTAATCCTTTAGTTTAGTAAAGACTGTAGATAAAACATTAAGATTTTATTTCTTAAATAGTTTTACATAGATTTCTAAGATATAATATCATTAGGCCATAAAATGCAATTATTTTTTGGTATTTATGCCGAAAAAATAAAGGCACTCAAACATCTTTTTTCAATTTTTTTTAATTAGGACTCTCTCTCTCTCTCTCTCTCTTCTCTCTCTCTCTTCTCTCTCTCTCTCTCTCTCTTTCGCTTTGTTCATTCTGACGAAGGTCAAGCTTTTTGCCCCACTTAGACCTTCGGCTTAATGTAGAATCCGAACCACGACGACCCACCACGAGCGGTCAAAAATTAAAGTCCTCGCCCGGTCCAGATCTCACGACCTCCCAATTAGCAGCCAAGCGTCTTAACCACTTGGCTACCAACCAATTATTTTTTATATGGAAGGATGAACAGCTGAGTGAGCTGAGAGCCGCCTGCCATCACCAGAAATCGAACCCAGGGCCGGTACACTCGTAGTCAGCAATGCTAACCACTAAACCTGGGATACAATATTTTTGCGAACTTGACCAAAAGTTTTAGCTTAAATTCTTAGACAGGGTGTCCCAAAAGTCCCTATCTATTTAGTTGAAATAGGATTAATTTCAAATAAATGTCACACTGACCTAAATACAGGTGTATTTCTATACAAATTACAAGTATTACACCATTAAAATCTTTAATTAGCAGTTTCCACATGTGCTTCATCTGTATCTCTGCAAATCTGAAAGCGGTCAGCTGCATTGCGGAACACATTTCCGAGCATTTCAAGGGTTATTTTCTCAACTGCTTGCCTTTAGACCTCTGATTTAATGAAACCCCAAGCAAAGAAATCCAATGGGGTCAAATCCGGAGATCGCGCTGCCCAGGGCCTAAATTCACGAATTGCTTTATCTGTCGGTCCAGGCTTATGAAACCTTCTTTAGAATCGGTCTCTAATTTCACATTTCATTCCTCTGATGCGACATGTTACTATCATAACGCGTTCATGCACATTCATCACCAATGATATGGAACTGAAAAAATTAATTAAAAATTTAAAAATAATTAAAATAGAAATCTAATGCATGATTTGTCTAGAAAGGTGCGTGCAATCATGTCATTAAAACATTCATTTGAAATTCAGCCTATTTCAACAAAATAGATAGGGACTTTTGGGACACCCTGTATACAAATAATATATTATATACAAGTATATTACGTCCTCTGTTTTAACACTTACTAAAATGCAATAATTTTATTCATGAGTTTTCACCATTTTCTAAGACACTGATGACATAAACTACAAATAAAAGTTAAATTTTCTCGTTTTATTTTTAACGTACAGTAATTATTGTTGAATAATGTTGAATAATGTTGATTAATGTAATAGCAATGAAATCTTTTTATCTTTATTAAATTATTTACTTATCTATATCGTTATCTATGTGATAATGCAGATCTCTGAGATGCACCAGAATCAGGATCCATAAAAACCTGTTTGTAAGCTTCATCATTAATAATGTATTATGGATTCTGTGGTACAGAGAAGTCGTGGATAAAACTGAACACGTCGTCATATCAAACGAGGTAAGACGAAAATGGGTCAACTATTCTGCTAACTTGTTTTTATTTTCTTAGTTACTTTTCTGGACTATACTTTCTAATACTCTCCTTTTTATTCATTTATTTATAGTTTATTCACTTAGTTTATTCACTCATTCACTTAGAGTATTTAGAGTTTACTTATTTCATTCACTTTGCTTACTCACTCGCTCATTCACTTACTTCACTCACTTAGTCGCTCATTCACTTCAGTTACTTACCGCTCATTTATAATTTACTCACTTACTCAATCATTTAGTCACTCACTTTTGATACTAAACCATACATAAAGAGGTTTGCAGTGAGATTTGGGAGCTATTGAAGAATAGGGACCCCAGCCTTCTTTAGTTAAGCTTTATAAGGCTAACTAACGAAAATATCACGACCTAACCTAACCAATCGTTAGGTTAACTGTACGCCCTTGACGATTGGTTTAGGTTGGCGCAATGAATAATAATAATGGATATATAACTACTTGAAAAACTCGGTGCTCTTCCAATACGTGCTCTACCGTAAAATGTACATTCCAATATGTGCTAACTAACGAAAATATCACGACCTAACCTAACCAATCGTTAGGTCAATTGTACCCTTGACGATTGGTTAGGTTAGGTCGTGATATTTTCGTTAGTTAGCACATATTGGAATGTAAATTTTACGGTAGAGCACGTATTGGAAGAGCACCAAAAACTCTTGTTACTCCGTTTAAATGATTACTTATGGATATCTCCTAATCAGTTTGGTTTTAAAAGGTCCCACTCAACTGACCTGTGTATCTATTAGTGGTGGACCGGATGTCAGTTTTTCAACATCTGCGGATGCGGATGCGGATTTTTAATTTCAATATCCGCGGATGCAGATATTTAGTTAATCTATCAATATAATATAGAATTATGAATATATGACATAATTTTTCAAATTTCGTGATATTACTATTATGGCAGGCAATGCATAAGAATTAAAATTAATATTAATGTTTTCATTGATAAAAATAATAACTTTCTCAAGAGTTTCAGCCACAGAAAATTCAATGAAACGAGTTTCATTCAATTTTCAATTGCATAATTTATTAGAGGTAATATCCGCATAACATCCGCAGTCAGAAGTGCGGATGCGAATGTTAAAAATTATGCGGATGCGGATATCCGGTCCACAACTAGTATCTATGTACTTAAGGAAATAATATCTAAATACACTGACAGTAATTCAACTGTTGTAGCTGTTTCCTAGATATAAGTAGGGCATATGATAGAGTGAACCACAATATTTTATTTTAAAAAACTTCTGCCAATCTTTTACCGTTAGGTGGGGCAATGTACTATCCGAATGTTTTGGCTCCTCTTCCGGGATGAGGCAAGGCTCCTTGCTCTCTCCTATGCTGTTTAATGTGTATGTTGACGGATTAATTGTTTCACTTAATGAGGCAACAGTGGGATGTTGTATAGATAACACAAGGATAAATAACTTAGTTTATGCCGATGATATGGTGTTAATAAGTTCCTCTTTTAAAGGTCTAGATTGGCTACTAAAAGTCTGTGAAGTGTACTCGCAGAAACATGATATTGTTTTTAATGTTACAAAAACTAAGGTTATGCAATTCCATCCTAAAAGCTCTAATCAGCCAGCTGATATTAAGTTTAAAATGAGAGGTGAAGTAATTAAAAAAGTACAAGAGTTTAAGTATTTGGGTCAAACTATAACCAACTCCTTGAGTGATGACTCAGATATAAGAAAACAATCTTGAAGCCCTTGTGCTAAAGCGAATATGACTATAAGGAACTTCCGGTTCTGTATAAGTGAAGCTAAAGACACTCTCTTTCGTACTTTCTGCAGTAATATATACGGACAGCAACTCTGAGTGAATTATAAAAAAGGTTCTGGCAGAACTCTAAATTTGCTGTACAACAGGTCTTTTAGACTCTTACATAAATTACCCCCGAGATGCTCAGCTTCGCAAATGTTTGGTACCCGCAATGTCCCGAGCTTCCCGGAGGTAACAAGACGTGCAATACAGTCAATACAGTCTAATGCAAAGAATTAAAAAATCAACCAACCCGATTATCCAAGTTATCAATGAGTCCTGCCGTATGTCTTCTAAGCTATGGAATTCATGGTACAAAAACGTCTGTCTGTAGCTCCACTTAGCTTCGACATTACTACATTATTTTTAATTAATTGTATATATTGTTATCGTTAGTAACTGAATTGTCATTGTATTATTAATATTTGTCGTATGGACTATGATCTGCCAATAAACCTTTTCATTTTCATATATTATATATATATATATATATATATATATATATATATATATGAAAGAATTTTTAATTGAAACTAAAAATATCCCAAAACTGCAATTTGCCTTCATTCAAATTATAGGTTGGATGCCAAGTGCTGCACATCCTGGTCCATTACTTCATGCTGGCCAGCTACTTTTGGATGTTTTGCGAGGGTGTTTACCTTCATACGTTGCTCGTGATCGCCTTCGTCAGCGAAGAGAAGATCATGCGATGGTTCTACCTCGTTGGGTGGGGGATTCCTGCCATAGTGATGGCGATTTATGGCGGAGTGAGAGGAACGTCACAGGCCGAAACCAGACAGTGAGAATTTCTCTCAACATTCATTTTATCTCTTTTTTTTATTTTTTCTCTTCTCTGTTTCTCATTTAAAGAATATATATATATATATATATATATATATATATAGTCGGCGATTGAGGAGACGTTCTCTAACGTCGTATAACAACGAGTCAATTAATGCCAAATATATATATATATATATTAGTATATAACCCAGTTTTAAATGGCCAGTTGCTGGATGAACGAGAGTCACTACATGTGGATACTGTCAACACCAGTTTGCATTTCGATGATTATCAATTTCATCTTCTTGATCAACATCGTGAGAGTGTTGGTAACGAAACTGAGAGCGAACAACATCTCTCACGACGGCAATGGAACGAGGAAGGCAGTCAAAGCTACCTTGATCCTCATCCCTCTACTAGGCCTCCATTACGTCCTCACTCCATTTAGGTAACGTATCTTAAATGATTTCAACAATAGTGTGTGTGTATATATATATAATATATATATATATATATATATATATATATCAGTGGCGGATTCAGGATTTCCCCATGAGGGTTTAACCAATCAAATTATAATGTGACATTTTGAGTTTCGAATAATAAATATTACACAAGATATTTTCATATATATATATATATAATATTTATATATATATATTTTTTTTCCCATGGGAGCGGGGTCTCAACCGCCCAGACCCCCAGCCACTGACATATATATATATATATATATATATATATATATATATATATATATATATATATACTGTATACTGATGACTAAAATTTTTCTGTGAGGTCTCTTCCCACCTCGATGTCATTCCTATTTCAATGTTCGTCCAAAAATCAGAAATTCAGAGATGGAATCTCAGAGGAGCAATTTTCAAATAGATCCATTTTCATTCTCATTTGTAGGATTTTCTGTTTTAATCCTTTCTGGCAGAGAGATATCCCCTTAAGATTAAATAAAATTGTCTGGCATTAGCCAGAATAAATTCAGTAAGGTAGGCACTCTGTCTTAAAAGGCTAATAGATTTTGCATAGGACCCCCCCCCCCCCCTCTCCATCGAGTCTGCAATCGCGTCACAGCCCAGTTTTACACTTTCTCTGGAATTCTTACTTCGAGCATCCCCAGGAATGGGAATGGGAATTGGAATGTTGCCAAATGGAAGTAATCGTTGTGTAACAGTTGAGGGACTTTCTATAACAGTGGTGGCGAACCTTTTTTGCTGGCAGGTCATTTTTGTTACTTTTGATTTTTGAAAAAACGAAAGTGGGTCACATTAATTTATTTACTTACTATTTTTAGTGAGAAACTTCTTGATTTTAGCTGCTAATGTTTTGATCCGAGGTTTATTTTAGTTGTCTTTAGTCTCACATTTGCAGCATTCATATCTGTGCCAAGGCGATTCCTAGTGGTGGATTTGACGAAATTCATGGAGGAAAACAACTGTTCACATGAATAAGATGAACGAAACATTGTTAGTAGAGCTAATGCTAGCTTTTTCATTGATGCAAAAGAATTTGGTAAAGAGTTCCATTCTGCAAGAATAAGATTCTCTACTCTTTCTATTGATTGTTGTTCTTTGGTTACACCCAAAATTGACGACTCCAATTCCTTTCCTTGTAACTTCAGATTAAGATCAATAAATTTAGTCTTCCATACTGCACTTTCTTGGAAGTCAACTAATTCCATTTCTAAATTACCAATGTCAAGCCGATGAAAAGCTGATAACTGAAGATCTTCAAATTGAATAGTATGGGGGAATTGGATGAATTGTAATGTTGCATCAATTTGTCGGGACTGTGAAAACCTCTCTGAAAGTGATTGTCTGGCATCTCTTATTATTGAAGAGTACTTTTTGAGCACGTCGGATTTATTTTCTTCATTGTCTGCAAAATATTTTGAAGTCAAGAAGTGTTTCTGCAATAATGGAAAATATTTCAATTTTTCTTCTTCCAGATCTTTTGAGAAAATATTTAGTTGTTTTTTAAAAGCTTTAATATTTTCAAACACTGATGATACAACACAGCCGCGACCTTGCCACTTTTTATTTAAAGTATTGTAATACAATAAAAAATCAGCGAAAAAATGTAAGTCATTCAATCAATTCATGTCCGTCAGTTCTGGATATTCATGTTCCTTTTTATTAAAAAATATCTTATTTCTTCTAACAATTCAAAACTTGACCACGACTTAACCATCTGACATTGTTATACATGACTAACCCTGAAAATTGAGTCAACCTCATCTAATAGTTTGGTAAATTGACGTTTGTTAAGATCGTGAGCAACTATAAAATTGACAATCTTTGTCACAAGAGACATCACATTTTCAAGTGATTTTAAACTTTTTTTTGCCTAAAGAGCTTCTTGGTGTAAAATACAATGAAATTCAACTAAAGGGTGTTTCACTTCTTGTTTAAGTAATTGAACAAATCTAACATTTTTTCCAATCATACTCGGAGCTCCATCAGTCGTCACATATACAATATTTCTGAAATTAATACCCATTTGGATGAATTCCTTCTTCACTTCATTCATAATATCCTGTCCTGTGGTTTTCTCAGGCAGTGTCATCAATTTAATTAGCTCTTCCTTCATTATATTTTCGGAATAAAATCTTGCAATAACTGCTAGACAGGCCTGTGATGTGACATCTGTACTTTCATCCAAATAAATTGAAAACATTCCAGCATTTATCAAATCCAATAAAAGTTTATCAGATATATCTTTGTCCATGATAATTATTCTATCTTTAACCGTATGGTAAAACTTTACAAGACACTCGCATTGCCATGAAACATGCTACAGTAACGAAACGTATATCAATCGATAGAGCAGAAAAAATAGTGCAAGCAGCTATGTATCATTTTGAAAATATTAGAAAATAACAAAGTTATGACACTATGAAGATGTTACTAGGCCTATCATAGCTTACACCATTTGGATCTTTTCCGTTTCATGTACTGTTTCCGATTTTGTTGAAAATAAGATATTTAATGTAGGTTAACTTCTCCGCAATAACCGGGCATTCAGTTGACCTAACCAGGCATTCAGTTAACCTACATTAAATATCTTATTTTCAACAAAATCGGAAACAGTACATGAAACGGAAAAGATCTAAATGGTGTAAGCTATGATAGGCCTAGTAACATCTTCATAGTGTCATAACTTTGTTATTTTCTAATATTTTCAAAATGATACATCGCTGCTTGCACCATTTTTTCTGCTCTATCGATTGATATATGCGTCGGGTGAGATGGTGGTGTTATTCTTCGTTACACCATCTCCGACTGTTTACGTTATTCTCAGTATGTCGCTTCCTCGCATCAACAAGGAAGTTTATACCGTTTAATTAATCTGAATGCGAGATTCCGGAACAATACTTTATACCCTTGCTTCAATGGCGTCCTCCCTCTTCTCTCAGTCTGTTGAGAGAAGGGAATGGTTTTCTCGGAAGGATATAAATTACGAGTTTTCCTTTGTTAACCTTTATTTCACAATGGTTGGAGTCACTTTTAAAATACTAGATTTCTTTGAGACTACAGAGTAATTAGAGAATCAAGTCCTTAACACAACACTTGGTTAGAGAATTGTAAAACGAAACAAAAGAAGGACCTCAACCGAGACCGTCTGCCCCAAGGACGAAACACCGACAACCTCCCTGCCCGAAGGCCCAGGCGGGACTCTCTCACTGGTCTCTGTTTCCACTCTGCCCTGGAGAAATTCCCATGGTGCCACGTTTTACAAAAGATTATTAAACTTGCAAAATCCTACTCAAATAATGATATTAGCAAAAGAAATTATATAATTGGATATTAGCAAAAGAATTTATATAATCGTAGTTTTACACTTAACTCCTTTATGTGATTTACTTTAGCCGAAAAGAACATTTAGAATTTAGGAAGCTCTGTTTAAGATTATACAGGGCTATTGAAAATGATTCATCCGATTTCAACTGAGAATACTTCCGTACCTATCAACCGTGCATCAACTGGGCATACACCACATGAAAGAAGAAATGTTTGAGTTTTAGAAGATCACCGCGAGAGGGCTCCAAAGTCATGCCGTGGCCTAGCCTAGCAACAAACAGTCAGTGTGAAAATGGCGTCCACACAGCAGAAGGCGTTTTGTGTGTTGCAGTTTTCGAGCTGTAAATCGGTAGTCACAGTGCAGCGTGAGTTTCGTCGACGTTACAGAACAGATCCACCGGGTGCTCAGAGCATCCGTCGGTGGTATCGTTGCCCACATCTTTGGATGAGCTCCGAACTCGCATTATTACTGCCGTAGAGTCAGTGACAACGGACATGCTGGAGCGAGTATGAGAGGAATTCGACTATCGTGTCGACGTTGCTCGTGTAACTAGGGGAAGTCACATAGAGCATTTATGAGGTGAGAGACAAAATTTGACAGTTTTTCTTTTGGTTGATGTATCACAAATCACTCTGTATTTGTAACATTAAAAAATATTCTCATTTGAAATCAGGTGAATCATTGTCAATAGCCCTTAGATTTGGCACACTGTTTTCGTTTAGGGTTAAGGATACCAGACAATCCACTGGCATTGAGGCACTTTATACAATATTAAAAATTGAACGGATTCATATTTTAATTTATACGAGCAGAATAGTATCTTTTAAAGGATTAATACTTTAATTTATACAAACAGAATGATATCTTTAAATTTTAACATAAATTTATTTTCCTGTGGAAACCCTTTCCACATATGTTTCGTTAATGTAGCATGTTTCATGGCAATGCGGGTGTCTTGTAAAGTTTTACCGACCGTATTTCTGGCCACAGGCAACTCATTAATACGTTTAATTATTTGATCTTTATTCTTAGAATCTTCAAATAAATAATCTGAGCCGTTTATAAAAGCTTCTTTTAAATAATCACCATCAGAAGTGGTTTTCCGTGTTGAGCACTGGTGGATGATAATTGAAAACTAGCTGCTGTAATATTGTTGTTTGGTGTAAAAATTCTTTTGAAAATAGCAGAGTGTTGTTACCGTTGGTTTAATTGCCGCATAATAATTTCATTCCTTTCCTCATCTGACACTGAGCACAAATTTTTGTGGTTACTTTCAAAAAGTCGCTTAATATTATAAAAGCGAGCAACAATGTCCACTTTGCAAATAGAACAAAAAGCTTTATTATTTCGTTTAATAACAACGTATTTCACAGTCCACTCTTCATGAAATAACCTTCCAGTTCCACTACCTTCAGAACTAGTTTTTTTGTAGCCATTTTTTTATGGGTGATAATTTCTGCACTAATAATTTGGCACTCCCAAACTTGAGGACTTGAACTGCAAAACTGGGAAAGCGGATGACCGCGCGGCGTGCACCATGAGTCGGTTGTCATACATACACGCACGTTTTTAAATGTATACTATACGTTTAAAAACGTTTCAATGTGTATCAGCCGTTTATTTCGGTGGTAGAATAAAATAATTTTAAAACTGTAAGGCAGAAAATATTAAAAATTAAAGTCATATTTTATTTAAATAAGAGCTCGTGGGCCACTAAAAATTGCCTCGTGGGTCAGTACGTGACCAGCGGGACAGTGGTTCGCCATCGCTGCTCTATAACATAAAATATTAATTAAAACAAACTTTCAATCACTCGCTTCAAAGAAATGAAAAAACTTTAAAATGAAAACGTTTGAAATAAGATACTTTTAAACAAAAATTCCTTATATAGTTTCTGTAAAAAAGTTCGCCCAGAAACCTGAAATTTCTAAAAAGCCTAAGAAAATACCAATTGGTAGTATTTTGGTTTTCTTTGAATATTTAATTATTTTATGGTGACAGTAATAAAACTTCGCCAATAAAATCTATCATTACTAATTAGGTAATTTTTTTATACTTTTTAGAAACAACATTTTTAGACGAAATTTTTTCCGAAATTATATATCGTTGGTGTATTACTTTTCACTGATTTGCAATACATAAAGTGTGATAATAATCAGTAAGGAGTACCTGAAACTATAGCACAGCGCTCAGGCCAGACTAATGCGGCCCATTGCGCTAACTCCTACATGGGCTACGTCGTAGCCAGTGTCGTAACACCGTCCCCCGTCGATCAGCGAAGTTAAGCGACATTGGGTCTGGGTAGTAGTTGGGTGGAAGACCGTCCTCCGCGTCTAGATTATGTGGCGACTTGTGGTTCGGATACACCGTAAAGCTGTAGGTCCCCTCCGTCATATGATCTCAGATGTTGCGAAGGAACTTAGACAAACCCATGATTACATTAACTCCTAGACCAGTGCTGGCGAACCACTGACCCGCGGGTCAAGTACTGACCCACGAGACAATTTTTAGTGACCCACGAGCTCTTATTTAAATAAAATATGACTTTAATTTTTAATATTTTCTGCCTTACAGTCTTAAAATTATTTTATTCTCCCACCACCGAAATAAACAGCTGATACACATTGAAACATTTTTAAACGTATAGTATACGTTTAAAAACGTGTGTGTGTATGTGTGTACACGTATGACAACTTACAATTCATCAACTTCCCCCATACTATTCAATTTGAAGATCTTCAGTTATCAGCTTTTCATCGGCTTGACATTGGTAATTTAGAAATGGAATTAGTTGACTTCCAAGAAAGTGCAGTATGGAAGACTAAATTTATTGATCTTAATCTGAAGTTACAAGGAAAGGAATTGGAGTCGTCAATTTTGGGTGTAACCAGAGAACAACAATCAATAGAAAGAGTAGAGAATCTTATTCTTGCAGAATGGAACTCTTTATCAAATTCTTTTGCATCAATGAAAAAGCTAGCATTAGCTCTACGAACAATGTTTGGTTCATCTTATTCATGTGAACAGTTGTTTTCTTCCATGAATTTCGTCAAATCCACCACTAGGAATTGCCTTGGCACAGATATGAGTGCTGCATGTGTGAGACTAAAGACAATTAAATATAAACCTCGGATCAAAACATTAGCAGCTAAAATCCAACAAGTTTCTCACTAAAAATAGTAAGTAAATAAATTAATGTGACCCAATTTCGTTTTTTTTAAATCAAAAGTAACAAAAATGACCCGCCAGCAAAAAACGTTTCGCCACCACTGTCCTAGACCAACAGGGAGTCGAACCCCCGACCTTAGTGTCTTTACTTCGTTTATGAACCACTGAACCACAGGCGTTGGCTAAAGTAACCGCAACACAATACCTGTTTTTAAATTAGGTCATATTCTTTCATGGTAAAATAAATTAAATTAGGTCCTACTTTTTCATGGTTAAATGTTTTAGAACTACAGTAGGTCCTACACTTTCATGGTTAAAAAGAATTCAACGTTATGAAATTATAGTGCGTTAAAGATCTCTGGAGGAATTTCTTTTAGAGATTGAGGAATATTTACTGTATATCTCAGTACGAATATGCCATCATTTAGTAAATAAAATGCACGTTATTCATGTTAATTATAATGAATGACATGTAAATGTCGTTTGCTTAGATTATCATTTTTTTATTAATTTATTTATTATCATATGCATTAAATAAAAAATTTTTTTCAATTAAAGTTAGTTCATTATTAATTTTCTAATATGATTTAATTTATACACAGAAAATAAAGTGGTTGATACAACCAAAAGGCAAATTCATTTTTTTTTTGTAGCAAACATTCACGTGATTGAATTTAGTTGTTTTACCAAGATATAATCTCTCTCTCTCTCTCTCTCTAACTATATATTGGGTGGCCCAAAAAAAAAACGCCTTTAGATTTCAATATCAATAACTTCAAAAATATGCAGTTCACACTTCCAAAATTTACAAAACTTTTACCTCAATCTATTAATAAGCCATCGTAAAAATTTCAGAACTCTACATAAAGTACTTTTTCCACAGCTGAGGGAACAATGAGGTATGGTGAAAAAAAACGAATATCATAAACTGAAAAAATTTTATTATTCACATCTTATCAACAAATATGATCAATATGTCCGCCGTCCTGCTTACAAATTAATCTTAACCTTTTCCTCCACGACATGATACATTTTCTGATTTCTGTTAATGTTATTTTGTCCCAACATTCAAGTATTTTTCTTTAATTGCATTTCTGTAAACTTTTCTGTTTGGCCTTCATAAATCTTCTCTGCTAGAGTGTTCCATATGCAATAATTCATGGGATTGCAATTAGGTGATTGCGGGGACCAGTCGTTTTTTTCCAATGAAGTTAACTACATTCTGTTGTAGATAATCCTGTGTGAACTTGCTAGTATGAGCTGTAGCACCATCTTGTTGGAGTATGAAATCGTTTCCATAATACAGACGCCGACAATCAGGCAAAAGATTCTCCTCTAAGAGATTTACATAGGTTTCTGAATTAATTTTTTTATTTTCTGAAGTGAAATGAATTTTCGTCTTTCCATTCCACGATACACCTGCTTATACCATGATTTTTTTGGAAAACCGACTTGTCTGGTGGTAAAGTCTCGATAGAGGAATGTCTTTCTTACGCCGACCATAAACAACATCGTTCCGGGAGTTTCGAGCAATCTCGATGGTGAAATCTTTTTCATCTGTAAAAACTATTTTTTTAACATCATTGGACGAAAATCTATCAAGCAATTTTCTACAACGAATTTTTCTTTTAGTTCTTACATTGCTGTCACGTCCTCAAACACAGATCCTTTTAAGTGCTTTAAGTCCTACCGTTCTCTACATTCTTTGTATAAAACTTCGACTGATACCTAAATTTCTTGTAATTTTCCTCTGAGAGCAGTGTGACCGAGGTCGATCCTCTTGAGATAGGCTCATCATTTCGATCATTGCTATATTGTCTTGAGTGTAAACTGCTTTAGGCCGACCACTTCCACGCTTCCGTGCCGTCGAACCGGTTGCTTTAAGTTTTTTAATTATTCTATTCACAAACATAACATTACAAGTTATTCCTGGAAATTCCCTCAAAATTTTTGCTCCAATCCATCTTTTTTCCAAGAAACACTTCAATTACCGCTTTTTCACCGTTAGTTAGAACCATAATTTGAAGGGTAAGTTTAAAAAACAGTATTTAAGATGGGTGTAGCCTATATCATCTGACGTTTTTCAGAGACTAGCAGATTATCCATAGGCTAAGGAAACTACTACAAGTCTTAGAATAGTTGCCAGGTACAGCTACACACATTTAGAATTTATGATATTCGTTTTTTTCACCATACCTCATTTTGGAAGTGTGAACTGCATATTTTTAAAGTTATTTACGTTCAAAATTCAAGGCGTTTTGTTTGGGCCACCCTATATATATATATATATATATATATATATATATATATATATATATATATAAAATGTTAAAAATATTTTCCAGACCTGAAGAAGGCTCGTTATGGGAAGTACTTTACCAGGTTGTATCTGCAGTTGTTTCTTCATTACAGGTAAAGCTAAAGTTCACAAAAAGGCTAGATTTATTTAAAGAAAGTAGATAGCTGGAGAGTCATACTGTAAGTCCAGAATGTTGTTATCCTCAATTAGTGAACCCTCGACTAGAGGATAACTACTCTATTCACTGAACTTTTTCACACCCACTGAAGACACTCTGGTCTAGGTATATGAGTAAGATATTGATCTTCCTGCATGCCGATCTGCAGCTTTTAACTATTCCACTGAGGTTGATGCGTACTGCAAGGAAGCATATGAGCAACAGTTTATACGCGTAGTCTTATACTGCTATTTTCATAAACGTGCAGCAATTTTTGCAGTTTCATCAAATCAGGGGAGCCTTCATTGTAAAAGAAAACAAACATCTGATGAGAATTTAATGATACTCTTGTTGTATCATTAAATTTTAATAACAGAAGGATAATATTTTTAAAAAACTCTTAAGCTATGTAAACAATATTGCCTTAGAAATTTCT
Source organism: Bathynomus jamesi (assembly GCA_023014485.1). Lineage (NCBI taxonomy): Eukaryota > Metazoa > Arthropoda > Malacostraca > Isopoda > Cirolanidae > Bathynomus > Bathynomus jamesi. Next base: position 132,658 of record JAJOZX010006138.1, read on the forward strand.
GTTCAACCCAAAACTGAAACACTCTCTCTCTCTCTCTTTCTCTGCAGGGGTATAAAGATTATGCACATTTCTTCTGGGTCTTGTAAACTTTATACTTGGGGTGTGACAGCCCTCCGGTCCCGAGTCGTGGGATTCTAGAGAAATTGGCTGCCAGTTCCTTTAGGTTCTCTCTCTCTTTCGGGAGGGCGGGTGAAGTCTATTATACAGTCCTGTCCCGTGGGTTACTAGGACCCCATCCCATCCCTACTCTGTCCTTTTAGCTTAGGTTAAGGATGCTCTCCTCTGACTGAAAAAAAAATCTTTTAGTATTAAGTCTTTTTCTCTTCTTTTATTATTAGGACCCTACTGCTACCTTATGCGTGGGAAGAGAGGCTTTGGAACCTCTATAAATAACACCATTTAACGTAGGTCGTGAGATACTGGGATGGAGGGGTCCCAGGCGTAGGGGCGCGATGAATGGAGTGTGGCTAGTGCCCCGTTAAACCCATTCCTAAGGCGTATTGGCCTGACCAGCCCCCTGCGACCATTCTTTGGTGACCAATTGATGGTGCTTGGCTGTACTGCTCTTAGGTGAGAGAGCTTTACTGCCCAGCTGGCTGCCAGGCCAGCGAAAACTCTCGGGTGTAACCTCTAGTTCTGGTGGGATATCCCTTGAACACTGGATTCTAAGAGTCTGGCCGCTTGTGAGTGACTAATAAGACTTAGTAAGGGGCTGCATCTCGCTGTCGCTCCTGGCTGGAAATCCGTGACGCCTGCGCCGCGAGTGTTTGTCAGTTGGTAGCTGCGACACGTTTAGGACTGTCCGGCCTTGGGGAGACCCTTCGTCGGTAGGGCAGCAGCGAGAGGTGTAGTCTTCTGGATGGGATGAATGTCACGTGCAAATAGGCGGATGCGTCTACGCGCGGGAAGAATTCACCGCCCCTTCCTTTTTTATATACTGGTCAGAACGTTTTTGATAGTTTTCATTGCTAGAACGCTTTAACTTATTCAGTGTATTCAGAGTTCGAGAAAAAAATAAGTTACAATGACTGGACCGCAGAAACTGAAGGCTGAATGTGCGAGGTGTGGAGTAAACCAGTGGGTGACGAACTTCAAAGAAGCTTGCTTCGAGAAGATCAACCACTTCAGCATGTGCCGCTTTTGCGAACTCATGCAGTTTTACGAGAAGCTAGAGGAGAGGGTCCGGCGGCTCGAGTCGTCCAGATCGGCTGTTCGAGGTGCGGCGGTCACTGACGCGGCTGCGCCCTCCACCCGGGAGCTCATTGATAGGATAGCTGCCCTGGAAAGGCGGTCCAGCGATGGACTGGATAGAACTTGGCACCGCGGAGAAAGGGTAGAGGTGCAACCGGGAGCAACGGTAGAAGATCAGTGCCAGGAATCGCCAGCGAACCACGTGGAACGCACGGAACCGCGGCACAAGGTGGAGGGCGCAAAGAAGGGGCCGATAGAGAAGGATGGGAAGGGGCCGATAAAGAAAAAGGGTGGGAAGGGGCCTACTGATGGCCCAAAGAAACCGAAGGATGTAGCTGCCGGTCGGGGTGGGACGGGTGGTGTAAGTGCGTCTATGGGTGGCGACGGGTATCGAAAGGTCTCAGGCAAGAAGGCTGCGAAGCCGAAGCCCGAGACCCGATTGCCCCTGTCAGGACCTCCAACCGCTTTAGTCTCCTGTGCTCGAAGGAGAAAGACACCGTTTTGATTGGGGACTCGCAGATCAGGGGCCAGGAGAAGTAATTTGCTTCTGCAAACCAGGACAGGAGGAAGGTAAGGTGCTTACCTGGACGGGGAACGGCGCACTTAAGGAAGGAGCTAGAGAAGCTGCGCGTGGCTAGTCGGAGGACTGCGATCGTTGTCCACGCTGGTGGCAACGACCTGTTCCTCAAAGGCGGTAGAGTAGGTTTTACAGAAGGGATCATCACCGAGATCACGTCTCTTGCGGATGATCTAAAACTGAAGACAGACAGGGGAATGTTGATGAGTATTTTACCGCGGATGAATGCCAGTGACCACGCGCTCAGTAAGGTCATTGACATCAACGAGAGGGTGCAAGACTTGTGCGTCCCGCTGGGCGTGAGGTTTGTTGACCCGTTTGACGCATTTCCGGGTAGGTGGGACCTTTACCAGAGGGATGGTGTCCACACCAAAGACAAGGGTAAAGGTATGCTAGGCGCGCTGCTCGACCGCCACCTATACAGAATGGTGAGGTCGAGCCCGGGGAGAGATGACGGGCCCCCACCGTGGAGAGATGATGTTGAGTCGGTGGCGGACGTACCTTCAACTGAAGGGTGCGTCCAGGTACAGGTGGGTGACCCTCTTTCCCCGTTGGAGGGGGCTCAGGCTCCTGCGGAAGTTGCCCCCTCGTTGGTGAGGAGCTCTTCAACCAGTGATGTAGTCGAGACCACCAAGTCCGAGACTGAGACCGAGACCGAGACCTGATCCTGTGAGACCAAGATCGAGACCGAGATCAAAGGTTCGAGATCGAGAGCTACCTTCTGAGATCGAGACCCTTAAAATTCGAGACCGAGATCGAGATCGAGACCAAGCTCATGCCCTTTCAATTTGTTTTACACTACTATGGAAATTAGACTATGTTAAGTTATTAATAAACTAATAACTACTTTCTCAGATGTAGTGTGTTGAATGCAAAAAGTGTAGCCTATAAATTAACAAATGAATATATATATATATATATACTTCTTATTTATTTACTTCTTTTATATCTGTTACAGAAGGTTTAATGAACGTACCCATTACCCAGTTTGACTTGTGCATTTATTTAAAGCATGATAGGTGTTCATTACACTTAAGGAACATCAGCATGCTCAGAAGATCTGCTGAAGTTCGACTTCTGTGGGGCCTCATTATTATGCCTCCATGGCTAAATACGCTCAATTGGAGCACTAGAGGCAGGCACTGTTAAAACAGTCATGGCAATATTGGCCAGTGATGGGAATTTATCTTTTTCTGGTGCCAAAACTTTATTGGAGAGCAGTTGTCTAAAATATGAGATTCATCGATCTCTAAGAGGTACCGCCGCAACTGTTCCCTGCGGTTCAAAATCTTCCCGGTTTCAACGTTCTTCTGCTTGGACCGACAGCTTTGATATTTTGCCATTAGTCTCGGAACTTTGGTTTGACTGTTTTATTTCGTCTTCGCTGCTATGAGAATGAGGCTCTCTCTCTGTATCTGCTCATTCTCCATGCTTGAGTTTCCTGTATAGCATTTTTCCAACACCATTTCTATGAAAAATAAATTGACATATCGGTACTATAAACAGAGGCATGGCAATTAGCATAAGGTCTATATAATATATATATTATATATATATAATATATATATATATTATATATATATATATATATGACATTAATTCAATATCCACTCAAAACAGGGTGACGATTAGTGAATACCTAGAGTCCCTTACTTTTACAAACTTTCATAAACATTCTGAATTGTGTCTGTTCAACCAAGCCACCATCATGAGTATGCCAATAACATATATTTTTCATTACGGTCTCGAGAGGTCTCGAAAGATCTCGGGGAGAAAAACCGAGACCGCGTCTGTCGAGACCGAGACCGAGATCTAAATAGCGGAGACCGAGATCGAGATCTGCAAATTGGGTCTCGAGATCGGTCTCGAGACCGAGACCGATCTCGAGACCTACATCACTGTCTTCAACTCCCGACAGCCCTAGCTGTTCGGAAAACGGGTCGTGCTAGGGGGCGGTCAGAATAGGGAAGGTTCCCTCCGTGCAATGCTTTTTAATGCTAGGTCGATTAGGAATAAGTTTTGCAAGCTACGAGCGCTATTAGCATCAGAATACCAGGATATCGTTGCTATCACCGAGTCCTGGATTCATACTGATCGTAGGGACTACGTTGAGGAGTTCGAAATTCCCGGGTATAGAATGTTCCGCAAAGACCGCACCCGTGGGGAGGGAGCAGGGGTACTAATATACGTGAGGGACACGTTGAGTCCGGTTGATTGCCAGTTCCGATCGGAACGGTAGCTGCTTGGCGTCGATCTGAACGTAGGAGGGACGAACTATAGGTTAATCTTGGTGTACAGACCTCCGCATCTCCTCCTCGAGGAGGATACAGCCCAGTACACCGAACTCAGTAGCCTTCTAGGGGATAGGGTGTGTGTAGTTTAAGGAGACTTCGACTGTCGAGGCACAAACTGGGAAGACAGGACTGCTGATGCCGAAGGGATGAGGCTAGTTGACTTTGCTGATGAGAACTTCCTCACTCAGTGGGTCAATGAGCCTACACGAGGCGAAAGCGTTCTAGACGTAGTATTCACGATCGAAGACAACCTCGTCACTGGCCTCACCGTTGACGAATCGTTGTGCGGGAGTGATCACGGTCTGATTAGGTTCTGTGTCTGCGTCCCTCGGGTGAAGCGTAGTAACTCGAGAGGCAGTAAGCTCGATCTACGGCGGCCGGACTTTGTTAGCCTCAGGGATAGCGTAGGTGAGATGGGGTTAGAAGTCGGCGGCGATGTTGAGGGAGTGTGGAGTGCATTCCGGGACGAGTTTATGGTGCTGCAGTCTGCTGCCATACCCTCAAAACTGGTCACCTCTGCTTCAACGCAGCCTAAGTGGTTCAGTCGTGACATCGCTTCGGCTATCCGAAATAGGAAAGTAGCGTATAGGAGGGCGAAGGCCAATCGTTCCCATGAGAACACTGAGGCGTATGTCCGCCTGTGTAGGGAAGTGAAAGCGAAGGTTAGGCTAGCGAAACGTAACGAAGAACTACGGTTGGCAAGCCTCTGCAAGGGGAACCCTAAGGAGTTCTTCAGTTATGTTAATAGTAGAAAGCCCATTAGAAGCATGATAGGTCCATTAAAGGACCCCAGCAGCGTTCTGCGGACCTCCGACGCGGACATCGCTAATGTGCTTAATGAGTACTTTGCGGGAGTGTTCACCAGGGAGGACACCCGCGTCATCCCCGAGCCAGGCGTCAGGCACGAAGGTGCTGGCCTGGATAGTGTTCGGTGTACCACGACAGTCGTTGCCGATAGAATAGACAAACTAAGCGCGTTTAAGGCTTCTGTGCCAGACCAGTTCCTCCTCAGAGTGTTGCGGGAGGTGCGCGACCAGGTGGCTCCCCACCTGGCTACAGTCTTCAACAAATCGTTGGAGACGGGCCAGGTGCCTGGTGACTGGAGGGAAGCCAATGTGACCCCTATCTTTAAGAAAGGCGATCACGAAAGTCCAGAGAACTATCGTCCCATTAGTCTCACTTCAGTTGTAGGTAAATTATTAGAGGGGATAATAGCGGACAGGATCGTTAACCATTTGGATTCCTACAAGCTGCTTGGGGACTCTCAACATGGGTTTAGACGGCATGGGTCGTGTCTCACCAACTTGCTCGAGTTTTTCCACGTCATGTTGAGTGAGTACAGGGTTGGTACCCAAAAACCCAAACCCAAAAACCCACCCAAAAACCCAAGACAAAAAACCCAGCACAATATTCTGCTGTCTTTTTTGTACTTCCAGCATCTACTGCTGAAATCAGGTAGGGCTTTTTTCCATTATGAATACTGTGCGCAATAATAGGATCATTACCTACTGAACTCCAGCCATCTTGTATAAGGGTAATGGTACAATCATCAAGATTAAGGTCATTCTTCATTTCATGGATTACTTCATCATTAACTTTTATTAACAGATCAGATGCCAACTTTTTCCTGTTTGGTGGTTCATATCCTGATCTTAGACCTTTGATTAATTTTATAAATTCTTTATTTTCTAAAACATTGAAGGGTATGTTAGCTGAAAAAAATAACCTTGCAACTTGGAAATCTACTTCTTCCTTTTGGTCCACAGTCGTTCTTACCACAAATGGTGTAATTGATCTTTGCCTTTTATGCTTGTTTGGTGTTGAATGACAGAATGTGGATGATGAAGAACCTGCACTGGTGTCACTCATTTCAGGCACATTTTCACTTATAATCTTTGGATCATCTTTGCCAGAAGGCAAAGTTGGAGGAAGTGAATCAGTTTCAAGTGATGCTCCAAATTCGAGTCTCGGCATACCTCTTGCCTCATTTTCAAAACATTCCACTTTTCTTTTACTGCATTTCTCTAGATGATGTTTCACTCTCTCAATTTTTCGAGTGATATTTTCTTTGCAATAATTGCATAGTACTCTAGTAGGCTGATCACTTAATAAAGATCTTCCACTTCTATAACTCTTTGAGTTTGGCATCATAAAAATTTAAATTTGAGTTAGGTCTAAATAAAGCTGAAATCTGCTGTTAAGAAATAAAGGAAAGATCTAAAATTAAAATGGAGAAAATTCTAATATGTCATTATTATCTCTCATATCTGAACTTTCTGTGAAATAAAGATGTCTTTTTAATATATATTGTAGATTAGATAAATAAATTAATAAAATAATAGATATATTAGGCACTACATAATTATCGAACCTTTCTAAAAAAAATTTCAACCCATCAAAAAAACAAAAACCCCAAAACCCAGCACAAACCCAAAAACCCAGTTGAGTTGTTTTTTGTGTGAAAAACCCGCGTTTTTGCCAACCCTGAGTGAGTATGATAAGAGTAGGGCGACTGATATACTTTATCTCGACTTTCAGAAAGCCTTTGATAAGGTACCTCACCGCCGGCTAATGGCGAAAGTCCGCGCGCTGGGTATCGGTGGGGAAGTAGGTAGGTGGAATGAAAACTGGCTGAAAAATAGGCGACAGAGGGTTGTAATTAAGGGGGTTAGTTCGGGTTGGGCCTTGGTCACTAGTGGGGTTCCTCAGGGTTCCGTTTTGGGGCCACTGTTGTTTATCATTTACATAAATGATATCGACGGTGGCATCGTCAGTCGGATCGCCAAATTCGCTGATGACACCAAGCTTGGGGCCAATATTGGGACGCCCGAAGCGATCGAGCAACTGCGTGCGGACCTAGGTAGGATAGGAGAGTGGTCCGAAAAATGACAAATGCCGTTTAACTTGGGTAAATGCAAGGTGATGCACATTGGCTACGCCAATCCCAAGTCGGACTACTCGATGTTAGGGAGTAATATCGAGGCGACTGATTTAGAAAAGGACTTGGGTGTGCTAATTAGCAGCGACCTTAAGTTTACTAAACAGTGCGTAAAGGTGGAAAAGAAAGCCCAGAAGCTGTTGGGTTACATTAGGAGGCATTTCAGTTTCAGAACAAGGAGATTATGCTCTCTCTGTACAATTCTCTGGTTCGGCCGCACCTAGAGCATGCTGTGCAGTTCAGGTCGCCCACCCTCAGGAAAGATATTGAGAGACTGGAGCGAGTGCAGGCGAGGGCCACAAAGTTAATCCCTTCCGTTAGGCATATGGGGTACATCGACGCTTACGCGCCCTGAACTTGTTTTCGCTGGAAACTCGGAGGCTGCGCGGTCAGCTCATCGAGGTTTTCAAGCTCTTACGCGGGTTCAACGATGTCGATTTTAGAAGCATGTTTAGTTTAAATGATAACCCAACTCGCAACAATGGTTGGAAGTTGGATTTGAAACGGTTTAGGACTAGTGTGTGTGGGAATTACTTTATGTATAAGATCTGTGACATGTGGAAAAGGTTACCTTCAGAAGTTGTGAACAGTTCCTCTGTGGATCTGTTCAAGAAAAGGTTAGACCGAATCTTGCACCCTATTTGAGGGTGACAGAATTTTTCTCTGGCACCCGTTGCCATTGGTACCTCCTCGGTATGGGACGCAAGGCCTTTTGAGGTACTACTTCTTGTAACTCCTTGTAACTCTTTGTAACTCTCTCTCTCTCTCTCTCTCTGTATATATATATATATATATATAAGCAAACAACCACAAGGAAAAGGAAACACAAAGTCCGAGCGCTTTCGTGATATATTCACATTATTTTGTGATTCTAGTGCATATATATATATATATATATAAATTACGGCAACTCCGAAAACTTTCTGTCTTAAATAGTTTTTATTAAAACTTAAACAGAAAAGTTTTAAAGAGTCAAAAGAAGCACGTTTCAAATGTAAATTGAGCCCCGATTTGTTTCTGCAAAATTCAAAAATTCTGGTAAAAAGTAGATGTAAAAGTTAAAATATGAAAGTATACTGTATATTATCAAATAAAAATGTAAATATCAACTTATTGAATTTAAATAAATAATCTTAGTATGTCTAATGAAGCACAGTGCGCAAGACAGAAGGGGATTTGTCCCCGAGTCGTGAAGGCCACATCTTGAGCACGTTCTTTACAACTTCATACATCATCGGGGAAAACGATGAATGTTCTTTCAAGTGCGGCTATTGAGCGTATCTCGTTTTAGTGTCCGTTTTTCATGATATTCTGTATAATAGCTATACTGAAGGGTAACTAGTGCATTTCTGATAAAGGGCATGATAAAACGAGAGAAGCTCAAATCTTCAGTCTCTGTATTAACATCAATCTACGGTTATTGTAGTTGTCTTTAGTTAGATAATCTTTTTACAACTTGTAAGTCAGTAAGCTTTTAAAGGGCATAGAAATCATATACTGTAAAAGAAGTGCTGACGTTTTGATAGAAACATGACGTGATTACTCAATGCCATTCCTATTCTTATCCCCAGCCCGCAAGGGGAAATTTTCCAAATTTGGGAGAGTTTCCTGATTTGCATTGAAAATGGTAAAACGAGGACCTTAACGCAGTTGCAGGCGAGAGGGAATTTTTATGAAAAATCTGTCCTCAAATATGAAAATTCTATAATAGGAAATGGGAACAGATTAATTTGAGAATTGCCTCCTTTGAGAGATTTCCACTTTCGGATTCCTCATTTTAGGACGAACATTGAAATAGGAACGGCATTGAGTGGGAATAGACTACACGACTTATCTTTTGTACTTCTTATATACTGATTCTCGATTGAGAAGGACAAGTGTGTTTCTGCTGCTTCATCCACTCTCCATCTACTTTAGACCTACTATTTATGTTTTTTATGCAGGAAGGAGGGGCCAAGGGCAAATGCCCGCAAAAAGCGCCCCTCCCAGGGAAGAAAAGAGAGCAAAATCATGGTCCGGGGTTTTCGAGATGCCTAGACACACTGCTTTTGAAAGATGGGAGGTCATAGACAGGAGGAAAGATGGAATGAGGAAGATTGTTCCAGAGTTCACCGGTTGAGTAGATGAAAGACTGAAAATACCAATTAACCCTTGCATTAGATAGTTGGATAGAAAAGGAATGAGAAAGTATAGAAAGTCTGGTACTGCGTGTTATCCTTAAAGGAGGAGGCACGCAGTTAGAGAGTTCAGAAGAGCAATGTCCGTTATAATAGCGATAGTAAAGAGAGTGAGGCAACATTGCGGCGAAGAGAGAGATACTGAAGACAATCAATAAGAGGCGGGGAATTGATGAGACGAAAAGCCTTTGATTCCACCCGGTCAAGTACGGCTGCGTGGGTTGAACCACCCTACACATGAGAAGCATACTCCATACAGGGACGAACAAGACCTCTGTACAGAGACAGCAACTGAATGGGGGTGAAGAAACCGCGGAGGCGGTACAGCACACCTAACCTCTTAGAAGCTGTTTTAAAAAGAGAGGATATGTGATCTTTCCAGGAAAGATCACGAGAAAAGGAAACGCCAAGAATGTTAAGAGAAGAGGAAGGATTGAGTTGTGTATTGTTGAAGGTAAGGGGATAGTTGTGTAAAAAATTCTAACGAGTAAACAGATGGAGGAACTGAGTTTTTGAGGCATTCAAAGTCACAAGGTCTTCTCTGCCCTAATCAGATATAGCAGAAAGATTAGAGGTCAGGTGTAACATAGCCGTCCTACGCGAATCATGAAGTGACTGCTGTGAGAGACGTTTTGGGAAGCGGGTGGAGAAGTGAAGAGTGGAATCAGCGGCAAAGGAGTGAATAGGACAGGAAGTGCGAATTAAAAGCACATTAATAAATAAAAGGAAAAGAGTGGGTGACAGGAGAGAACCCTGATGAACACCACTGTTAATAGCTTTAGGAGAAGAACAATGGCCATCTACAACTGTAGCTATAGATCTGCCTGAAAGGAAATTAGAGATGAAGGCACAGATAAAAGGATAGAAACCGAAGGAGGGCAATTTGGAAATTAAAGATTTGTGCCAGATTCTATCAAAAGCTTTTGATATGTCTAGCGCAATAGCAAAAGTTTCACCGAAATCCCAAAAGAAGGATGACCAAGAGTCAGAGAGATATGCAAGAAGATCGTCAGTAGAGCGTCCCTTGCGGAATCCATACTGACGATCTGAAAGAAGATTGTGAGAAGAAAGGTGTTTAAGAATCTTCCTATTAAGGATAGATTCAGAAAATTTGGAAAGGCAAGAAATCAAAGCAATTAGACGATAAATGCAAAAAAACTTCGCTTTTTCTACGTGAGTCACAATATGATAATAAAACCCCACTCTAATAGACAGAGTTTATTTCCACAACAGTTTCGATGCCCACTGGCATCCTCTTCAGGTGGATACAGAAAAACGAATGAGCCAAAAACAAGAGGGAAAACAGTCCAGAGGCTTTAAGAAATTCGCACATAGATTAGGTCCCGTTATCCCGACAGTGGAAGGGCATTTTATTAAGGGGACCCGCTTTTTAAGTACATTCGCATAAATTTAAAACTATCTTCTTGTTGTATACATATAGTTTCTTCTTTTTACATAATTATTACATTTATTATTAAATATGTTACATTTAATATTGTATTATTATTTATTACAGAAATTATAAATTTATTATTACATTGATTATTACATTGTTGTTTATTATACAAAAATTCTAAACCGAAAAACAAATGAAAGAGGGAGGGAAAGGAGGGAACAATCAAGAGACCGCTACGAATAAATTAGGTCCCGTTCTTCCGACACAGGAAGGGCATTTTTATTAAAGGGACCCGCTAATACACGGCGTTCGCACTCATTAAGCAGATTACATTTTCTCCAATGTTTTCAAAAGTTTTTCCCCTATTTCAATGAAATTTGTAGCAAATAATCACTATATATAGCAGCATTGATGATATTCATTTCGATAAAATACTTTGATAATTAAAATAATTATCTCATTTTATTGAAAAATATGTAAAATATTGTGTTCCGAATTATTAAGCAAGTATTCTATTTACGGATCTAAATGGTGAAAATGGGTAAGAAGTAGGATTTAACTAACTGAGAAAAGAAAAATAGTCAAGTTACTCGCTGAAAATATAAAATCTATTGAAATTGCGAAGCAGTTTGGAGAGCTTATCGAACTGTAAACAAGTTTGTAGCGGAGGGCACCAAACTGAGGCAGCGAAGTGATAAAGGAGCTATAAGAAAAGTGACAAGGCGGCAGATATCTGTAATCAAGCGCAAACTGCAAAGCATCCATTGTCCTCAAGTAAAAAGGTTTTTGAGCAGGCTGGCATACATAATGTACCAAGAACACCTCGATGTGGAATTCTCCAAACAATTGGCAAGACGTGTAAACCTACGATTCAGTCACCATTAACAATCAGGTACAACAAGCAGCGTGTTGAATGGGCGCGTCAGTAAGTGAAAACAGATTTTCATACTGTATTGTTAACCGATGAATGAAGAGCAACCCTTGAGGGATCTGATGTTGGTCAAGAAGATGGATTGCTAAGGGTCAATCCCTACCATGGAATGAGGTTTTCTTTTATTAAGTTTGTGTAAGACTTTGCATTCATTTTTACACCATCAGGCACTCTGTATGGGACAGCTACTTCATTGCCTATCAATAACACCTTGTTGGCGTCTTAATCTCGATGTTAGAAATTGGCTCTCAGCAATCCATCTTCTTGACCAAACATCAAGTCCCTCAAGGGTTGTTTTTCATTCATCGGTGAACAATACAGTATTAAAATATGTTTTCACGTACTGACGCGCCCATTCAACACGCTGCTTCTTGTACCTGGGTGTTAATGGTGACTGAATCGTAGGTTTACACGTCTTGCCAATTGTTTGGAAGATTCCACATCGAGATGTTCTTGATACATTATGTATGCCAGCATGCTCAAAAACCTCTTTACTTGAGGACAATGGATGCTTTGCAATTTGCGTTTGATTACAGATATCTGCCGCCTTGTCACTTTTCTTATAGCTCCTTTATCACTTCGCTGTCTCAGTTTGGTACCCTCCGCTACAAACTTGTTTACAGTTCGATAAGCTCTGCCAAACTGCTTCGCAATTTCAATAGATTCTATATTTTCAGCGAGTAACTTGACTATTTTTCTTTTCTCAGTTAATGTTAAATCTTTCTTCTTACCCATTTTCACCATTTAGATCCATAAATAGAATACTTGCTTAATAATTCGGAACACAATATTTTACATATTTTTCAATAAAATGAGATAATTATTCTAATTATCAAAATATTTTATCGAAATGAATACCATCAATGCTGCTACATATAGTGATTATTTGCTACAAATTTCATTGAAATCGGAGAAAAACTTTTGAAAACATTGGAGAAAATGTAATCTGCTTAATAAGTGCGAACGCAGTGTAGGTACATTCGCATGAATTTAAACTATATACTTGTTCTATACATTTATTATACATTTATTATTCAATTTATTACATTTAATATTGCATTGTTATTTATTACAGAAATTATAAATTTATTATTACATTGATTATTATTTATTGATTATACTTATTTTTATTTATAACAGAAATTGTAAACCGAAACCGGAAGGGCATTTTTATTACAGGGTCCCGCTTATAAGTACATACGCTCAAATTAAAACTATCTTCCTCTTCATACATACAGATTCTACTATTTTGACATAATTACTGCATTGATTATTGCATTTACATTTTTTTTAACATTTATTATTATTACCTTTACACTAATTACACTTATGTTAGAACTCGTTGACCCGACTCCGTAAGGGATTTTTTGACCAAGAATCTCATTAAAGGGTCTAACTTATAGGTACCCTCGTACAAATTAAAATTATCTGCTTGTTCTATACACACAGATTCTATTATTTTTCTTTTGACATAATTATTACATTTATAAAGTACTTTACTTGATTCCCAATCTATAGCAGGATTATTTTGGCTGGCGTGATGAAAAATAGCATTATTGGTGTTACAACTTCTGAAGGCATATTTGTGTTCCTTAATACGGGTTGCAATATTTCTTCCAGTTTCTCCTACGTATGCTAAATCACAACTTTTACAGGGAATGCTGTAGACACAGGCTTGTTCCTGTTTTGAAACGTTATTCCTAACCAATTTACTTTTCACGGTAGATGAATATTTGAAAGCCAAAGCAAACTTAAAATCTTTCGTCAACGGTTTAACTCTTTCTAAGCCGGCAATGTAAGGCAAACTCACATATTGTTTTTGGTTAACTGACGGTTCCCGAGAGCATAAAAAAATTTTCTGGCTTTAAAATACGCCTTTCTGATAAACCTCTCAGGATATTTTAAATCCTTAAAAATGTTTCAAATCTTAGAATTTTCCGGGTCTAGCAAATGTGGGCTACAAATCCTGAGTGCTCTGAGTGCTCTGAGAGGAAGAAATAATTGAGCTTTTAACCCCTTCATCATGATATGAAAAATAATGAATGTACGAATTACAATGGGTAGGTTTTCTATAGACCGTGAAATTGGGCTTTCCACTTTCGTTAATGACCAAAACATCTAGAAAAGGTAATTGTTTGTCATTCTCCCATTCATATTTAAATTTAATAGAGGGAACAAGATTATTTAATGACTGAAAGAAAGTGTCAAAGTTGTTCCAGTGGTCAGGCCAAAATGAGAAAATATCATCTACATAACAAAACCAAATTAGATTCCTGGGACATATTGTTGGCAACAATTCCGACTCATAATATTCCATGTATAATGTACTCAGTATGTATAATGTATGTATAATAAACAACAATGTAATAATCAATGTAATAATAAATTTATAATTTCTGTAATAAATAATAATAATACAATATTAAATGTAACATATTCAATAATAAATGTAATAATTATATAAAATAATAGAAGCTATATGTATACAACAAGAAGATAGTTTTAAATTTATGCGAATGTATTTAAAAAGCGGGTCCCTTTAATAAAATGCCCTTCCACTGTCGGGATAACCGGACCTAATCTATGTGCGAATTTCTTAAAGGCTCTGGACTGTTTTCCCTCTTGTTTTTGGTTCATTCGTTTTTCTGTATCCACCCGAAGAGGATGCCAGTGGGCATCGAAACTGTTGTGGAAATAAACTCTGTCTATTAGAGTGGGTTTTTATTATCAAATTAGACGATAGTTGGAGGGTTGAGAGTGGTCACCCTTCTTTGGGACAGGCTGGATGAAAGCGAACTTCCAACAGGAAGGAAAAGTACTAGATGAGAGACAAAGACGAAAGAGTTTGCGTAGGCAGGGTGTCAGCACAGAAGCACATTCTTAAGAACAACAGGAGGAACACCATCAGGACCATACGCCTTCCTAGAATTGAGCCCAGATAGGGCAGAAAAAAACGTCTTTAGAAGAGATTTTAACTCCAGACATAATAAAGTCAGAGGGAGAAGGAGATGGAGGAACAGCACCGGAATCGTCTAGGGTTGAATTGTAAGCGAAAGTTTGAGCAAAGAGTTCAGCTTTGTCAGAAGAAGAGACGGCAACTGTGCCGTCGGAATGGAAAAAAGGAGGAAAAGACGAGGAAGTAAAGTTGTTGAAGAGGTTCTTAGCTAGATGCCAGAAAGAGCGAGAATAATTAGAATTGGATAGGTTTTCACATTTTTGTTGGATGAAGGAACTTTTGGCGAGTCGAAGAACAGACTTTGCACGATTCCAGGCAGAAATATAAGCTGAGTGAGAGTCAGGAGTTGGATGGCGACGGTACATTCTGAAAGCCTCCTCTCTGTTGCAGATAGCATTAGAACAAGTACAGTTAAACCAAGGTTTTTTTGCATGAGTAGTAGCAAGAGAATATGGAATGTACGCCTCCATGCCCGAGAGAATCACCTCTGTGATGCGCTCAGCACACCCAAAAGTGCCCCGACCACGGAAGCAGTAATCATTCCATGGGAAATCACAGAAGTACTGCCTAAGGGCCTCCCAATCAGCGGCACCGAAGTGCCAAAGGCGCCTCCTATTGGGAGGATCCAAAAGTCGAATTGGAGCGATAGGACAGGAAACAGAGATAAGATTGTGATCGGAGGAGCCCAACGGAGAAAAAAGTTTCACAGAGTAAGAAGAAGGACGAGAGGTAAGAAATAAATCCAGAATGTTGGGCCTCTCTCCAAAGTGATTGGGGATACGAGTAGGATGCTGTACAATTTGCTCGAGGTCATTTAGGATAAAAAAGCTGTAAGTTAGTTCACCAGGGATGTCGGTGAAATGGGAGGAAAGCCAAAGTTGGTGGTGAATATTGAAATCTCCTAAACTGGAGATTTCAGCAAAGGGAGAGCGGGAAAGAATGTATTCCACTTTGGAAGTGAGGTAGTCAAAGAATTTTGGATAGTCAGTAGAATTAGGAGAAAGGTAAACAGCGCAGCTGTATTTAGTTTGAGATTGACATGTAAGCCGTAGCCAGAGGGTATAGAATTCGAGTTCGGGAATACGAGAACAAGTTAGGTCATTGCGTACATATACGCAACATCCACATTTGGAGTGAAATTGAGTATAGAGAAAGTAAGAAGGTACAGAAAAGGGGTTTCTGTCAGTCGTCCCAGACATCTGAGTTTCAGTGAGGAAAAGACGAGGTTTAGAGGAGGAGAGGTGTTCAACAGATTGAAAATTTGAGAAAATGCCACAAATGTTGTAGAAGTTTAAAAAAAGCGAATCAGACAGAGGTCCAGAACATCTCGAATGGGCGGTAGCAGATCCAGCCCCTCTGCCCGCTTCTGCGTTCCCGGTATCGGCAGTGGGAGAACCAGAAGTGGGGACATTTATGGTCCCCTCCCCAGGGGACTCCGAGGCTCTTGAAGTTGATACCATTTTACCAAGATTATATAGTGTATAAGATGCGTATGTATGTAGTGAGGGATAGGGAGAGAGGTGTGTGTTTGAGAGCATGCTGAACTGCTCACAGGGTAGATGAGACAGAAAAAGATCAGCTAAGGAGGACAGTGATTGGAGAAACGGGAGTTCCAGCACTCCCTATCTTTTGTCTGAAGTCACCCCCCCTCCACGGAGTACTTCCCTGGTTGATTGGTGCCTTAAATCTCCTCCATGGAGGAAGGAGTACAGTACCTTTAGTCCTTTGTTTACTTTCTGTTCTAAAATATACGCAACGACAGTTTATAGAGTGAGGCAATTTTGTATTATAATCATGTCAACGCCTTCCTTGCCATCTAAAAAGGATACATTGTTAATCTATACTATAATAAGAGAGCTGTCCGTCCGTCCGTCTGTCCGTCCGTCACACTTTCAGAAATTGTGAGAAAAAATTGTGAGAAAAAATTGTGAGAAAAAAAATTCAGAAATTGTATTACGGGCGGCAATGTGAAGCTCAAGATTTTCATGACTGTGTTCTTTTCTGTAGTTTAGCCTGTCTGTTTGTCTGTTTGTGAAATTTATCCCGGGCAGTAATGGGGGAAGGGTGGGGGTAATGGGGCTGGGTGGGGTAATGGGGGGATAATGGGGGAGGGGGTTAGCCCCCAAGTTGCATGAATGGGGGTGAGGAGGTTTTGGGAGATACCAGATTCAGAAATGTTGACACAATGTGAAGCTCAAAATTTTCACGGCTGCGTTCTTTTCTGTAGTTTAGCCTGTCTAACCGTCAGCGAAGCGACGGGAACTGTACTAGTTATAATTAATAAGAGCCTTTCCATTTTTTCTATTACAAATTGTCTTCAAATGATTATGATGATGTACCATAACTTCCATATATCATCCGCACTCATAATAATCTATGTTCATATCTAAACATGGCTTGAACGAATTTACTTTTTCTAAAGTTCCTACAATCTATTTTTTCACCTGGTTTCGAGGACCATTCTTTGCTTACTCCTACAAATATACCATGAAATCTGTAATTTTAAACGCTAACCTATAACCTTCAGTAGATATCTATATTTTGCCTCTGCATATTAGTGTTTGTACATTTTTTTTCCCTGCAGGGTTTCTTTGTTGCCTTGTTGTTTTGTTTCTGCAACAGCGAGGTAAGTTGAAACTTGTAAGTCCTTAAAATACTTATATTGATAGATTATTGCAGTAAGACACTGTTATAACAGAATATAACTATGAAAAAAATAATTATGCATTCTGGTTTAATATCTTTTCAAACTAAAAGCTTTAACCTACCTTCTTAGAGAATGCCTTTTCATCCACTGAC
Source organism: Bathynomus jamesi (assembly GCA_023014485.1). NCBI lineage: Eukaryota > Metazoa > Arthropoda > Malacostraca > Isopoda > Cirolanidae > Bathynomus > Bathynomus jamesi. Next base: position 149,917 of record JAJOZX010006138.1, read on the forward strand.
ATTCCGTAAATGTATCTCATCCACAGGTAATTTCTGCTGTCAGGAAGAAATGGAGTCAGTTCAGATTTATGCATGAAAGGAGGAGGAGGTATTCCTGTACGACAGCATACGCCCTTTCCCTTAATGTAAGTGCTTTTCCTTTCTTTACTCTCCTTATTATCGCTTTTGAAAATTTTGTTTGTATGTATTTGAATTGATGTTTTGATACAATGACCGTCTTCATTTGTTCTTAAAGGTAACATCAACCCATAGTTTATTTTAATCAAGGAAGCTAATTCTCTTGTATTTAGTGAAAATTAATATGAAGCTATTAAATATGATCCACTCATCTTTGTAAATGATGATAAAGTAAAGTAAAGTTTGATATTTGAAAATGATTTACAATAATATGATTTACATACGTTGCTTCCTGCTAATTCTTGAAAGAAAGGAAAAGAGTGAGAGGGGGTAAGAGAAATGATGAGGAAGAAATTGAATGAATGAATGAGTGAGTGAGTGAGGCTCTGAATTATTAGTTTGAACACTTTTCATTTGGATTCTCTCCTCTTTGCCTTAAAATTCTTACCTATCTTTAATTTTTCTTCCTTTCTTTTAACTTCCCTTCATAAACAGACAGCTTCGCAGGGACCAGCCGGTCTAATGCTGTTGGGTGTCCTTTGTATTCCTTTGTAAATTGAATTCAATTTTAATTGAATTTGTAAAGCTAATCTGTGGATACCTTCCTCAGTCCAGTTTTCACCCTACCTTTGACCATCAATCTTTCAAACGCGGAGTGTCGAGGCATCTCGAAAACTCTGTACCTTGATTTCGACTCTCTCCTTCTCCTTCTACTAGGGTGGAGGCAATTTTGCGGGTGTTTGCCCTTGGCCCCTCCTTCCTGCATAACAATAAAACAATAGCGTCGGAATATAATACATTATGGCTCTTCTTTAAACCTTTGCCCAGAGACTATTATTCTTAAATAATTTATTTCGTAGAGAAAACAATATTAAAATCTATTGCATTAAAATATATGTAAATATACAGTATTTTGCTCACAATCGAATAGAAAAGAACTGTTCCGAGCCCTTTCGAAGTCCTTTCAGCTCTTCTTCATTCCCTAAAGATGTGAAATCTTTACGTGAACCATAATTCCTATAAAGAAATCAACAAGTCTGGACATCTTTGCGTTGAACAAGAAATTTTGCATAAAAAATGGTGCAAGACAGCAAGCAAATGCAACAACTGTTCCAGTCCTTGGGATGTTAAAATTTTTTTACTGCTAAACCAACAAAATAGTTCTAACTAACGCATGCAGCGATAACTTTCAAATTATTTTCAAACATCATGGCGATAAATAGACACTGAAGAGATTCTAACTGGAATTAAATAACTTAAAATTCAAACAGAAAAAATCATACACTCTACCCAATAATGATGACCACAAAACATTACTGTAGGTGCAATGTATCTGTAGTTTCAAAATTTGGGCTGAAACTGGCATCGACTGACTTCTTGTTAGATGTCTAATGTGCACTCGAAGGGTATAACTGTACATTGTAAAGTTTGATTGATTCATATAGACCACTGATATTTAAAAAGTTAATTGCGCCATCTGGTGAACCTAGTTTGGAACCATTTCTTGGGAAAGCGAATGGTCCATCATAGAAGACGTTTGAACATCTTCCCTTTCTGGATCAATATTAGGGCGCTAATTACTTTGATGTTGCGACGTCAGAGGGATTGCGCACTATCGGTCATTCCTTTGTGGACCGATTTTGAACCGGTTATATCGACATTGAAACTATAATTGGTTCAAAATTGTCCCAGAAAGAAAAGATGGACCATTCATTTCACCAAGAAATAGTTCCAAGATCTGTTCAAATGGAAAAAAATAATTTTTAATACCGGTGGTTTGTATGGATCAATGAAACTTTACAGTGTACAGCTGAACCAAACTTAAAAATGAGCACAAATGATCATTTGAGATTGGTGCTATTTCCGGCCTCAAGCCGAATCCCAGATCCCAACACACTGGAATCAAATAACCAATTTATTATTAACGAAATAAATTGTTATTTCATGGAAATACAGTAACTACAGGTATATGGTGAATACTCTTACGCTAGCTGTAGTGTACGCACTTAATATTACATTACATACAGTATTGTCTCTATAAAAGCGTATCTATTTAATGTTTGCATATATTTATTTACATTAATTTGCGTTTAAATACAAATTTATGCACTAAAATGACAAATTGCAAACATATTTCTTTGACAAAGGCCAGTTAACACGTTTGTAGAATATGGGCCTACCAATGTTGTCCATGTACTGGCATGTGTTCTGTATGCAATCTCAGAACAGGAATCATTCAGTGACATTTTGAATATTGATACGTAAACTAAACCTATCATTTACTTACACTTATATACCAAAAAACCATACGCAGTAATTATGAACTTCTGGTATATAATATGTACAATTTAATTAACGTTTCAACCATCATACTGTAATGTCGGCAAGAAGATAAACAAGACTCGTTTTCATTAAACACTGTCACCCACAGTTAAGTAAATATAGAACACTATCTCATCTCTAAAGTAATCTAATGCATGCACTTGCATGTTCTTAGTCAATTCCTTTTAGGAAATCAGTGACTTAATTAAGCAGATCAGACCAACAAATTCGCATCGCTTTGAATAAATGAGCATCACCAAGCGTAATAAATGCTTTACCTTGAACGACGTTACTGAGTAACAGCATGTTCGACTTTAAAGTAAATGTGAAAGTGGACCTACTCGGGTGAAAGTACTCGGAAGAGATGTTTTCTTTCTTCTTTCCTTCCTATTGAAATCGTCCTATTGAAATTATATATAAAACTCAGGTATTTGGGTTTGTGTGGTATGTGTAAATGAAATCTAATACCGTTTTATATCACTGACTTCCGTAAATGAAGTATGATAGACTGGTCTAAAATGATGGCATCTATAGAATATATGATATATTTGCTGTGCTTTATACGTAAATATGACATTTTTATACTTATTTTCAGTATTTTTCAATTTTTAGAATTCTGTCGAAAATAATTTCCTTTTTTATATTGTAAACATTGAGATGAAATATTTGTTCTGCATTTTCTTTTATTAATTTATGGCATCTATAGAATATATGACATTTACTGTGCTTTATAAATATGACATTTTTATACTTATTTTCAGTATTTTTCAAATTTTAGAATTCTGTCGAAAATTTGATTTTTTATATCCTAAACATTGAGATGAAATATTTGTTTTGCATTATTTTTTTATTAATTTATATTTGAAATATAATTATTATTATATTAATACTTGAAATATAATTTTTTAAAAACGCTGAGTTAAAAGTATATCCACTCTTAAAACTGTCCTGTCCTTCTGAAGAGAGAATGAAAAAGGATTAAACTCTACACAAATATACAGTAAAGTATTTCAAAAATACACTGACGGTGCAAAGAGTATGGTTGTAGACATTAGGAGGAGATTGTAGACACCAAACGACCAGGGAAGTACTCCGGGGGGGGGGGGATGTTAGGCAAGAGACAGGGAGTGCTGGAACTCCCGTTTCTCATGTTACTGTCCTACTAGCTGATCTTTTTCCGTGTCTCATCTGCCCTGTGAGCGGTCTAGAATGCTCTCAAACACGCTTCTCCCTCTATTCCTCACTACAAATACATGCATCTTACACACTACACAATCTTTTCAAAATTTCTAAAAAAAAAAAAAAAAAAGGCATCATTGAACCTTTTTCTCTCTTTCTTTCTTCTGTGGAGGGGTCACTTTTGCGGGAGTTCGCCCTTGGCCCCCTCCTTACATAAAAATATAAAAATTATGGATTAAGTAAAATCTTTCACTTTACTCTACCTATGCCTTCGACCTACCAACTGTACTCTTTAAGCTTTACGAAGTTAAGCGACATTGGATCTGAGTTGGACCGGTGACGGTTTTCTTCGTCCAGATGATGTAGCGGCCCGTGGTTCAGATCCCACGTCAAGCTGTAGGTCCCTTTCGTGACATAACCTTTGCTGCACGAAGGAGATTAAAAAATCGCAAAAAAAAAAAACACACCTTAAACCTTTACATTCAGAGCACATTCAGCCCTTCTTTATTCTCCTTTTTTTAGAGTTTATTGTTTAGCCAAGCCTCCCATGCGATACTAAGTCTCAGAATATTATCAAAATTTGAACATTGCTGCACTGCTATGAGAATTGTTAACAGACATTCTAAAATCCATCTTGCTCATATATAAGTAATACTGCGGACTTTGTATCTACTGCTGGAAAGCTCAATCACAAAAGTTGGAATATTTTTTTACACATTTTCTTTTAAATATTTTAATTATAATTCACCACAAAATATTATTAATGTTCGTAAGTTTTTCATCAAAAAGCAAAAATTCTGTTCGTTCAATAGAAAAAAAATTGGTAAATAAGTAAAAAATAATTTACTATATCAAAAACGTAATAATAATAATAATAAAAACCATTACATATATCATTATGAAGAGAACTTTTCTTAAGAATTTTAAAAATTCTGTTTGTCTATCAATCTCTATCTATTTATAACACCTTTGTATGAAGTAATAATTAACCACAGTGTGATACTCCTGATGTTAATTGAGTTACCTGAATAGTCCATTTCCCAGGGACACCACGGTCCAGTTCTCGCCAACCGCCATCCTTCTCCTAATCAGAAGAAACAAGATGATTTGTTAACCATCCCTTCGACAAATCGATTCGTAGGTGATGCAGATGAGGGCGGTGAAGTGCCCAAGTGCACCTCCCTCCTAAACCCGAACGGTGTAAGGCAGTCGGATCTTCATGACGAGGTTCACGATCTGGAGGAAAGATTCAGCCAGAACGGTAACGGAAGCAAAAAGGATTTTCTCTCTAGTACAGGTGAAAACGACAACGAAAATAGTAGAAAACCGCCGTGTATTTACGTTAATTTTGAGACACACTCTGCCGTTGCTGAAGAAACTTTGAACGAAGACGAACCGAGAACTCAACTTGATAACGCTGATGAGGAGATTTTTGTCTCTGAGAAAGAAAAGTTTTTCACATCAAAGGATCGTTAAGAGTAATGAACAAAAATGAAAACGTTAAAACCTTTATGAATGTTATAAGTGTTTATAAGTGTTTTTGTGTGTTTTCAGTGTATTTCACTTGTTTTTATTTATTCCTTTATATTTTTCTGCAAATTTTTATGAATGTTATACGTAAATTTTTTGTATTTAGTTAAAGAGGTAATTTAAGTACGTAAAGGGTGCGCCATCCAAAAGTCCATGCGTAATTTAAAAATTTATATGTGGAAAAAATAAGGAAAATTTACGAACGCAAATACATAATCATTATTCAGACCAATACGGGGAATTATGTTTGCAAAAGAGATATCCCACTCAAAATCATTTCTAACCTTCAGCCTAGTGTCATACGTGCACCTCCACTTTTATACGCTTGAGTCACCTGAGTACAACTTCACTAGTCCGAAAAATGCGTCATGCAAAAAGGCAAATTTTTTTTGTGTACATAATAATAAACCTTAAAAAGAACAAGACAAGAATAACCAAAAACATCTAACGTTAAAAACTCAGAGTTAAAAAAAGAAAATATTTAGGGGCAGCTTTTAACATATACACTGAGACACAAATTTTGCGCAAAATTACCGCCCATCCTACCTTTTGAACAAGTTTTTAAACCAGTGAGAATTTAACATTTACTTTAAGCTCAGGAACTATTACATTTTGAGTGCATCTTCACCAATTTGGTCTCACTGTCTTTGGATGTGAACCTAAAAATTTTTATGGTTCCAGGTTCCAGAAATTGCTCACTTGATCCTGCGGATCAGCACACTTTTCCGGTGCAGAGCCTCTACAGTCTACACTGTATATCTCCTATTATGTACTTAAACCTTTACTGTCAACAGAGTCTTCTTCTAATTTCTATTATTTTTACAATATAATTTTTGATACTTTCTGGTTTTTTAATATTCTCTACTCCCATCATCTCCTCCACTATGTTTCTTAGTTTTTCACAATGAAACAAGTGTTTTGTCGTATCATTCTCTCTCCTGCATACTTCACACTTCATGTCCTTATATTTTCCTTTATAGTTTTCTTTCACCTCTACCATATTTAATCGGATTTCCATTATAATCGTCATATCATTTTCTTTCATATTTTCAATATATGATTTTCTTTTAAATTCATCAATGAATCTTAGTTTTTTCATTTTAGTTTTTCTCTTTATTAGTTCTTCCTGTAAATATTCATTAATTTTTTGTCGTACACTTTTCTTTAATTCACTTTTTTTCATAATTTTCAAGTCCTCTAATGTTACTTTATATAATTTACACATTTCTGCAACTGGACTGGACTGACTTGCTTTTCCTCTATCTCATAAAAGAGTATACACTTTTGTACAAGCGTGGTGTGACTAGATGCACAAAATTATTTATTTATTTTTTACCACAAACAACACAAATTGTAAAATAGCCGAAATTTTGCTTTTGCGTGCCGCCGACAAGAGGCGTGAAGCTGGGCGGAGCTTAGAACTGCGTCCAGCGTCACGCGGACTAACGGTTTACTCAGCTGAACAGCTGGGAATAAGTTCCAGGTTAGTGTCTGTGTGGTCTCTAATATAGAACCTAACTCCGAGAGAAGCCTTTCCCTAGCTATTTTGAAACGCAATAAGGAATTAAACGGTTTAAAATTTTTGTTATACAGGGTGTCCCAGAATTAACTATCTATTTCAATGAAATCGGACAAATTTTTTAAAAACACTTTTATTTATGTTTATCATGTTTAATATGTGTTAAAAATGTATAAATATCTAAATTTTTTTCATAATTTTATTTTCATAATTTTTTCATTATCTGGTCCAATGAAAGACCGTCTGAAGTCATAGAATGGCAAAGAGACTCTCCAAAAGTTAACGTGTGGCTTGGAATGACCAAATCCAAAATTTATGGCCCATTCTTCTTTGCGGAAGCAACTGTAACAGGTACCGTCTACCTTGATATGCTTCAGCAGTTTCTCGAACCACAGCTTCTTGATGATGGCATTCTTGATAATGTTGTGTTTCAACAAGATGGAGCACCATGTCATTATGCTCTAATTGTTCGAGAATACCTCAACAGACGCCTTCCGAATCGGTGGATTGGACGTGGAGGACCTCGACCTTGGCCTCCGCATTCTCCGGATTTGACACCCCTGGATTTCTTTGCATGGGGTTTCATAAAAACAAAGGTTTATCGCCAAAAGATCAATAGTTTAGCTGAACTTAAAGAACGCATCCAGTTGGCAGTGCGGGAGATAACACCTGAAATGCTTCAAAATGTGTTTCGCAGCGCTGAGGATAGGTTTGAAATTTGCAGAGATACAGACGGTGCACATGTTGAAACTTCTCAATAAAGTTTTGACTTATGATTTATAAATCTATTTGTTTTTGTATCATAATTTAGTAATAAACACCAAATTATGTCAGTTTTTATTAAATTTGTCCGATTTCATTGAAATAGATAGTTAATTCTGGGACACCCTGTACAGAACTTTACTGCTTACAGTACAGTTTTTTTGTGGTTCAGAGAATATCCATCACCAATTAATTTTGAGGTGAACATAATTTTTTGTAGTGAATGAACTTGTCGATGTTTACATCACATTATGTTTACATCAAATTATTTTTCTTCTAAAGAAAGTTATAGCCTTCAGAAGAGCCGTCCGCGAAGTGCTAGTCGGGGTAAAAAATGATTTGTCCACACATTACCGTGTGTGGACGATTAACAACACTGGCCAATGTTTTAGTAGAAATTTCCCGAAGAAAAACGGTTATACATTCTTCTAAATCGGCTAAATTCGGTCTTTTGCTGTATAAACTTTGGATTTCATATAGCCAACGTGAAATTCATTGGAGGTCAGGTCAGGTGACTAAAGAACTCAAGAAGTTGGTCCACATCTCCCAGTCCGCCTATCAGGGAAATTGCTGATTTAAGAACTATCGGATCTCAAGTGAGAGATGAGGTGTAGCTCCGTCCTGGTGAAAGATGATTTCAGTAAGGCTATAGGATTCTAAGTGAGGCAGAGTAAACTACTGAAACAGTTCAATGGAATTTTCTCTCTTGGCATTCGTTGTTTGTCCGTCAGCATGTCCGTCAGCATGTCAGCATGCACAAACAATTATTTCTTTGACCGAGAGTGCACACCAAGCATTAAGTTTTGGTGTATCTCGCTCATGAGTCATGTTCACGATATGCTCTTTGGTTTTCTGGTCTCCAGATGCGACCATTACGTCTGATAATTTTCCCAGACATAAAATGTTATCTTGTCGTTAAGCGAGATGCTGTACGAAAGAGATGGATCACCGTCAAAATGAAAAAGCAAGTTCTCGCACATTTCCACGCTTTAGTTTTGACCTACGTCAAGTAATTTATGCACCACCTGGACTTTGAATGGTTTCATTTCAATGTCTTTTTTTCATTCTTTGATAAAAAAAGGAATACTGTAATGTTCAACTTCAAAGCTGCACCTCTGATAAATTTGTCTGACTAACAGAAAACTCTTTCTCGACCACCTGCTAGTTCTCCTCTGTCCGAACTGAACTCGGATGTCCACTGCGAGGTTTTTTCAAAACCGAACCCGTTTCTAAAATTTTTTTGTTACAAATGGTTCTGGCATCAGAAGCATGGGGGACATTGAAATAACTTTGGAATTCACATTGTACGCGTATCAGTCAGCGTAGAATATCCATCCATATAGCTGTTTTGCACTGCTACAAAACTGAGTATTCTCCTGCTATCTTAAACAAAACACTGAGAAGTTTTGTGACTCAATACAGTTTCCCATTACTGTTCTTTCAGAACACTAATTCCCGTAATGCAGTTTCCGTCTCCTATAAGGATAAAATAAAACAAATTAGGCATGGACTTATGAATCACTGTATATTTTAAGTATACCCTAAAAGGCATTCAAGCCGAAGTACTTAAACGAGCATTTTGTAATTAGCCTAATAAAAGGTTCCTAACATTGACTGAATAGTTTCCCTTTTGGGTATAGCTATTTGGGTATACAGTATAGATTCAAAAGGAGAGCCAATACGTTCCCGGTTAGTGTCTGTGTGGTCCCTAATATAGAACCTAACTTAGAGAAACATTTCCCTAGCTGTTTTGAAACGCAATAAGGAACCAAACGGTTGAAAATTTTTGTTATACGAAACTTTACTGCTTACAGTACACAATTTCTTTATGTGGTTCAAAGAACATCCATCACCAATAAATTTTGAGGTGTACTTAATTTTCCGAGAAACTTTACTGTATATATATATATATATATATATATATATATATATATTATATATATATATATATATATATAAAGTTCAAAAATGTATCTGCATGGTTTTTCTAATATTGCATTTAATAATTAGTAATAATTATTTCTTATTATATTTGTTCAACCAAAATCCCTTCAAGTCTCTATCACAAATTTGAAATATTCATAAAAACTAAGGCGATAAATATTTTTTTTAGTAATTTAGGCTCTATTCAAACAAAGTTAAAAGCCATTCGGTAATTGAGACTCGAGTAACGTAGTTTCAACTAAAAAACTAAAGGTGATCTTCTGGTCTTCATTATAAAGAAGTGAAGGAAAAGCAGCTTTTCCCTTTTACCATCTTCTTTGCGATGCCATCATGCATGCATCATTCCAATTAGTCATTTTAGGCTTCTTTTACAGGAAGATTTCGAAGTATTTTTAGCCGAATCGACGTACTGTAGTTTCCATTATAGGAATTCTCGTTAACTATAATGATATACTGTTTTATATTACTATATATATATATATATATAATATTATATATATATATACACGAGGGTCGGTTTGAAAGTAATGCTTCTTATTTTTCAGTTTATACTTACTTTATATATATATAATTATATATATAATTATACATATATATATATATATATATATATATATATATATATATATATATATATATATATATATATACCTTCTATCCAAGCTATCCATGAATCTTGCCGTTTATCCTCTAAACTATGAAATTCTTGGTACGAAAACGTCTGTCTGTAGCTCCACTTAACTACAACATTACTGTATTATTTCTAATCAACTGTGCAGTATATATTTCTATCCTTAGTATGTGAACTGTCATTGTATTAATAATATTTGTAATATGGACTATAGTCTGCCAATAACGTTTTCATTTTCATATATATATATATATATATATATATATATATAATATATATATATTAGCGAGCTAACACGCAACTCAGATTACTTTCTATGATCTTTTCCCCATAATTGAAGACGGATTGGTTTTATATATATATATATATATATATATATATATATATATATATATATACTGTATTATTACGTTTAGTTATTTGAATACCATTCTACTTGAATAATGAACCAATTTAATAACTAAGTACTTGGGTAAAGCAATCCAAATTTAAGTGGCTAATTCAAACATTTAGAGAGGGTTGACAAATGTAAATAGACACAATGATGATGAGTGTCCTCAAGAACAAATGGCAAAGTTCATTAGTGGAATACCAGAACGTGTTTTAGCTTTACTTAATGGAAAGGGGGAAACAGCACACGATTCTAAATATATTGATTTGATAACTGTTATTAAATGAAAAAATAACTTCACTTTTTTCTACGTGAAGGTCAAAATATGAAAATAAAAACCCACTCTAATAGACAGAGTTTATTTCCACAACAGTTTCGACGCCCACTGGCATCCTCCTCGGGTGGATACAGAAAAACCGAGGAGGATGCCAGTGGGCGTCAAACTGTTGTGGAAATAAACGCTGTCTATTAGAGTGGGTTTTTATTTTCAAACTCTGTTATTATTTATTGACTTTCATTATCAAATTAAAAATTATGGAAAAAGAAAAAAACCTTAGGGTGTCTATTTACTTTTGGCGACCTTCTGTTTAAGTTTGTGTACAAAATATAGCATGATTCGTACGATTATCGCATAACAATGTGGAGTGGTTTGTAGAATAATTAACCATAATTTTGGTTGGTTCAACCGAGTATTTTTTTCTGCTCAGTATAAGATGCAATAAATTGAAATTAAGACATTCATTTTACATGATGGTCCTCATGGAGTCTACTGTGTGCTCAATGGAGGAATTATCTTATCGTGGTCAGAATGACCATGTTTTCTGATTTATTTGTTTAGAGAAACATGTCCATTTAAGATGTTATTATCATTTTTAAAATTTTGTGTTAAAATTGTTAGCAAGATGGTAAGACTTATTTTAAAAATAGAATTTTGTTATAGGATAATTTCTTTTTGTAAATTACAGTCTACCTCCAATCTTGCTTAAATGACAACAGTACAACATAGAGTTACCGCCTAAAAGGGTATCAGTTTTCATACTGTGAAAATGCCTTGCAATTTCCAACTATAGCGTCAGCATGAAAGTAACACGAGTCCAGTATCATTGCAATATGACATGACAATTTTCAGTCGCTAGTTCTACGCCACACTGTCTTCATTTTTTTTATAACATTTATTAATTCAGTTTTTTACTTTAACATATAATGAAAAAAATTAATTTTTCAAATTTTTATTCTCAAACTGTAAAAACTGTAAATAAAACAGTGGCCTACCTCTAGGTAAGTAAATTTACTCAAATATATATATATATATATATATATATATATATATGGTTTTATGGGATTTATTTCCTGCCAGTAAGGATTATCATCATTATAAAACTTGAAATTTGTGATAGGAGATGCAAGCACAAATCAAATGGGGGAATTTGTGCTTGGGGGATTTTTTTTATTCATGTTTGGAAGTTTTAATAACTTCTAAGTAAGTGTTTGCATAACCATATTTTTGGCATCATAATGCATTTATTAAATGTTCCATATATATATATATATCACTCAATATATTAAGGTATTAAAAGTATACACTCAGTGGTACATGTACAAAATGTTATTCACTGTTTTTATATATATATATATATATAATATATATATATATATATATATATATATATATATATATATATTGTCAGATATATGGCTTACATGTGATATAGAATAGGAAATTGTAATGATTATTCGTTTTACTAATAAATTAATTTAATTATTTTCATATATGCACTTCTTATATTTGTTGTTTCTGAACCAATGTTCTTCAAACTCGGACCTGCGATCGTTCATTCAACGGCATTTGATGAAGGAGAGAGTTGTTTTATACTCTTATCCTGCATTCCCTCGTAAGGAATAAGACTTGGCTTATTTATATATATATATAGTCCTAGAGACCTAGAGATTTAAATGTGAAATATTTTTATTTTGTATGCAGATAAATTTACTCTTCGATTCTAATAATAATAAACTTATATACAGTATATTGCATTATATTCATTGTATGCATTGTATATTGTATTCTATGTATTGTATATTGTACTGTATGCATCATAATAACGTATATTATGATTCATACAAAAGGTAAATGTTTACAAAAACTCGATCACCTTTTTTGGAAAATTTTCTTTCGGAAGGTGTTTCCCTCGAAGTGACTAATCCGTTTGGACATTTTTTGTAAAGCAAATTTCTTCCAACTCTTGAAAACATTTATCGAACCTTCTTTTGGAATGGAGAACATCATTTGTGTCGCGTTTGATGAGACCATTTTGGCGCGCCATCCCACACTTCAGTGTAAAACAATCGTTTTGTTCTTCTAATATTGTTCCCTGCAATTTCCTTCTGTTTCCGAAGCCCCAGTCCACGCTGAAAGGAAAAACATCGAACTCGACAAGGGTGTTGACCTCCATTCCGAAAGCGTTTTCAAAACTTGGGGAAATGTTGGAAGTAGTGTGTTACAAGTCCAAAGGGACCATTACTTAGAAGGAAACACTTCTAAAATATTATGAATGGTACCAGCAATCAGGCCACTCAACCACTAGCTTCTGGATTATTATTACCAGCACTCCCGGAAATCGAACTCCCGACCTCAGTAACTTCACTCACTTACAAATAAATGGTGTTACTCGCTGAGCTATGGACGCTTAGGGGTTTTACATATACGTATCACCTTCAAGTATAACGAAAATAACGAGTTCGTGAAATTTCTGAACATACTTTCTGAACATGCGTGGAATTTCTTTCAAATTATGGCACTAATATTTATTTTTATAAACAAAACCTTTTGTTTCCTATGTAAATATATATAATAATAATAATAATAAATGTTTCCTTATAATTACCATAAAAGATTTAACTCTGGTTAGTGTGAGGACACGAAAGGTAATTAAACAAATGAATATAATATATACTTGTTAAATAAATAAATTCTTAATCTCTCCTTTATTTATTTATTTTTTATAATATTTTATTTACAACCATTTAAAACTAAATTCTATAATAATCATTTTAAACCTTCATTCTTATCTTATTCATTAATTTAAACATTTATTTATTTTATTTTTAAGTAGAAATATATTTTACAGGCTTAAAACTCATTCTCCTTCAGTGAAACATGTAATTTTATATTCGCAAGAAAAGGCCTACACATCCCATATTTACAGCAAATATATTGCAATCATTTTGTGTATCAAAGTCAAATTCCAATAAAATAAAATGTCAAGAATTCGAAAACAATTTTATTTCAACCTATAAAAGTTATTTTTAATATTAAATTCGGATATTACCATCATCGTCAGATAAAACGAGAAGAAATTGCTAGAATCACGAATCCATGGAAAAAAATTATATCTACTATGAACAAGCGTGTCGATTGCAGAGAGAAATCAATCCAAAATGGAAAACAAATGAATAAGTATCAAATTGAGAAAAAATAAATGAATATATTAGGTTTCTTCGTAGAATATGAATATTATAATATGAATTCTTGAGACATAACTCGGATGCCATTCGGATGAAAGAGAGGTTTATTATTCTTGAAAATTTTCCATAACAGCAAAGATTTTAGGAATAAATATGTGCGTATCTCACTTTTGCCATGGTTGTAAAAGATGTATAGTTGACATGAGACATGGAGCCGATTACGATTTTCGACTACGATTAAGATTTCCAATTATTATATTTCTTGATTACGATTATGATTACGTTTATTTTCATGGATTATGATTACATTCATGATTACAGCTAAAATAATATAGGTTACATTTGATTACCTTGAGTCTACCTAATTAGAAAAATTAATAGATTGAAAATTGACTTTTTACTGAAATTTTATGTGAAATTAAATAAGACAAACATTTCTTCAGTGTTATGCACATTGTATAACATAAGTGTATCAAAATTATACATTATCCTCACCACACATAATATTAATTAGAGGATAAGAATAAAGGTAGCACAACCATTTCTAGCACACCATGGTTAACTCACTCTTCTTACAACAAATACCTTTATCATACTTATCATAGGACATAAAGTGCTTATTGCACTTAGGAACATGAGCTCTTCAAACTTGACGTCAATAAGCCTGCACCCCTCTGGCCTGAACACCTTCCCTGCGACCGAGAAAAGTCGCTCCACTGGTGCAGACGAAGTTGGGATGGCAAGGTAGGACTTGGCGGGAAAAATTAAAACGTCCATTCACGAGTACCACAATCCTGTAACTCAAATATATGTAATTCACTTGTAATCATATTATAATCAAAGATTACGACGATTTTTTGGATGAATTACGATTACAATATGATTACGAACTATAGAAGAAGATGGATTACGATTACAGATATGATTACAGTGTTTGAAAATGTTTGATTACGATTACATAGGTACGAATATTTGGACTACGATTACGATTATGAATACACCGTAGTCGTAATTAATTACGGATTACAAGATTATGATTATAAGCGGCCCCGGTTCACATCATTGGCTATTGTTGCTATTCAATATTATATATACAGGGTGTACATAAAGTCAGGATCTATTTTTGTGAAGCACTTGGAAATTATATGGAATTCAATCATAAAATGATAAAGTGGTAACATTTATTAAATAATTAAGAGTAGGATTCGACGTGACGCCCATCAGTATCCCTGCACAGTTCAAATCGTTCCGCAGCATTTCTAAACACATTCTGGAGCATTTGCGGGGTTATGTTATCTGCAGCAGTTCGTATACGTGTACATAAGTTTTCAAGACTCGTAATCTTCGTCTGATAGACGTGCAATTCGATAAAGCCCCATGCAAAGAAATCTAAAGGGGTTAAATCTGGTGATCTCGCTGGCCAAGGTCTGTTGCTTCCGCGTCCGATCCAGCGATTTGGAAAACGTCCATTTAGATAATCCTGAACAATTTTGGCATAGTGACAAGGAGCACCATCATGTTGATAGACGACGGGGATAGGATTGTTAGTACCGCCGTCTATCAACATGATGGTGCTCCTTGTCACTATGCCAAAATTGTTCAGGATTATCTAAATGGACGTTTTCCAAATCGCTGGATCGGACGCGGAAGCAACAGACCTTGGCCAGCGAGATCACCAGATTTAACCCCTTTAGATTTCTTTGCATGAGGCTTTATCAAATCGCACGTCTATCAGACGAAGATTACGAATCTTGAAAACTTACGTACACGTATACGAACTGCTGCAGATAACATAACCCCGCAAATGCTCCAGAATGTGTTTAGAAATGCTGCGGAACGATTTGAGCTGTGCAGGGATACTGATGGGCGTCACGTCGAATCCTACTCTTAATTATTTAATAAATGTTACCACTTTATCATTTTATGATTGAATTCCATATAATTTCCAAGTGCTTCACAAAAATAGATCCTGACTTTATGTACACCCTGTATGTCACAGAGAATCTGTGTAATTAGGGATTTCATGAAACCCCAAAAATGTTCAGGGATTTCATGTAAGATTAAGTCGTGATATTTTCGTTAAACCTATGGGGAAATTATTGAATGCCCGATTAATTGAATGCCCAGTTACCCTAATTGAATGCCCAGTTAGGTCAAATGTACGCCCTTGACGATTGGTTAGGTTAAGTCGTGATATTTTCGTTAAAACTAACGAAAATATCACGACTTAAACTTACATGAAATTCCTGAACATTTTATGGATTTCATGAAATTCCTAGTTACACAGATTCCCTGTAACATATATATATATATATATATATAAATTATTTCACGAAAGTAACACGTGAAAAATATTTATGATGAATAAAACCACGAAGGAAAGGAAACACAGAATGGTGCTCAAGCGCTTTCGTCTAATGACATCCTGAGGATGTCATTAGACGAAAGCGCTTGAGCACCATCCTGTGTTTCCTTTCCTTCGTGGTTTTATTCATCATATATATATATATATATATATATATATATATGTGTACAGTGTGTGTGTGTGTGTGTGTGTGTGTTACGGTCAATTTGTGAAACAGCCATTTCATGAAATGGTTACTCAGTCTGCCCATTTCAGGGAGCATTGGTTGTTATGAGTTTAAATTTTCGTACATAATATTTACACAAATATTTACAAGACAAGTATTCACGAGACGAGACAAAATTTTCAAATCTCATTTCTAGAACTTGAATTTAAGCTTAAAAATGAATTGGAGAAAATTTTAGAAACAAATAAACTGTTTTTTTGTGCGAACAATTTCCTATTTCAAACTATAAAAGCAGTAGTATAGCCGCAAAAGGGGAGAGTGCAGGAATGTTGCAGGTTATTATGTAATGTTGCAAAGGGGGATGTTGCAAAAGGGGGATGTTGCAGAGGGGGGAAGGGGGGTTGTTGCAAAGGGGGGTGGGGGGAAAACTTGGAGGCGGCGTTATCCCCCAAGAGAAAGGAGGAGGAGGAGAGAAAGGAGGAGAGGTGTTCACCTGGCAGGAGCCAAGTGCACACTAAGACTTCCAGCCGGGCTGGCGTTGTTTTATAGGCTCCTAATCAGCCAGAATCAGCCAGTTGGCTGAATCATCAGCCAGTTGGCTGAGCCAGAGACGCCTGAAGGAGAGAGAGAGACAGCTGAAGGAGAGACGCCTGAAGAAGAGAGAGATGCCTGTAGGAGGGAGAGACGCCTGAAGAAGAGAGAGAGGCCTGTAGGAGGGAGAGACGCCTGAAGAAGAGAGAGATGCCTGTAGGAGGGAGAGACGCATGAAGGAGAGAGGACAGGTACACATGCAGGAGTACACATGCTGGAGGTACACACGCACACATGCAGGAGTACACATGCAGTAGGTACACATGCTGGAGGTACACATGCAGTAGGTACACATGCTGGATGTACACATGCAGTACACATGCTGGAGGCAAACATGCAGGAGAGAGAGAGAGACGCCTGAAGGAGGAAGATACATGCAGGAGAGAGAGAGAGAGCTGAAGGAGGGAGAGAGACACCTGAAGGACAGAGTGGAGTTCTCCCCCAATTTATTTTCGTTTCCCTAACCTAAGAGGCCACTATGGGGTTTACCAAAGGGCCTGAAATAGAAGGAGCAGAGCTCCTTACTCGGCCGGAGCCGAGGGGGGAATGGTTCTTCACCAGATTCGCGATCTTTTATAATCCTCTATTCTGGCTGAGTTGCCAGATAGCGCAAGGTATTCCAGATAGCGCCATGTATTCTAATAAGCATTGTGTACCACAATATGGTAGATGAATTAAATAATTACACACTTAATTGAAATATAGATGTATATAGTGTTTTACAATAGATGTATATAATGGTAATATTAATATTTGGAACATTGAGTACTTAGCTTCCTTGAAGTTGAACGAAGCAAATAATGTAGTTATCCATAATTCAACCAACCATAGAAAACAGAATTATAGAAATATATATATATATATATATATATATATATATATTATATTATGTATATATATATAATATATATATATTAAGCATTGTGTACCACAATATGGTAGATGAATTAAATAATTACACACTTAATTGAAATATAGATGTATATAGTGTTTTACAATAGATGTATATTGTGGATTATATGCAAAATATAGCATTAACTTGAGCTTCCTTGAAGATGAACGAAGCAAATAACATAGTTTACCTTCGAAAACGCCATAATAGAAAACAATTAATTTTATGGGTAACTATTTCGACAAAAGTTTACTATAATTATATCAGTCTTTTAAATATCTTCTGATATATATATATATAAATACCACAATATATATCTTCTATTATTCAGTAACACATTAGAAAGATTTACGCAATAATAGAATTAACAAAGTTACCCAATAAATAATTCGTTAGACAGAAACGAATTTTTATAAGGATACCCAGCTTCATTAAACTTGAAGATGAACGAAACAAATAACATAGTTATCCATAATTCAGCCCTCACGAATAACGAAACGAAATGATCATTTACGATACAATTCGAAATACGATAATTTACGATACAATTCCACCAAACGAGATGAAAACTTATGAAACATACAGCCTCATTCCTGCGACGAAAAAAATGAAAAATGACGTAAAATAAAGAAATTATTCATTTGGATTTGCCCAAGCCACTATAGCGGGGTCGAATCGTGTCTCTAGGGACACGATTCGAACGAAAAAGGTCTCTAGGGACCTTTTTCGGGCCGAGGGATTATTCTTCTACAAGCTATTCGAGCAGAAATCACCACTGAATCCAGATATTAATTTTATCATTCTTATTACTTCTACAATGAAAATATTTACGCGTAATTTGTATGGTGTCATATAGAAATATAATGATATACAGTGCCCGCGAAAAGTATCCGATCACTCAAGAAAATACAATATTTTCCCTTGATATTCAGAGACACGTAATTCACTTTCTATTTGTTCTAGCGACATCTGGTAACTTTGAGGTTGCTCGCTGATATGAGAGCTATCCAACGCATTCTCAAATTAGTGTTCTGGTAGCCTTCGTTGCGGGTGGCTGTGTCTCAAATTTGTCAGATTTCACTGTTTGTGTAAATTTCTTGATTTTTTTTTTTTTTTTACAGAAAGTGGTGTAAATAAAATTTATATATAATTCGTGCTAAAAAAAACTTAGAGAGTGATTGTCGAGGTGCTATTGTTGCTTTGCATGCATGTGGGAAATCACAGAGACAGATAGCTAAGGAATTAAACATATCCCAAAGTACCGTTAATTTATGGGTTTCACGGGCTAAGAACAATGGTGGCCTAACCACGCCAGTCCCTAAAAACGATCTGGCAGACCGAGAAAACAAATTCGCGAACAGACAAACTTATGAAACGTTTAGTATTGAAAAACCCAACAATAACTGCGAAAGAAATAAAATTTAATATGAATAATTTGTTATCTGGTGTTTCTGAACGAACTATCCAGGAGCGGCTCCAAAAAGAACTCGGATTACCATCTCGCCATGCTGCTAAGAAACCGTTCATTAATGAAAAAATGCGTAAAAACGTGTCGCATTTTGTAAAAAATACATTCATTGGACTGTTGATGACTGGAAGAAGGTTTTATTTAGCGATGAGTCGACATTTTTGACATTCAGAAGTTGTCCAAAAAGGTTCGCCGGCCTATTGGCTCAAATAGGATGGACCCTAAATACACCCTAAAGACAATGAAACACCCTCCAAGTGTGATGGTTTGGGGTTGTTTCGGTTACTATGGGCGTGGAAACTTATATTTTCTTCCGAAGAACACAACTATGAATGGTGCACGGTATTTAGCAATGCTACAGGATAAACTTCCAATGGCAATGGCAATCCAAAGGACAAAAACATACATGCATGATGGTGCACCATGTCACAGGGCCAAAATAGTGACAAAATGGATTACCGACAATAAATTTGATATTTTGGATTGGTCCCTGGTAATAGTCCAGATCTCAATCCGATAGAAAATCTGTGGCTAATAATAAAAAATAAGGTTGAATGCCACGACACTGGCTCAGTCGAAAAATTACAAGAGGCCATCAAAAAGGTATGGTGCAAGGAAATATCAGTGGAAGTTTGTCAAAACTTGATTAAATCCATGCCAAAACGTCTAGAACAAGTCATCCAAACCAAAGGACAGATGACAAAATACTAATATAGGTTAGTATACATTTAAACATTGTTTTTTATGTAAAAAATACAAATTTCAAGGGTGATCGGATACTTTTCGCGGGCACTGTATATATATAATTATATATATATATATATATATATATATATATTGGGGGGGGGGAGATCTCTCACCCGTTCTTCGGCCCGACCCCGTTTCATTGTAGAAATAATAATAATAATATATATATATATACCCTTTGGATAACCTTTGGTTAGCTTCAGCCCGAATTGTTCATTCTGACGAAGGTCAAGGGAAAAACGTACACACAATATATATATATAATATATGCTACACACAGACCGTGCATGGAACTCTTCTGGGATAATTAAATCCACTATAGTCCGAGTAAGTAATGACAAATACCGCCTCGGTGGTGTAGTGGTTAGCGTCGCGGACTACGAATCCATCGGCCAGGGTTCGAGACCCGACGGCAGCCGGCGCGCAGCAAAGCCCAGCTGTTCCACACCATAAAGAAAGTGGTTGGTAGATAAATGGGTACCCTAGGAGGCCTAGTGGTCAAGACGCGGGGCTGCTGATGGTCGTGGTTCGGAATCCACGTTAAACTGTAGGTCTAAGGTGGAGTGAAAAGCTTGACCTTCGTCAGAATGAACAATTCGGGCGGAAGCTAACCAAAGGTTAGCCCGACGCGGGCAACGGGTCACTCGCAAAGAGAATTTAATCATTGGTAAACTTCCTTCCAGACCACTCTTTCTATACATATAATATATATATATATATATATATATATATATATATATATATATATATATATATTATATATATATATATATAGATAGAAAAGCGAGAGTTTTGTTCAATAAATAATAATCGAAAAAAACTGCACGATTTTCTATGTAGCAATAATAATAATTAACTCTTTCAAATACGTGATTTAAAATAACAGGACCATTTTACCCGAGGTAGTAGTATATCCGAAAACATCGTAATGCACGATTTTTTCTATGTAGCAATAATAATTAACTCTTTCAAATACGTGATTTAAATAACAGGACCATTTTACCCGAGGCAGTAGTATATCCGAAAAACATCGTAATGCACGATTTTTTCTATGTAGCAATAATAATTAACTCTTTCAAATACGTGATTTAAAATAACAGGATCATTTAACCCGAGGTAGTAGTATGTCCGAAAAACATCGTATAACCTAATTTGCAACTATAGTTTACCTTGACTTTCATATGCTTCTATCCTGTTTTATTAATAAAGATTTTTAACTTTTAATAACGTATGAATAAAGATTTTTAACATTTAATTTTATTTTAGTATTTATTCATGCCACGCCGCCTTAGACCACAGCTTAACGTTGAAACCGAATGTTCTTTTTAAAATATAATTAGAATATAATTTCTTTATTATAAAATAAGTTAACAATTCAAACAATACTAATAATTTGTAAGTATATAATATAAGGGACTACCATAGAAATGTAAGTGCCTATAATCGATTTATATATATGTTACTCGTCCGGTCTCGTTATAGCGGATTGGTACACGTCATAGCTCCACCCAGCTACATCGGCAGCCAATCACGACGGCATCTGGTCTTTTGGGCGGAGCTTGGCGAATGTGCATATAAAAGGGGATATTTTCAGTTGGGAGTAACAGTAGCTATTTTCGCATCAGTGAATAATCAACCATGGACCTGTACGTCTCCCCAGACTTGTATGAAGAACGTGATACTGCAGCATTAACCACAATTAGTCTTTTCAATGCGGTTGATTGTGGCGAACTATTTTCGACGCAAACCGTAGAAGATATTTGCAGTGACGCTCCTTACAACCCGACGCAAGGGACTACCATAGAAATGTAAGTATCCATAATTAGAATTTATATATATACGGAGAGTTGTAGTATCTCGTCAAATAGATACTAGTCAAAAATGTCAATCAATGTTATTTCCCCATCATGCTAAAATCGAAATTGGTAATCGAACCAAAGATATCTTCACATAATGGAGATCTGTCTGTATACTCTGTATATGTTTTCCTTTAAGGTCCGATGAGGATTTGACACGAGTTATACAATCTTTTGAAGGGAATACGGATGATATACTGATCAGTCAGCAGTGTCACACATCCTCCACCATGGACCTGTACGTCTCCCCAACTTGTATGAAGAACGTGATACTGCAGCATTAACCACAATTAGTCTTTTCAATGCTGCTGATTGTGGCGAACTATTTCGACGCAAACCGTAGAAGATATTTGCAGTGACGCTCCTTACAATCCGACGCAAGGGACTACCATAGAAATGTAAGTGTCCATAATTCGATTTATATATATACGGAGAGTTGTAGTATTTCGTCAAATAGATACTAGTCAAAAATGTCAATCAATGTTATTTCCCCATTATGCTAAAATCGAAATTTTTATGGCGTTCACTCCTCGAACCAAAGATATCTTCACATAATGGGGATCTGTCTGTCTGTCTGTATACTCTGTATATGTTTTCCTTTAAGGTCCGATGAGGATTTGACACGAGTTATACAATCTTTTGAAGGGAATACGGATGATATACTAATCAAGTCAACAATGTAAATAATATAGTGTTTTTCGATCTTTTTGGGATAAGAAGACGCAATATATTTTCATAAATTTATTAAATGAAAGAAATCAGTACAATAAACGAATATACAAATATACGAACAAAAACATTATAATATACAACGAGTACGTACAATTGGAAAACGGTTTTTATCTGTCTGCATACCATTTCATCGTTTCGGTGAGTGTGACACGGGTCAAATAAATTTAAAAAATATAAATTCTTTATCATTTGACATATGCATGAGAAATGAGACACAGTACATTCCGCAAACATTAGTAAAATATCCCTGCATACGAAATGGGTTCCATACAACTTCGGGAATATGTAACTGAGCGAGAAATTTTACAATAATAGGGTCACTCCAGGGTTGAGTACCGAGTGAATCAAAATAGTACAGGCGCTGTCTATTTTAAAATAGACAGCGATCCAGTGAATCCCTTCATTACCGATGATGTCTGTGTTCGACTACCGCATTCTCGCGTACTTGGCAAACTCAATGTTTCGCAAACACGCCGATAAATTTGGAACGTGTGACTCGCTCCATTACTTTCTGAAGTGTATTAGCATCCATTTTAAAAGTCAGTGATAACGCTTCTAAATCTATCTACTTCTATTAGGGCTTGCGATTCGAGATATACTAGTACACTAATAGGAGCGTCTATAGGCTTGGCGAATTCCAGCCGCACTGAGATGTTACCGCTCTGCTGTGTGTTAAATGGGTATTTACGCTAGCAGATAAGTCAGGTGTAATGTCAAACGGATAAAGGTTAAATTGATCAATGAATTCTTCCTGCGTTACCCCATTACCAAGCTCATCACAATCACCTGCAATATGGGTCAGATTACTATAGGCTCTGGCACAAAGAGGTAACACAGCGTCTGATGAATAGTCCGTACCCATTGTTCCACCAAAGCAGTGCCATTAACGTATAGAGTTATATTTTTAAGTCCGAAATTCTCGAATTTAAAGGCACTCTTTTTATATTTTCCATTCACCGAAGCGTGGTCCTGCATGCCGATTAATATCCTTTTAGGAAGATTTCCCAGGGCAATGTTTTCTATCTGCTTCGATGCCAACCCTGCAGGAACCGTATATAGTTTGATCTGCACTCTGTTAATAGGATATTTCACTGTAGCGTTTAGTAAATTTTCTCAATTTCTAGTTGTTTTGGTGAACTTAATTTCACTCGCCGTACGCGGAGGTATGTGTCCATAATGTGAACCACAACGGACTTTGCACCCTCTTCTTGATTCGCATCCAGATTTAAGCAGATCTCAGGACTCGTGCGGGTGAGCTTTATTTTCATATCCACCCCGTTCACAAGCAACTTCTCCTGGAAAGTGAAATCTGTGTGCAACCGTCCAAAACACTCGTATATTTTCTTTTTAGAATTTTTAAATTTGTCCTTTATACTATTTTCATCTTTAGTTTGATAATATCCCTCCGCACTTAAAAAGGTAGCCTTCGCTTCTTTGGAAAAGTTGAGGACATTTTCCAAATAGGCTCGTAGATGATAGTACCCCGTGCCTGCCGATATGTTGGTCTGATTTAAATATACGTCACACTGGTTGAATATGGCGTGCAGAAAGTTTGTTTCAGGGTATACAGCATATTTGTCATCGCAGGCCGTTCCATCAGAATGGGCTATACGTAGCTTAGCGTACATGTGCACACAGCTTGGATCAAAAAAGTAAGGACCTGAGCTGGGTATCACGAATTCTATAGGTGCACTCGGGGAACTAATTGTGTTTAAAGGGTTAATTGTAATAAAGTCACTGTGCTCAATAGAAACTTGGGTTGGCGGGAGCTCAAAAAAGGACAGCTCCGACTTACAGCATTGTGAACTACATGGGTGGATGAAGCGTGCCATGGCGAAATAGTGACTCCTCTCTCGACAAGTGGTAAACAAACTATGATTCATGAGATCAATATCCTTAGCTTATATCAGTCAAAAAAGTGGTCAACCATAGGTTTCATTCGCTTACAGCATTTCTTTTTGATAGCCTTTTACGTTTAATACCACGTGACCCCTTCTTCTTCGGGGAGCCCTCTTCTTCTTCCCGCCACCACGCATTTTTCTCTTTGCATCTTTGATGATTTCGTTCCGTGTACGCTTTAAATGTTTTTTTAGGCTTCTTTAGGTTTAGCCCCGGCCAATATGTCTTCTGCAGTGTTAAGGCCTGATTGTAGCGCTTTCCTTCCAAGGTATCTGGCACCCCTCTTCAGCAAAGGAACAGCCGTACGTAGTATGGATGAAAAAATGGATCCAAGTCCACTACCGCGCTGGTATCGCATCCCTCGATAGACGGTGAAAGGCTTTCTATCCATTATAACTCAGTGCGTCGAAAGTGTAGCTTCACTGTTAAGCTCCCGTTACCGAATGGGAAGTTTTCGCCCTCAATCGTTCTTATATATATTGTGATATTGGTTATTAAATTAGTTGCGACATTCACATAATGGGGTCTGTCATATGTAATACTCAAACTCCTTCCTCTATGGTTGGGGATGTGAGCAATGCGCAGCAGGCGTGCCTGGGTATCCCCAACAAACTGGTGCTCCACTATATTACTGTAAATATAGCACATGTCTGGGGACCTTTCAGCCAATTTCTCCATCTTCAATTGATACATTAATCTGGACAAGTTATACTGTGTCTCGTGAAATGTCTCTTTGGAAGGCTGCGCTATATCGGCCGTTGGTTAGAATTTTGAACTTTCTATGTTCTTTAAGACATCTGTTAGTCTTTGATTTTAGGATTAGTGTATGTGCAGGGTTGTTTACGATTTCATATACTAAATCATTCGTAAGGTTTGAGTTTCTTAAACTTACGTTTAAGCCTCTCACAACATCCTCGGCCGAACCATATTGACCCGGCCCTAGTCTTACTTCTGTACTGTAATACCGTGCAATCTTAGTCCAAGCGATGCGCATAGTTTCATCCATAGCTACCCCAGCTTTTTCACACTCGTCAATGTCTCTAAGAATCGTAAAAACGGTTTCTTCATGTTCAATATTTAAAAAGACGGTGTCCAGCTGAATTTCGCATATCCCCACCTCATACGAATCACGACCCAATTCAATGTGCCCATGGAGTTCTGTTACAAAGTTGGCTAGCGTGTTGTTAGGGTGTACAGACAGGGACGAGGAGGACGGGAGTGTGACGTAGAAATGGTTAGGAGCCATGTTGCATACTATTTAAGCTTCATTATTGCATCAGCTTTTATATAGGTGTTGAAGCTTTCTGGGTACCCTAGCCATTTCACCAGGTACATTTTTCTCCTTCCTGAACCTTTGCTTCCTAAAATTTTCTCAATTTTAAACACATTTTTTTCTAAATTAAACGCAACTTTCTGCAATTCCTCGCGGTAAAAGCCTCCTGAGATTTCTTCCCCATTCAAATCTTCAATGTAATACATCATTATCACACCTTTAGGTCTCACAGCCCTAACTTTAAAAATCTCGCGTGTCCATCCTTGCTCAAAACCCTTTGCGAATTTATTCCCCGAACGCGACAGCCTTACATAATCATTGATTTTGAAGCGCACAGAGTGTGGTGGTGGTGGTGGTGGTGGGTGGCCATCTCTTCTCGGGAGCGTACCTCTTTCTAAAACTTCGTTAGGTGTTGCCCCAATCGTGCGATGGTGTGAGCGGTTGTAGGATGATGCCAATGGTTCCAGAATGTCTAGAAATCTGTATGTGTTTTTATGTGTAAAATAACGGTGCATGCGTTCCTTTATGGTGCGCTGAACTCTTTCAGCTAAAGAAGCCTTATGTATAGAATTGGTTGTGTAATAGCTGATATTAAACTCTGTCAACATATTCTGAAAAGCACGGCCTATAAACTCCTTCCCCATATCCGTACAAAAATAGCCAGGAACCCTGTTTTCTTTTAACATTAGCGTTTTGGTGGCTTTAGCAACTGTTTCAGGTGATTTATTTTTCAGAGGAACTAGCCACAGATATCTAGAGAATACGTCTATTATGAATAGAATGTAGCGGTAACCATCGTTATACACAGAATATCTTTGCATGTCTGTTAAATCTGCTTGCCAAATAGAATCAATCGAGGAAGCCGTTGTCTTGGCTGTTTTAAACCTTTTTCTCACAGGCTTATGAAGCGTATAAGCGTCCTGCTCCCTCAAAAATCTTTCAACATCTTTTTTTCCTACTCCGTAAACGTGCAGTCTATCTACGCCGCCGTAAGAGGATGGGGCAGAAATGTCATAATAACGTTTAGTTAATACGTTAGCCATTTGCGTATTTTAGAGGCAGGTGGTAGGGTTGGTTTAACCTCTTCTTTCTCCTCTTGAAAGGTGTTACCGCAGGGGGTGACGGCGCTTCAATTGTGCACAGACGTTGCGTGTTCCAAGTCTTTTAACCTGTTCAGATTTCCTATCAACGTTTTAGGGACATTTATTTGTTGTAGTCTTGCTTTAATATGCTTCCATCCTGATGGTGATGGCCTATCCCACTTTCTCACCAGATCATGGACAATGTCTACGATATTCGATCCCTGTACCTTTGATCCTTCCACAATGATCTCCCCTGTATCGGTCCATTGTATGGCGGGATCCTCATTCAATAGATTATAAAGACTTAAGCCTTTACTCCTCAATGTAAGTGGGAGGGTATTTTTTAATACATGTTCGATATGTTGTGTGGCTAATCTTTTTGGTTGATCAGCTGTATCGTCGGGTACAGGTCCTATGTCGCCATCGTCCCCCGTGCTGTGCCTAATAACCACAGGAATCTCCGTAGGGCTCTTATAATTTTCGTACTCGTGAAGAAATTTCTGCAGAGCTTCTTGGTATAAGATTCTTTTCTCATCAGGTGTTTTTTTCACTGTTTAATAGGGCTAACAATTCGCTTTCCATTCTTTTAAGTCTGCTTTTACGGGGATCTAGATCCGTGTCTCTTTGCAGTGAAGCGTACACCTCGTGGGGAATCACTACCACTTTCTTCATTATATTAATCTAGTCAGTAAAGGGCCCAAAACTGAAAATAAGATGGGGAGAAATGACCCTCCTGTTTGCACAATAACTCGTTTTTTCTTCGCTACAGTTTGACTTTTACGAGCGAGTGTACGTATTATGTTCTTGTAGCGGCGTAGGCGAGCCTTCTGATGGGTTTCATTGATACATTGCAATTTATAACGTTAAGACAGATTTCACAGATGCATTTTAAAAAGTCGGCGTCGATATTTTTAATAAACATCTGCTGCATTGCCCGGGGCAGTCGATGATAGATTTTTATTAATTCATGGTATTTCTTTAGTCTCTTTGTCATTCTGGAATATACACCGTTTCAGGCTCGTTTGGAATATATTCGTTCGCAGAAGCACTCTAAACGTGTTTCGCGGATGAAGGTCGCAAAGCAAATATCCGTAACGCGTGCTTGTAGCTTCTTTATAAACTTCCAAAACTCCTTACGCTGATT
Source organism: Bathynomus jamesi (assembly GCA_023014485.1). Taxonomy (NCBI): domain Eukaryota; kingdom Metazoa; phylum Arthropoda; class Malacostraca; order Isopoda; family Cirolanidae; genus Bathynomus; species Bathynomus jamesi. Next base: position 177,992 of record JAJOZX010006138.1, read on the forward strand.
CGGGAACATTTGATTGGCTAATACCCCAATTTGTGATACATCTCTACGTTGCGCGAATAAGACTAGATATTGCGTATTTAACGACACATCGCGCATGTATCTATTTTTGAAAAATAGATTCTGATTGATGAAGAACACGCTTATGTTAAGATGGTGGGAGTATACTGTAAATGTCTCGGCAAACGTTTTATCCATCTCCAACATGAGATCGTCAATTACAATGATTGTATGTTCAGTTCCCTTTAGCGAATTAACGTCATATACACCTTTGTGGAACAAAATATCATCTTGGTACTCGTTGAACACTGATTGATACGTCGAATAGCACCATATAACTTTATGCACAAATTTCGAGAACATCTCGCCCTTTTCTTTAATGATTTTAAGCATAAACACAGTTTTACCACATCCTGTAGGTCCAGATATAATACATGTGGATGGGCTCGTGAATCTGAATTTTTCTACAGAGTCCATTTCTAACACGTCACACTCCTAAGTGGGTCATTTACAAAATATTACAAATTTTGAGTGCTGATCCTTATATTTCTTCTCCCACAGAACCGACGATGAGGTAGAGCACCCTATCATTACGGATGACCTCGATGACAGTGTAGTTGTGATCTCCTCCCCTGACCAGCGATACAGGTTGCACGTCCAAAGCGGAGGTATGAGAACCCCACATCAGGTATAAAGCGGCCGAAATACGTACCTGTTGCAGCAGACCCCCAACCCTCAACCTCTTACGCAACAACCTCCCCAGCAGCAGCACCTAATATACCCCCTTATTCCGCCCCCCGTTCTGTTAAGTCTACAATAATAGATCCCAACCCTCCTACGCAACAGGGCCCCCATCAGCAGCACCTAATATACCACTAATTCCGCCCCCGTTCTGTGAGGATGTTATTACGTTCGAGTTAGTGCGATCCGCAGCCCCCACCCCCGCCTTGACTAGAAATCGGTATAGAGTCAGGGTCGACCTAGAGCCCTGTATAGCAATGGAATTGAGCGCGGGATACGCAGGGTAGTAGAGCGTATTATAGAGTTTGCTCTTCAGAATCGCGACGAGCGTGAGGTCAGGACGAGTCTGTCCTTTGGGTTCGGGTCAGATGACGGTGATGTAGACGATTATTGGGTGATAGTACCGTTCAGGTTTGGCTGCTGAAGATGTAGAATATATATTAGGGCGTATAATGCAAGCCGTCCAAAGTAGTATAGCCTTCAATATGGACAACTTCACGGTAAATATTGACCGTGTATTCCGTGTTGCGGGTCATAGTGCCATACCGTACACTCTTAACTTCAATTCTCCAACTATTTACCGAAGGCATATAAACGTCGATCGTGGTTGTGGCTTTATAGCAGTACTCTTAGCACGTATGTTTACTGTACAAAATACACGGACTCAAAAAATTTGGCTGCCTACGATCGTTGAGCGTGCCCGTAAACTAGCTGTAGACTGTGAACTTGAATTTGACTGTAATATGGGTCCTGAAGAGCTGAGAAAGGTAGAACAGGAAATGAATGTGCGCATAGTTGTATTTGGTTTGGATGATCGCCGCCGGACTGTGTATGTTTTTAAAAGCTGTGTGAGAGATCGTACAAGACCCCTACTTATTTTAGGATTGTCAGGGACAACGTATCTCCCCATCCGTAATATAAGGGGGCTTTACGCGAGTTATGACAAAAGTCGAAAATATGGGAGACATCATGATTTGTGTAAGGGGTGCCTCGAGTTTGCGGATGATATAGTGAGACATTGTAAAGAATGTCACATGGTATGTGAGCAGTGTAAAAGCACCAAATGTGAAAGCCGTGTAGTTGAGAAGAGAGACTGTGATGTGTGTAGACGCACATTTTTCAATAATAGCTGCTTTGATCTCCATAAATCAATTGGTACGTGCAGGAAAATGAGAATCTGTGAATGTGGTATGTTTCACACAATGGATAATTGGGGAAAATTTAAGCACAAGTGCGACGTAATTCACTGTCCTACATGCCAGGAGGAATATAAGGCGGATGGAGTAAAGCATGTGTGTTATATGAAAGATGCTAAGCCTAAAAATAACCCTTGTATAACTGTGTACTACGATATAGAAACATATACGAACGCTGAAACCAAAGAGGTAATTCCACATTTACTTGTGAGCCAGACCATCTGTGATGAGTGTATGGGTATCGAATGTGACGAGTGCCCCAAATGCGGTAAACGGACAAACGTTTTTAAAACGAATGTCAGCGATAGTCCTGTGAAACTATTTGTGTCCTATATTGTCAAGTTAGCCGACAAGTTCAAAAAAATGACTGTGTATATTCTCGCCCATAACGGGGCAAAGTTTGACACGCAGTTCCTTTATAAGGAGTTGCTTGAACACGAATCCTCTGAGATATTTACAGGTGATCCATTGAAAAGAGGCAACAAATTAATACAGATGCAGATAAGAGGCAATGTACAATTTAAAGATACTTTATTATTCACACCTTGTAAATTAGCAAAGCTACCCAAGGTGATGGGAGTAGCAGCTGAAGTTTCCAAAGGATACTTCCCATACACTTTCCTCACCAGCGAGACTTTAAACTACGTAGGCCCACCACCCCCAAACATTATTTTGACTGCATGGATGAACGTGAAGACTTTGATCGATACTACGACAGTTTTAATGAAAGTAACCCTTATAATATAGCTGATGAATGTGAGCGTTATTGCGTGAATGATGTGCGCGTGCTTAGAGTATGTTTCCAGGCCTTTAGAAGTATGTACATAGCCCGTTTCAAATGCGATCCACTGCAAGTCGCAACCACCATCGCATCATTATGTTTTACGGTGTTCAAGAATAACTTCATGCCTAAAGACACCTTAGCCATTATTCACCGAAACAACCCCCGCAGTTACGGACACAAGGCTATTTACTGGCTCATACACCTGCAGCAACAAACAGGTGTATACATAAAGCACGCCCGCAACACGGGTGAAGTACCCATTAAGATTAATGGACGTGTTTTTTGGGTTGATGGGTTAAGTGAAAACCGTGTCACTGGTGTGAAGACTGTGTATCCTTTAATGGTGCTGGTGGCATGGATGCCCCCGCCTGAGTGCGGTATCGTCGGAGATATCCACGGTAGGTCTCCTGCCGACTGTCTTGCATCGACCCGCACCCGCGATCAACTTATAGGATCACAGTTCACTCACAAAGTCTTGTGGGAGCATGAATATGATGCACGGATGGAGACAGACGATGTATACCGTGAGGAAATAAAAACGATCAAGCGTTCAATGGTGCTGGATCCTCTCAAATGTGGTGATAGCTTGTTTGGAGGACGTACAAATCCTTTCAGACTATACTTCCCACCTACGGAGGGCGTGAAGCTCCATTACTACGATTTCTGTTCTTTATACCCATACGTGATGAAGAGCATCCGTACCCCGTGGGCGCTCCTGAGAAACTGGTGGGACCTAGCATACCATCCATCAATGAATTTTCAAAAAATTTGAATGATCATTACTTTGGGCTCTCTTTCGTAGACGTACTCCCCCCACGCAATTTATGGATGCCGATCTTACCTGTCGTTATCGACGACAAGCTCATGTTTCCCCTGTGCGTGAAGTGCGCGGAAGAGGATAACGGCGAATGTAACCATATACCCCACCAGCGTAAGATCAGAGGCGTATATACAAGTCCTGAGCTGGCCCTAGCCGTACGCCATGGTTATAGAATACTGAAGATACACGAGGTGTGGAGGTTTCAGAAGCTCCCCAACCTTTTCACACCATATATAAACGCCTTTTTGAAGGATAAGGTTGAAGCATCAGGGTATCCGCGAGGAGTTGATACCGAAATGAAAAGTCTGCCTATATTCAACGTTACCGCGACCGCGAAGGTATACAACTTGATCGTGTCCAAATTGTAAAGAATCCTGGCAAGCGCTTTAGTGCAAATTGTGTCTAAACAGTCTATGGGGAAAATTTGCGCAGAATACCGGCAGAGGGAACATTCATTTGGCACAAAGTTATAGCGATGTCTGGGATTATGCCAATGCCCCCGATAAAGAGGTCATGGAGATCGTGAATGTAGTAATACTTACGTAATAAAGTACAACAACACTGAATTTGCCACAGATACCTCAAGGGTTACAAACATACCTGTGGCGAGCTTCACAACAGCCTACGCCCGTATAAAACTTTGGGGTCTATTGCATTCTCTTGGGCGGAGAGTATTGTATGCCGATACAGATAGCGTGATATTCACAGAGAGGGAGGGTGATTACATGCCCGCTATTGGGGAGTTCCTCGGCGAGCTCACTGATGAGATCAAGGATGAGTATGGGGACGACGCATACGCCGACTCTTTTATCTCAACAGGACCTAAGACTTATGGGGTACGGGTCAGGGTAGGGGATGAAATGAAATATATCGTGAAGGCAAAGGGTATTACGCTCAACCATGCGAATCGGGAGGTTGTTAACTTTGAGTCGTTGAAGGATCTAGTATGTTTGGAACCTCACCAACTAATTGTAGGCACCCACAATTTTCGGGCGCAGAAGCTGGGAGGCGTGAAGGAACTTAGGGGTACGATGGTGTGCCGTAACACCTATAGGAAACGTTACCAGTTACCTGGCACCTATGATACCGTACCCTTTGGATACCAATGATGCTTCTAACTCACACGTCTTGTATATAATCGTATCTATTTGTAAATATATAGTATATAACTTGAATATCTCGAATCGTATTTGTAAATATATGAATATCTCAATAAATCAAATAGCGTTTCACTTTCTCCTTTGTGTGTGTGTGTGTGTGTGTGTGTGTGTGTGTGTGTGTGTGTAGGTGAAAGTTCTAAGCTCCGCCCACTGCGTGAGTCATGCTACTATCTGGGAGTCCCTGCGTGGTCAGTCGACCGCAGTAAGCCCGAGAGATCAGACGTGTATTCAGATCAGACGTATATTGAAATGGCTACCTTTAATATCGCTTGCACAACGTTTATGAAATGGTATTCAGTAAAGTGTGAGGATGTGGTGGATACCGAAAAACTTCCTATTCCCCCTCCTATGCCTCTTTTAAAACCACATTGGATTGTGCGAAGTTCCAAGATGTACAAATACTCTACGGATGTTCTGGTGAGACTGTTGAAGGCTTTCGTTGCACAGACGATGTGCTGAAGTATACTGCAGGGCTAAACTTTATAAAGTCTCACATACACCGTGAAGTAAAAGAAACAACGCGTGCAGAAGAGAAGCGGAATTACGTCATGCTACACCATGTCGATTACTCATACCCTACGTCTGAAAATGTGAATCTTGTGATCATGGACAATCTTAGGTGTTTTTTATCACTATATTAACGTATATCATGATGAGTTCATAGTGAGGTTGTGGCTAGTGCCATGCGTGAGTTTTTAACAGATTTTAGAGACGAGCATCGTTTGATGGGTAGAAAGGAAAAATATGAGCATATGTTCCTCTCAAATAGTGCGCCGGAGTGTGGGAGATGATTAGCGCCTAGTTCTTATCCAAAGTGCGTAGGCTGGTAGTGACGAAACGGAAAAACAAATATGTGCAACAATTCGAGTCGTACGAACATGCCCATTCACGTATCATCGAGTCAGCCGCCCGTCGAACCGTTCCTGCCTGTGCCTCACACGGCTCATAGTTATCTCAGAGCTTGAGCGAGTAGACGTGCGCTCCTCGAATACGATGGAACTTCCTTTGAGCAGCATTCTCAACGCCTCGTACGATGTGTCCGTGACGAAATCGTTGCGCGTGTTCAGGCGTAATTCCGGTACCATTAGCTATGTACTGGAACGGAATGTAGACCGACAAACAAACGGGTTTATTTAAGTATCGAGGATGAATATAATCTTCGTGATAGTTGATAAGTGGTGTGAAGATCGTTATAAAATACCTGCTAACGTAGGTACAAGAAGAGAGCAGATTAGTGACGCGCCCTCATACGCCGTTGTATGTACGTTGTGTATAAATAACGATCGGCCGTGCATTGATATAAGGCTGATGTGGAAGAATGCTTCTGATAATAACGCTCTTATTCCTACGCGAAACCGTTTCATCCTCGACAGAATGTTTGAAATCGTCGGATTCCGTAAACTGAAACCTATATTAGACGCGCGTGTTACGGATATGCTTTATTTTGATACAGTTCTTGAATACGCATACACTGCTCTGCTCGATGGGTTTACCGAGTGTAGGACTGGTGAGAATGGTCTAGTGCTGATGTTTTTTAAAAAGTTTAGACTCTTTGAAATACCATGAACTTTGGTACAAAGCAATTGATCGGTACAAGGCTGAGCTCACCTACACCGTTCACCCTGAAGAACTATTTCTTTATATAACGCGCAGTTGCCGTAACGATTTAGAAGATTATTTCAATTGCCGCTATGTTGAGTGAAGAGTTTCACGATTGAAAAGCTCGAGTCGGTAGAAATAAACCCTCGATTGGAAAAGCATTCTTATAAACTTGTGTTTAATAATGTAGCTAACGATGAACTCTTTGTGCGTGCTTTTGATTGTATTCTAGACGTATTTAAAGATGACTTGCCAACCGGTTGTAAAGTGGGGACAAAAATAGTACTGAACGATATGAAAGCCATTCATATCGAATACAGGTTTCCCTATACTTTAAGCGGTGAAATATTATTAAGCCGCATAGACTGCGTAATGCAGAGCAATAATGATGTAATTGTAAACTCGATTAAGACCGATTTTAGTATTTGAAAAAAAGTGAATTGTATATATATATTTTGCTTGACGATTATACGCTATTGATTTGTGTTTATATATATATATTTATATATATATATATATATATATATTATATATATATTATATATATATATATATTTTGCTTGATATTTCTCCTTACGGTTATGTACATATTGAAGTGTATATGAAATGTATATTTTATTTTTATATAACACCATAATTGTGTGTGTATATTTCTCTGTACTGTTATGTACATATTGAAGTGTATATGAATGTATATTTTATTTTATATATAATTATGTGTATATATTTTCTGTTATACGCATATTCCTCAAATGTATAGTTTATTTTCTATATATTTATAATAAAAAGAATGATGCAATGTTGTTTATTGTTATGCCTTCTACTACCGGTATTCTGTATACAACAGGTATCTGGCAATATTTAAGCCTTCTAAGCCAACTGGCGATTAGGAGTCTATAATAGTTGTATACATGGTATCTGGCAACTCAGCCACTGGCTGATTAGGCGTATATAATAATAATAATGTATGCAATATAAAAAGAGGTATCTGACAACCAGCCAACTGCTGATTAGGAGTCTATAATAGTGTATACAATGGAATACATGGCGCTATCTGGCACTCAGCCAACTGGCTGATTAGGCGTATATCATAATGTATGCAATAATAAAAAAAGAGGTATCTGACACCATCAAACTGGCTGATTAGGGTAATAATGTATCAATGTATCTGGCAACTCAAAGCCATTTACGCCAACTGGCTGATTAGGAGCCTATAAAACAACGCCAACTCGGCTGATTAGGCGTATATAATAATTATGCAATAATAAAAAGAGTTATCTGACAACCAGCCAACTGGCTGATTAGGATAATAATGTATCAATGGAATACATGGCGCTATCTGGCAACTCAAGCCATTTACGCAAACTGGCTGATTAGGAGCCTATAAACAACGCCAGACCGGCTGGAAGTCTTAATGTGCACTTGGCTCCTGCCAGGTGAACACCTCTCCTCCTTTCTCTCCTCCTCCTCCTTTCTCTTGGGGGATAACGCCGCCTCCAAGTTTCCCCCCCACCCCCTTTCCCCCACCCCCTTTCCCCCCTCTGCAACACCCCCCTTTTGCAACATCCCCCTTTGCAACAACCCCCACCCCCTTTGCAACAACCCCACCCCCTTTTGCAACATTACATAATAACCTGCAACATTCCTGCACTCTCCCCTTTTGCGGCTATACTACTAAAGCAAACAAAAAATATATAATTGAAATATATTTTTTAACGTCTTCTTTAAAGTATACAAACACGAAATGTTATATATACTGTGTATATATATATATATATATATTTTACAGTCAATGTCTAAAATCAGGCAATTTTAAATTGACCGAATTTTAGGCAATGTGTCAAATTGTGATATACACAAAACCTAACTTAACCTAACCTTTTTTGGTAATGCTGCATATGCATGGCCACTGGTATTTCCCAATTTCCTTAACAAGGTTAAGTTAGGTTCAGTTTGGTGCGTATCCCAATTTGACACATTGTCTGAATTTCAGTCAGTTTATAAATTTTATTACTCATGTATAATCCTTAAAGTGTAAATTTTACTTTTCATTCATAATAAAGTCCTCTGAACGAATTCTATAATTCATTCATAATTCTTGACATAATTTTTGCTCGTTTCATGATTTGCGCAATCTGAGTGACCATTTTATGAAATGGGAACTTTCCTGCTCATTTCATGAAATGGGCTGTTTCACAAATAGGCCCAACATATACATGCCTATTGCAACAAGACTGACTTTCGTCTGAATGAACAATTTTGGTTCCCTGAGGTTTTTTATGATACACACAGACCATATATATATATATATATATATATATATATATATATATATATATATATGTGTGTGTGTGTGTGTGTGTGTGTGTAAAAATGAACAATGAATAATCCATATTCATTTTTACATGAGGAGCCAAAGTCGCCTGATGCGATTTTGGATAAAAATTTTATTTGTTGCTTTCTATTTTTGTTTGTCACCACCCTACGATCTACCATTTCTATGGTTTAGTCGTATCCATATTTCCATTTTTCATTTGTTATAGAATTTATTATAATTAATTATGGTTGTCTTGCATCTCACCCTCGTCCCTAGATTATGCATACACATTGCATATAACAGAATTGGAACCTGTAGTTGTACTTCTTAGTCCTTAATACCCACTCTTTATCTCTAATTCGTTTCTTTTAAATCCTCCCAATAATGACTTATACAGGTTATACTGTACGTATGAAATAAATAACTATGACGTCATAAAGTAACTTAATTCCCTTCACATTTTCCCGTTATTAATTTCCCTTCATCATATCTCTAGTATACATGTATGGAAATTCTTTAACATAATAATAAAAACTGTACACTCTATACGTCATTATTTATATGTTGTTCATTCATACATCCATGTCCTATCTTGACCATTATCCTTTATAAATTTTATTAAATATTCATTTTTACTCGTGTCAGTCTACGAAATGGTACGAAACTTTATGCCTCCGTACCTGTTCGTTCAAAATCGCGCAAATACGTTTGCATGTATTATTTTTTTATTATTTTTTTTTAAGTGCGTTCACCCCTCGCAAGATAGTCATAAATGCTTAGGCAAGTGGTCAAATTCCGCTAATCACAGCATAAATCGAACATCTGGAAACGAAAGACCTCCTCTGCCTCTGATTTCAAATTTATAACTTATATCATGTGTGTCATGTGTAAATATATACCGTATGTGCCCATGTACTTTGTGTTGTACTAATGACCATATATAAATATAAAAACACTGTAAGAATTGTAAACGACGTAATGTATTTTAATGAAACTGTAATTAATGATAATAACTTGTAATGTACTTAAAATGGAATTGTAATTAACGATACTAAATAAAATGTGAATCAATCCATAATCGTAATCATAATTGTAATAAACCAAAATTAAAATGTATTCAGTGACGTACTTGGATTGTACTCAATGTAATTATGTCGCCCTTTAGAAATGTATAGTCGGCGAAAATACGATTATTTTTTATTTTTATTTTTAAAATTTTTATTTGGAATCTTTCAAAAATTTTATCATGTGTTTAAAGGGGGGAAACTTAACCTTCAAACTGCACTCCCCCAAAAAATTTAGTTTGTATATAAATCATGTACGGTAATTGAAAAATAATGTCACTTCTTAACTTTTACTTCGACTTCGCTCCCTTGTTAGCAGCCTCTCAGCGAGGAGGGGGCAGAGGCCCCTTGCCTCCTTAAATTTTAGATTCCGGCCAGAGCCATGGTCGAAAGAGGTCGAACCTCTACCCCTGTAAATTCAGAACACTACCTGTACATTTTAGCAGTAAACTACAGTAAAAGAAGTTTTTTATCTTTTTCCTTCGAGCCGTGCCCTCGTCCGAGAACTCAGTCAGGAAAGTCGATAAGTTATAAAAAAAAAGTCGATAAGTTTAGTATCAGAGAAAGTATCAGAGTATTATAGAAAGAGAAGAATTAACAACTGTCGACCCTATAGCGAGAGAAAAAAAATTAGAATGTTATAGAAGAAACTACTGCAAGTAACAGATCTGTTGCTGCCTCCCAACCAGAACCCCCGTCGATTCGAACCAACCCAGGGCCATAGACGGAGGGGTTAATATATATGCCCATATATATTATATATATATATATATATATATTGTGTTTCTGAGGATGTCATTAGACGAAAAGCGCTTGAGTACCATTCTGTGTTTCCTTTTTCCTTCGTGGTTATTTTCATCATATATTATATCCGTGTTACTTTCGTGAAATAATTTTCATATATATATATATATATATATATATATATATATATATAGAGAGAGAGAGAGAGAGAGAGAGAGAGAGAGAGAGAGAGAGAGAGAGAGAGATAGTCAAACCCGCCATAGTGGTCATCTCTTCAGAACGGTCATTTGCTCTTAGAAACCACTTCAAATTTTTTATGGTCGTATGTAAATTTATGTACGGTAACTGTATTATCGATGAAGATTTGGGACCTCTCTCATTTTATTTGAGAGGCAAGTATGAATTTATAAGAAGATGGCCTTCACCACAATTTTAGATGTACGCAATGTTTTTGAAAAGTTTAGGTGTAAATACATATTTTCGGAGTTTGTCGTCACTTTTGGATACAGTGTCAAATTACTACATAACGTCGGCATGTTAGAATTATTATTATTATATATATATATATATATATATATATATATATATATAATATTATATATATTATATATAATATATATTAGGGTGTTCCAAGACCAAAGGGTAAAATTTCAAACTAGTTTATTATAATCAAGTACTATGCGCCCTTGTTTCACTTGGTACAAGGACAACCGGAACAAAATTTGAAAAGAATCAATGAATATTTATTGGTAGCACAAACTGAAACATTTTTGAAACCTTATACGAAAATCTGGATTGTCCAAAAATCTAGTCATCGAACACTCGTTTCGACAACTCCGCCTTCGTCTTCATGGGAATGGACTTCGCATGGTGTTTGACGACCTTGAGGAGGAAATGCTTTTGGTGCTCATCTCGTGTGATCGTAGAATTGAACCTCTTGATGAGAGCAATTCTTCGCTCAGCGCAGTCGTTGGTCACCTTGAGGCTCTTGGTCCGTTGTAGAGCCAGCTTGAAGGTATCATCGTTTTCCCACTCACTTGGCTCCTTCTCCAGGAATGTCGGCTCTTTGTCTGAGCGATGGAAGACACCTCTGACGATATCCATGGTTCGCTTCGTCACGAAATGAGAGGATGAAACATTGAGGTTGACGACCTTCCCTCCAACCTCTTCAATCTTTTTTTATACTTCGGATGATTCAGGTTTCGCACCATGGCTCGCTTCTCCGCCAGATCGATTCCTTCATCAAAGAGGGCCAATCCGATCATCTGTTCGGAAACATACCAGAAGTGCCGTTTGATCCCCTTCCCCGCCACTGCAGCAACTTCCAAATCAGGATAGCCTTGGAGAGTTCGGATTAAATCCAAATCATTTTAGTGGCGGATGTAAATGAGTGACACGAAAAGTGCCACTCATCTCATGTTTCTGGCTTTACGGTCCGTCATGGTGAACTCATTCTTGAAGAGAGTGATCTTCAGGGCATATATGGACATAGCCACCCATCGAGCGAGATGATATGCACCAGGGGGTCGAAAGGAAACTTTGGCAATCGTTCCCCCCAAGAAGATGTAGCAGAGGACCAAGATCTCATAATCTTCGCGGGGATGATTACCGCTCTGAAGAACGTCGCTCAGGAACGACATCATCTCCATCTTTCGAGGTCCATAACGTGGCTCAGAAGCGAATAGTTCAACAAGGCCCGAATCTTGTTCCGCAGTGACGTACGTGGACTGATAGATGAAGGCCCACTGGTCTTTGAACCTTTTGAAGAGGCTAATACCCGGTCCTGACGATAGTCCATCGCTAAAGTCGAAGACTTCCTTGAGCATCACTTCATGAATGTGATGTCTGCAAGCAAACCAGAGCAGCGGCCTCTCTAACTCCTGCTCAATCCGGATGCAGGCTCCCTGTATCATCCCATTGTTCGATGCTGTCGTGTCGAATCCCATGCCAATGATTCTTGGTTCCACTCCAGCTCCTCGGGCCTCCTTCATGACCGTCGCAGCTACTTGCTCCCCAGTGGCGTCGGTCGCAGCTGGAACTCCAAGAAGTTCCTCAGTATCCTTCCCGGTCACCGGGACGGCGATACGGTCCTGCAAATTTTCTACCGCGGAAATATCGGGGAGTAACTTGCCGCCCCAGTGGAGGATAAGTGGTAGTCGGGAATTCAGTCACTCACGAGCTGTGCTGCACAGTCTGCGCGATTCTTCCTCCGGGTTCGGTAAACTCTGGAGGGGGAGATGACCAGCTCCGAAACATCGTGCCCAAGGCTCTGCGCGACTGCGGCGAAAGAAGACGTCACTTGTCATATTGACAGATTGTCTCGGTCCCATACAGCAGTGATGTTGTTGTCCCAAACACCCTTATTGGCTGCAATCTGGGGAAATTTTTGCGACGTCGGACATGGGAATTTAAAATCTTCATCCGTGTTGGAATCGGATACTGAGGAGCTCGAGCTTTCCTGCATCTTTTCCTTCTCTATACTTCTGTTTCATCGTGGCCAACTCCCTCTTTCTCTTATTTTCCCCTACTTTGACGAACTTGAGGTCAACCCCGGCCATAGATGACGACATGCGATCTTCCCGCTGCTTTTCCAAAAAAGCCTTGTCTTCCTCTGGAATCTTCATCTCCATGGTTTTCGAGTGCCCAATGTCGAAGATCTCCTCCATGTCAGATTTGAACATCTCTCGATTCATAGCTTCTGTTTCGGACTTTCTTGATTTCAACTTCTTCAAGCTGCCATAGCGAACGATCAGCTTCCGGAGCTTCTTCACGCAGAACGCTATGTCAGATGTCGGAAGGTTCGCCTTTGCCCATATCTCTTTCACTAGCTCCGCTGTATCCTTCGCTGCTTCCGGAATGGTCTTCTCCTCCGTATGGCGATGGTAGAAGAGCAAAAGAACCTGCTCACATGAAGGAAGCCGGTTCCTTGGAATTTCCGAGGGTTTGAGGGGCTTGTCAAAAAGCCACAAGCTCACGCTACTTCGTGTACTTGTCATAACCTGCGAATAAAGGAACGAAACATATAACTTATATCACTAATAAACTAATGTCATAATGTCAAAACACAATTCACATACACACAATAAATGTACAGCACTAAACCATTGTGTGTGTGTGTGTGTATGTGTGTGTGTGTGTGTGTGTGTGTGGCACGTAGAGAATTGGGCATGTTGTAACAGGGAGAGTACATGAAGGGCGGACAATGGCCCTCTTATAAGTTTATAACAGTGGGCTCATCATCCTGAGAGTACCGGAGCACACTCTCACAATATTTTACAAGTTCAGAGCATCATTTTCCGTCCTCACCAAATGGAATTCGGGCAGCCTGTACTTGTTCACGCAGAGAAAAAAAAGATAATTTTGAAACACCCTAATATATATATATATATATATATATATATATATATATATATATATATATATGTCGCGTGCATACGGGCGACTTCCCGCTTGCGACTTTTATTATGAATGCACTTTGGACGATCCAACGAAGGTGGTCCTTTTTGGTTAAGCTCGGCCTTAGCCGTAGAGCATCCGAGTAACAAGGATAATAAGTAGTTTCTACCAAATTTTTTCGAAGCAGTGAATGGAAACACTTCATTTCTCAATGGGAGTTTTCGTTCACTCAAATGATTTTATTAAACGAAGTGTATACAGAAAGAGGCACTGAAGGAGGGAAATGAATTTACTGCCTCTTACGATAACCGCTGATGGTAAGGAGGTTCGACCTCTTTCGACAATGACTCAGGTAGGAATTATATGAGGTCTTAGTCAAATGAAGTAAGTTACAGGCAGGAATTTACAGAGGTAGAGTTTCGACCTCTTGCAGCAATGACTCAGGCAGGAATTGAATGGGAGGAGGTTTGACCTCCTCGGTCGAAGACTAAGGTAGGAATGATTTAATTTACAATACAAAGAAATAAATGAGTCTAAATTTCAGGCGAGTGTAGTCTGAAGGTTAAGTTCCCACTTTAACTGGAAATCTAAAGAATTCTTGACGCCAAGCATAATTTAAACATATATCAGAATTTTGAAAGATTCCAAAATAAAACGAAAAATAAATAATAAAAATAATAAATTTGCCGGGTATTCATTCCTAAGTGGCGACATAATGTCGGAGTCATTCATTGAGTACAACCCATGTACATCACTAAGTACATTGTAATTTTGGTTCACTATAACTAGGATTATAATTACCAATTAATTCACAGTAAGTTATTATAGTTAGTTACAGTTTCAGTACAGTCACTTAGTTAATTACAGAGTTAATTACAGTTTTATCAAATGGTGACGTGACATATCCGATACTTAAGTAAGCTACATAAATTATATAATTTTTATAATTTAGGAATTTTTCCTGTTACGTTTCTTTATAATTTAGAGAGAAGTCTAACAATATTACACATTTATCATAACTTGTGGTAACATCAATTATTTGGCCTAACCTTAGTCAAGGGTGTGGAATGAGGAAAGGACGATAGAATGCAATTAATAGTAATTGAATGTAAACAAATGTACATAAAAGTATTCATAAATGTTAACTCTAATTAGAATAGATGGACACGCAAGAACAAATGAATTAACAACTAGCAGTAGGTAACAATGGTGTAACAGTTAGGTAACAGGATTGTGACAGTAACATAGAATAACGATGAAATGTGTAACAGTTACATCGCATCGTACATGGAAAATTTTATATACACTACAAAGTGAGGGAGTATTCTCCGAAAAATGAAACTATCATAGAATCTGCAAAGTAAGGAACTGAGGACAATGCATCGACAAGTTCTATTACTTTTGCATTTATTTAGAGATAATTATTATTATATATATATATTATATATATATATATATATATATATATATATAATCATGTACGTAAGAGTGTGTGCGTCGGTGAACAGACAGACAATTACACAGATCATGTGCGCGTAATGACGATGTATACGTAAAGTTATATAAATCTTGAATAAATATGTGAGTAGACATAGGCTGATGGATAGACAATAGATAAATTATTATCGATAGACAATGGATAGATAAATGACATGAATACTATAAGAGACGATACGCAAGACACCATAGATAAATAATGACTTATATATCATAAATTTGGGGGAAGTTTTCTTACATTGAATACTAAAGGTGTCAGTTTGAAGATTTAGTATTTAAGGTATGACAAATGCGAGAGGAATCAGTTTACTTTACTATGTCATAGTCCAAACATTATACAATACACGTTAATTATGAATTAATACGCCATAGTTATTTAATTCGTATGCACAGCATAAGTCATCATAGGGGGAAACGAGAGGAATTGAATTAGAGGGACACAGTAATGAAGGGTTTACAGCCATAGTACAGGAATGAGCGAAATTATTAATTATTAGTAAATATATACACTTATGTACAGTAAAATAGTAATGAATTGGATACGTTTGGGGATGAATTAATTAAATGAGTAAAAAAGTACAAACAAGGGTTCAAATCCTGCCACATTTAAAGTTTATGCATAATCTAATCAAATATAGGGATGAGGGTGAGATGCGAGATAACAATAATTAATTATAATAAGTTCTATAACAAATGGAAAATGGAGACATGGGAGATATTCTGATGGAAATGGTAGGTCGCATGGTTGTGATATATATTATATATATATATTATATATATATATATATATATATATATGAACATTAAAAAGAAAATGAAAAAGTTTATTGGCAGACCATAGTCCATATGACAAATATTAACAATACCAACTGACGATAGAATACAATAACAATTTAATATATATAAATAAAATAGAGTTACAAGGAGTTACAAGGACGAGAGGAAGCTTCAAAAACCTTCCGGTCCACTCTGGGAGGCTCCTGTTATGAAAGAAGTTTATTTTTCTTTTAACTATTCGAACAGTAGCAGAAAACTGGATAGAAAAGTATAAGGCTCTCACCCCACCCTCTGCTCCCTCCCTGCCAGAGGCAGGTACGGAAAAAGGTTGAAGAAAATACCTTGACCCTGGAAAAGTGGCCAAGGAAATTTTACAGAAAGTGGAGAATATATAAAAAGCTCTATAATTAGCATGCCCACAGAGACCGTGCAAGCGAACTCCTGCAGAGTTACGTTAGGTTTTAGTCTTAAACCATGAGAGTATTCAGTACTTTGTCTAGCCTATTTTTAAATACATTTACACTTTGACTTGAAACAGCCTCTGAGGGAAGTTGGTTCCAGATATTAACTATTTCATAGGAAAAGAAATTGCCGCAGACAGAGGTCCTAAATGTCTTTAGTTCTAGTTTAAAGGTTATTTCTTGTCGGACTGGCATTAAGTGAGAATAAGTTTCTGTAATCTACCCTGTCTATTCCATTGAGCATCTTGAAGACTTGAATAAGCTGCCCGCGCAACCTCCTCGTCTCTAAGGTAAACAGATTTAGGCGCTCCAGTCTCCATTGGTAGTTTTGCATTCTCATTGAAGGGATCAATTTTGTAGCCCTTGCTTTACCCTTTCTAACCTTTCTATGTATATCCTTCCTAAAGGACAGAGACCAAAATTGCACACAGTATTCCAGTTGAGGTCTGACTAGTGAATTATAAAGAGACATTACAGTCTCCTTGTTCCGAAACTGGAACTGTCTTTTAATATAACCTAATATTTTTAAGGCCCTCTTTTCGACTTCTGCACAGTGCTTCGACGGTTTCTGATCATTGCTGATATAGACTCCTAAGTCTTTCTCTAGATCGGTCTCAGTCAAGTTCTTTCCCAAGAGAGAGTAATCGGTCTTCGGGTTTTTATAACCTATGTGCATTACCTTACATTTGTCCAAGTTGAATGGCATCTGCCAAGTAGCAGACCAATCGCCCAACCTGTCAAGATCATTCTGAAGCGTTCTTACGCCCTCCTCAGTACCTACACTACTTCCTAATTTCGTATCGTCTGCAAATTTGGAGAATGTACTTAGAAGCCCGACGTCTATATCGTTAATGTAGATGATAAAAAGTAAAGGACCCAGAACGGAACCCTGTGGGACACCACTAGTGACGGGCGCCCACTCCGAAGCCACTCCATTTATTACAACTCCTTGCTTTCTATCTTGTAACCAATCCTCAATCCAATTGTAAACGAGCCCGGTGATTCCTAGTCCTCTGACTTTAGCCATCAATCTCGCATGAGGGACTTTGTCAAAGGCTTTATGAAGGTCGAGATACGCTATATCTATTGCCCTACTTGCATCGTATGTAGTATGCATCTTATGGAAAAACTCTAACAGGTTTGTCAGACAGGATCTGTGTCGCCTAAGTCCATGTTGAGAATAAAAAAATTAGATTGTTAGATTCAAGGTGATACACAATACGTTCTATAATGATGGATTCCAACAGTTTGCGACAATTGATGTTAAACTGATCGGGCGGTAATTACGAGGATTTTCACTATCACCCTTTTTAAAGATTGGTGTTATATTTGCTAACTTCCAGTCGGTTGGAACTTTCCCTAACTCGATTGATTTCTTGAATATGGTTACTAAGTCGTCAACAACATTGTGGCTAACCTCTTTTAATACCCTTGAAGAAATAAGTCGGAACCAGGTGATTTGTATTTATTCATCTTGTCAATTAATTGCTGTACCTCATTTCTCGTAAAACTAATGGTCTCTACGGGATGGTCACCGTCATATGTAATCCGAGGGCTTGTTACTTCAATTGAGTCTTCCTCCGTGAAGACTCTAACGAAGAACTCATTCATCTTATCGTATTAGCTATATCTTTATCATCGAATTTCAGTACGCCAGTTCTATCTTTTAGGGGGCCTACAGAATTTTTAATTGGCTTTCTGCTATTAACATGGGCAAAAAATTCTTTAGGGTTAACTTTACAGAGTGAGGCAACTCTAGCTTCTTCATCACGTTTCGCTGATCTAATTAAGGACTTAACCCTCCTACGTAGGTTTATATAGTTTTCTGAATTAGTCTGGTTGAAATGTGACTTAGTAGTTTGTAGGTTCTATTTCTTCCCGTAATAACACTGCTAATTTCGTTGTTAAACCATTTTGGCGACTTCGTTGATAAGGAAACTATTTTAGTGGGTATAAAAGTGTTCTGTAATATTCTAAATTGATCCCTATACGAGCTCCAGGTGACATTGACATCCTCACTTCTTAGAACTTCAAGTGTGTCTAAACTACTTCGGAAGCTTTCAAAATTTGCTCTCGAGAAATCCAGTCTTTCACGAGTCTTTTCGTGTGTATTAACTGGAACCCTGAGGTCAAACCTTATCAAATTATAATCGCTGTTACTAAAATTTTCACCAATAGTCAGGTTAGAGACTAGGTCATCTTCGTTCGTGAATACGAGGTCTAGTTTATTATTACCCCTTGTAGGACCGTCAACCCATTGACTTAATAAATTATCATCGGCAAATTCCAACACAGTCTTGAGCCCTCAGCATCAGCTGTTTTGTTTTCCCAATTTATATTACCACAATTAAAATCACCAAATTCACACTGTTCTTATTATTCACTATTCTGCTTAATTGAGAGAGAGAGAGAGAGAGAGAGAGAGAGAGAGAGAGATAAGGGCAGCAGAGCCACTCCAAGAACAACCAAACAACAGCACTCAATTGATATTTTGTAAAATGTTTTAGAAGGATATTAAGAGTTGTAAATGCTGATATTTTTAAAAGAAAACATTATCCAAACTCTCACGAATTTAGAACTTGAACTTGGAGTCCTCATACCAACTAATGGTTCTCAACCTACTAATGCCTGTGATCTATTTTCACAATCATTCCATTTCACAACCCAAAATGTAACATTTTCAAAGAAAATATACATTCAGCGGCATTAAACTTTAAAACTTTATATATATATATATATATATATATATATATATATATATATGGGGGGGGGAGAGAGAGAGAGAGAGAGAGAGAGAGACAGACAGAGAGAGAGACAGACAGACAGACAGACAGACAGACAAACAGACAGACAGACTTAGAAGTTATAATGACCGACGATGCGAAATTTGAAACAAAATCAGATAGCAATAAACAAAGCAAAAGGAGTCACGGGACAAGTACTGAGAACCTTTAAGAGAAGGGACAAGATAGTAATGATTCCCTTGTGAAAACACTGATCATATCAAAGCTTGAATACTGCTCAGTCTTGACGTCGCTATATAAAAAGGAAGAAGTTAATTAGTATTCACTGGAAAGAAGAAGAGAGATATACACCATAATTTACACATGAAAAATAATGGAAAAACTGGTACCTAACCTCAAGCTGAACCCAGTAACCACCCAAACAACAGTGGAAAATAGGAAAAGTACAACAGGGGCGGATCCAGACATTTCAGTGAGGGGGGGGGGGTCCAGAGAAAAAAAGGACATTCCCTATATAACAAAAAGGGCACAACAGTATGTCTGACCAAACGGACCAAAATATTAATGGCTTATCAGTAAACATACCTACCTGTCTTTTATTGTAACGGCTGAAAAAAGGGCACCTTAAGATATTGATGGGTGGGTCCGGACCCCGCCGACCGCCCGTGTACAATATGTAGTGTTCCCAAACTAAAGGCAAGACAAGGGACGCCCTCAACTTTAAAAGAAAATAACTTGCTTGTCAGAGAGTCAAGACTATTCAACCAGATTCTGAAGGAGACCAGGAACACTACTTGTGTCAACGTAGACTTCTTCAAAAGAAGACTAGACGCCTGGCTCAGGACGGTACCAGATGAGCCGGGTGTGCCTGGCTATGTGCGGTGGAGATCGAAAGAGAGCAACTCGCTCCTCTACCAGGTCAGGCCTAGAGGTGAGGTTACCAGCTGACCTTCGCTTGAAGAGAGACCAACGCACAGAATTGTTATGAGGTTACGAGGTGTGTATATATATATATATTATATATAATATATATTATATACATACATACAGTATATATACAGTTTCACTGTGACGAGCGCAGATAGTTCATCACTTTAAAT
Source organism: Bathynomus jamesi (assembly GCA_023014485.1). Classification (NCBI taxonomy): domain Eukaryota; kingdom Metazoa; phylum Arthropoda; class Malacostraca; order Isopoda; family Cirolanidae; genus Bathynomus; species Bathynomus jamesi. The sequence goes on from JAJOZX010006138.1 coordinate 198,389, forward strand.
CCTATTAGCTCTGTGTACTTTAAAACTGAGAGTATAAATTAGTTTAAATGTTTCTACAAATAATAAAAAATATTATTTATTACATTGTAAGTAGATTGAAAGTAGATCAAACGGTTTTCTTCTGAATAAAAGGGTTCTCTAAAATTTGGAGGAAACCAAAGAAAGTACATAAACTTTAAGGGATTAAGGAAACCCTTTCCAATTACTGTCAACACACTTTCAGTCTACTAATGTACTCTTTAAATATCCCATATTCAGAGTACATTTAGGCTCAGTTATATGCCCATCTTTAAAGTAGACAAAACGGACAGGATTTAGAGTAATGGTTCGAGATTGAGAACGTTGTTTTACTGATACTGAACGATTAGCCTGATCCGAAGCGTGTTACCCAGTTTTGCAACTGAAATAAAAAATATCACTAAATCTGACAAGAGGCAATTTCGTATGACCGAATTTCCCCGTGGCAATATTTTGAGTTAAGTATTTACATTTTTGTATCCTGTATATAATCTGTATATACATATTAATATTTTTCACGAAAGTATGATTTTCAGCACTGCATATCCCGCCAACCCCCAAATAATTGTTCAGCGACCCCGAGGTTGAGAACCGCAGATTTATACCTATTTTAATTGTAAGATTGAGAACGAGGTGCAGACACTGCTTAAAAAAGAACAAAAATTTAGGATGATTTTACCGAAATCTTCTCTAAATCTGATCGTGAAATTATTGCACGCAACTGAACACAAATATTGAAGAAGAGATATTGCTGAAAAACGTGCCATTTCAGCCGTTTTTCAACTTTCCTGTTTTACAAGAATAATCCGATGATTCAGGCGTTATTTTTTATTCTACGAAATGGAATCGTTAACTTGGTTCTTTTGCTGTTCATAATAATGGTTATGGATGTACACAAAAACACAGTAAAACAGATTAAATATGTGTGTAGAGCAGAAAATAATTCTGTTAACCCTCCGTCTATGGCCTTGGGCAGTTCGAGATTGACGGGGGTTCTGGTTAGGTGGCAGCAACGGATTTGTTACCATGGAGTAGCTGATACCGTGTAGGGAATCGCAGTAGTTTCTCTTGTACTACTCTCCGATTTCTTCTTGTAGGAGATGGGAGGATTCTGTGAAGCTTACTAAATTCTCTAAGGATTCCCCGATTCTTCTTGTAGCGTATCGGGAAATTATTTCTCTATTTTAAGACAAAGTTCTCTGAAGAAAGCAAGGCTCGAAGGAGAAGACAAAGATATTCTCTACTGTAGTTTACTGCTAAGTCAGATCAGACAATCAGAATGAACACTGAGAAATTTTACATGTTTATATACTGAAATTTTAATGACATCATTATTATTTAATGCTGATCTGTTTTTGTTTTTTATTCTCAATAAGCTGATTTATTTTGCAAAATATTTAAAGATAAGGTAGCAATGTAGCTGTAGCAATGTCTAAACAGATAAGCAAGATATTTGAAGATGAAGCCATATTTTGTTAACTGCATATTGACAGATCTGATGTTATCATAATCTGCCGAGTTAACTAAAAATGGAATTGAACTATGCATTTTTTATGAATTACAATTAAACACGTATATGAGCGAAAATTAAATGCTTCAAATTTAAATTAAATGTTAAGCAAGACATGACTTCATCTTTACAACGAAGAGAGAATGTATACAGAAAATGAACATTGCAGAATTTAACAAGATTACATTATTAAGCCAAATCTAAAAAAATTATGAAGTAATTTAAAAAGAAATAATTCACCAATTATCAGCAAAAATAAAATACAAAGCAAATCAAAAATTTTATCCGAACTTCGTCAGCTTTATGCAAGTTTGACTCTATATGTAAAAATGAATATAAGAATATAAATATAAAAAATATAAGGATTATATGAATATAAGAATATATGAATAATATGAATTATCATTGTTCATTTTTACAATTCTAATGCATTGTTTAACCATATGCATAGATGTATAATCATAGTATTAAGTGGGAGAGTTCTAAAGCTCTCGTTAAAAAAAAGATATAATTGAAAGGAATATTCTACAATGTGCATTCATCCACTTTAAAAATAATTTCAATAACAGTTCAGGAACTTATAAAATTGACAATATCTTGTTAATAAAATATACTTTGCCCTTTATCAGTACTTGTTAACATTGTGCGAATCTCTTTTTACTTTTTCGTTTCAATGTATATACAGTAGGCATATATTTTTGTCATTCTGCCTTTTCCCTTCATTCCCTTACGATGTGTATTATTGAATACACGAAACGACTTAGAATAATTTTTCTTTTTTCTTTTGGGTTTGCATCATATATATATATATATATATATATTATATATATATATATATATATATATATATATATATATATATATATATATTACTTCTTCAGTGAAGTGAAATTAATTAAGAATTTGGTTCCTTGCTCGGTCTTCGTCTGAAACATTCGTGGAATTAGTGAATGAAATCCGTTGAGCTTCAGATTAAGGCAGTTAGGAATGTAACACAAGTTCAAAATCGACGTACCTTGTGAAGTATTTTTAATTAAAGCAAAATAAGTATTAATAAGCGGAGAGAGCGGTTCATATGCTGGGAATTTAGATATTATTTATATATGCGATAGCGCTCATAAGTATTCGTACATAGAAATATTCAGTTATATTCATCCTTATGTTTTGTACCATGAAGAGGATAGTTTGAAAAGTTTATCGTTCGTTGGAAAAATGTAACAAATAAAAGATTAGTTTAACTCCAACATATACTGTATGTAAACATCAAAGAATTTGAGGAAAATAAAAAGTTAAAATGCAAATGTTTTCATACATTTACTTACAAATTATTTAATACTTTGTGTGTTCACCTTAGGCTTGAAGCTTTAATTTTTATCAGTTGTTGGCTCTTTATTGATTAGAAACTGTTGGTAATTCTGAATTCTAGAATTTTCTTTATAAATCTTCATAGTTAAGACGGATGACTGTACACGCCATTAGTAAGCAATGGATCGTCGAGGTAAAGAACTGTCTACAGATGTTCAGAGATTTTTTATTGCTGCACATGAGTTTGGAAAGAGTTAAAGGAAGATAGGAGAAGAACTTCGAATTTCATTTACGACGGTTGCTGCAGTTATAATAATATTGATAAGACTTTGGAACAATGAAAACTCTACCAAGGTGTGAACGACCTTGCAAGATTTCAGAACGTACAGCTAGACGGATTGAACGAATGGCTGCTGCAAATCTACGAGCAACATTAAGACTGTCTAAGATCGATGCCCATCCCTATAATGCCTGTCGTACATTAAGAAAGAATTGTCTGCATGGAAGAGTTGCACGAAGAAAACCTCGGCTACGAAAAGCGCATAAAGAAGCTCGTTTAAAGTACGTGAAAGATCATCAAAATGATGGATTTGTATTTTGGAAGAAAGTTCTTTGGACAGATGAGACCAAAATTGAATTGTTCGGGAACAACGAGCAACGGTGTGTTTGGCGAAAATCAAATACCACATTCGAGGAAAAAGTTGCTTTTTGTTGTATTTCTCCCAATACCTTTGGCATATACAGTATATACTGTATATGGGGCGTCGCGAGTACGAGGAGGCGAACTCGCCAAACCAGTTTTGAGATAGATTCGTTCAAACTTTGTGACTATTGTGTACGAGGGGCACATAGCGCAAATACACTTATTGAAAATAACTACATTTTGAGTATATGAGGCGGGTATTTGGTTTTACAAAGTTGTCTGTGATGGGATGGGGGGAAGGTTGAACTATACATTCGTGGAACAATCGCAAAATCGCCAATGTGGCGAGTTAGCTACCATAGAATGCTTCTCCACGCAGTTCCTTTCGTAGAGTAGACACACTTGACGAAAGACCCGTTCGTTCGCTGTCCACGATTTGTCTTAGTTTTTGGCCTGCTCGGTCTGGTTTCCACACTAATATATATATATATATATTCGAGGATGGAATGATTTTATTGTCCCCCTGAAGAGGGAATCGAAAGACACCTACGATTTGTAGTGCTTTCATGGTAGACCCAGATTAGGACCAGTATAAATGAATATGTGTAGAAGTAGGGGTCAGTATAAGGTGGCCATAAGGCGATGCAAACAAGAAGAAGAGTCTATTCGAGCATCAAAAGCCTGTGAAGCTCACATAAATAACGATAATAACAAATTTTGGAAATTTGTTAAGAATCAAACAGGTGCCAAAAATGCCCTCCCTCCGACAATTGATGGGGTGTCGGGAGAGGATGAAATTGCAAATCTGTGGAAAAACCACTATTCAAACATTCTTAACAATGTGAATAGGGATAATATTAAGATAGATTGCAGCGAAACGCCTGTGGGAGGGACAAGGGAAAATAATTTTATATCAGTTCCTGAAGTAAAGAGGTTAATTAAAGAGTTAAAGACTGGTTCTGCGTCAAGGGGAGATGACCTATCGAATGAGCACTTAAAATATGCTAATGACGCGGTATGTCTGTATATATCATTGCCCTTATCAACCATGCTTGCTCATAGCTATATCCATGCCGAGTTCATGACGGTATATATCTTGCCTCTGGTCAAAAATAAGTATGGGACAGTCTGTCCAGCAATAATTATAGGCCTATTGCTGTCGCTTCCTGCTTCTCGAAACTACTAGAAAAACTCTTGTTACTCCGATTAAATGATTACTTATGGACATCTTCTAATCAGTTTGGTATTAAAAGGTCCCACTCAACTGACCTGTGTATCTATACTTAACGAAATAATATTTAAATACATTGACAGTAATTCAACTATTTATAGCTGTTTCCTAGATATAAATAAGGCATATGATAGAGTGAACCACAATATTTTATTTGCAAAACTAGAAGACAGGAAGGTTCCCATGTACATATTAAATTATTGAAATTTGGTATTCCTAACAATCTTTTACCGTTAGGTGGGGCAATGTACTATCCGAATGTTTTCGCGCCTCTTGTAGGGTGAGACAAGGCTCCTTGCTCTCTTATGCTGTTTAATGTGTATATTGACGGATTAACTGTTTCACTTAATGAAACAACAGTGGGATGTTGTAATTGTTGTATAGCTAACACAAGGATAAATAACTTAGTTCATGCCGAAGATATGGTGTTAATAAGTCCCTCTGTTAAAGGTCTGGATCGGCTACTAAAAGTCTGCGAAGTGTATTCGCAGAAACATGATACTGTATTCTTTTTAATGTTACAAGAACAAAGGTTATGCAATTCCATCCTAAAAGCTGTAATCAGCCAGCTGATATTAGGTTTAAAATGAGAGGTGAAGTAATTGAGGAAGTACAAAAGTTTAAGTATTTGGGACAAACTATTACCAGCTCCTTGAGTGATGACTTTGATATAAGAAAACAATCTCGAAGCCTTTGTGCTAAAACGAATATGACTATAAGAACTTCCGGTTCTGTACAAGTGAAGCTAAAGACACTCTCTTCCGTACTTTCTGCAGTAATATGTACGGACAGCAACTCTGGGTGAATTATAAAAAAGGTTCTAGCGGAACTCTAGATTTGCTGTACAACCATGTCTTTTGGACTCCTACATAAATTATCCCCGAGATGCTTAGCTTCGCAAATGTTTGCTACCGCAATGTCCCGAGCTTCCCGGAGGAAACAAGACGTGCTCAATACAGTCTCATGCAAAGAATTAAAAAATCAACCAACCCGATTATTTATCCAAGCTATCCATGAGTCCTTCGACATTACTGAATTATTTCTAATTGTGTATATTTCTATCCTTAGTACGTGAACTGTCATTGGACTATAGTCCACCAATAAACATTTTCATTTTCATTTTCATTTTCATTTTCATATATATATATATATATTATATAATATATATATATATAATATATAAAAATTCATGTTAAGAATAAAGTACATATTCACCGGTGCACGCCCTGGGTATATTCTTCAGATGAGCAAAAAACTTTGAAGACTGATGAAATTACTTCTCACTTGGCGCTACTCCAATCATATTTCTATTCTTGGTTCGAAAGCAGGAATGTTTGAAGTACGAATTCCAAAGTAAGGAATGACGGCAAGCAGTACAGTACAGTGGTGCTTAAATCCGTGATTACAATAAAAATTGCTTTGCATCTTTGTCATGTTTTCCAACAGAATTCGTTATTTCATTTTGAATCTTTGTACAAATGGAAATGTCGGTTTTGCTAAAATCGAGTATTATAGTTTAGTCATAATACATCTTGCACTGATTAACAAGGTTAGTTGAATTAATTCCTTGGTTTAATTTTAAATAAGTTAAACGAAACGCGAGTGTTCTTGACACTGAATTTGAACAATATTTCCAGTCTAATTCTTGTTTATTTACGTTTCAATTGCCTCTTTCAAATGCATACTGCATTTGTCTATTTGCTTTTGAGAGAGAGAGAGAGAGAGAGAGGAGAGAGAGAGGAGAGAGAGAGAGAGAGAGAGGCGTACAAACATTTTATTTTTCTTCCGTTAATTTGTGGACGAAGTTCCTTAAATATATTGTGACTCAGAGACATTATATTTGCGTCTTTTTAAACTGTTCGATACGTTTGTTCTCCTCATCGTTTACTATATCGACGAATTCGCAGCGCAAAGCTTGCACTGGATCGCTGCATAGTCTGTGTTGATACGTTATAGATCAGGGCTTCTCAAACTTTTTTCACTTGCGACCCCTTTGGATCAGACAAATTTTTTCGCGACCCTTCACTCAATGTCATAAAAGCAATAGGTACTAACACTGTATATTTATGAAAAAAATAATATTTTCAAATGTTTCTGCGACCCCAAATAATATTTACGCGACCACTAGTTTGAGAAGCGTGGTTATAGATAACTATTTGTCCTTCAGTTAGTTAAGCCATTTTAACAGGTTTGGAAAGGCAGTGATAATAAAACTTTTTAAGTCGTGCTTATAAGTATATATATATATATATATAATATATATGTGTGTGTGTGTGTGGTATTTTATACATGTTAGGTAAATTAGTTTTTTTTCTTCAAAATACAGGGTGTCTCAAAAGTCACAATCTATTTTGAAAAATAATGAGAATTACAAAAAACTGGTTTAAGACATGAAAAATATATTTATTTCAAAGTAAGTGCCACAAAGAATTAGTGCTATTTATTTATCTGTCTCCACATGGCGACCATCAGTGTCTCTACAGAGCTCAAAGCGATAAGTTGTTTCCCGGAACACACTTTCCAGCATTTGAGGTGTTATTTTCTGAACTGCATCGGTAATACGATTTCGAAGTTCGGCTACATCACTAATTCTTCTACCAGTGTACACCTTAGACTTAATGAAACCCCAGGCGAAAAATTCTAATGGTGTTAAATCGGGTGAACGTGCTGCCCATGGTTGTGTTCCTCCACGACCAATCCAGCGACCGGGGAAGCGTCTGTCAAAATAATCACGTACAATTATTGCATAATGGCACGGTGCTCCATCCTGCTGAAACACTACTGTGTCAAGAATGCCATCTGTAAGAAGTTGAGGTTCGAGGAATTGTTCAAGCATGTCAAGATAATAAACCAATTAACTTTTTTTAAATACACAAATTTTCACCAGAAGTACATATCTTTATGCCAGCATAGCATTTTTAAAAAAAACATCTAATGTCACCGAAATAGATAGTGACTTTTGAGACGCCCTGTATAATCTAAACTGAAAACCAAACTTGGGGACCCAGCAGAGGACCATCACTTGAACAGAGAAGTTGCAGGCGATGAGTCTGTCTGAAGGTCCACTTGCTATCAAGAATTCTTATGAAAGGTGGAGGTTCTATTTATTTCTGTTAAGTGGGGCCACGGTTGGATTATGGATTTCATTTAAAGAGATATCCTCCCACTGAAGTATTATTTGTTATCGTTAATTTCAAATAAATTTCATACCCATCATTTGTTTTATTGCAAACCATGAAGGTCCATACTTTGGGATACGTTAGTCGATGTCGTAACACCTCTTTCCGTTAATCAGCGAAGTTAAGCGACACTGGGTTTGGGTAGTCGTTGGATGGGGGACTGTTTCTCTGCATCCAGATGATGTAGCGACTCGTGGTTTGGATCCCACGTAAATATGTAGGTCCCCTCAGTCATATAACTTTAGATGTTGCAGAGAAAGTTAAACAACACCCCCTCCCACCGGAGTAAAGGTCCGTGCTTACCTACACTTGAGGGAACCTGAAAGAAAATGTCTGACAGCGGATAATATCACTGTAAAGTAAAGCTGTTCTACAGGGTGGCCACAAAGTCCCGTTACCCCCTACCCATATCATTGTTATACGATTCCTTTCTCTAGGGGGTAACGGGACTTTGTGGCTACCCTATACATCTACAGACCTCCGTTTATAAAAATTGAATTGTTTCACTTGACCGAATATAGAACGATTCTGAAAAAAATTTATCTTCTAATGTCGATATAACTGGTTCAGAATCAGCTCAGAAGGAAAAGTTGTTCCATACAGAACACCGTTTCAAAGAAATTAATTTATTTATTTGTTGCATGAGCCTATTATGGAACAATTTATTTGTAAAGACGTTGAAAACGTTGGAACAACTTTCTTTTCGGACCGATTTTGAGCCAATTACATTAACATTAAAAATAACATTGATTCAAAGTCGTTCCATAATCGGTTCAAATGGGACAATTAAATTTACAGAAACGGTGGTCTGTATGGAACAACTTTACAGTATATTGTCTGGTATTAGAACCCTTTATTATAAAAAAAATTATTTATCATTTATTTTGGTAAGAAATTTTTGTACTGTAATTCATATTAAATTAAAATACTGCAATATTCCTAATTAGGACATAAATTGGATCTTTTCCGTTTAGGGGCTAACAGCGAATTTTAATGAAAATCGGCATACTAATGTAGTTTTGATCACTGATTTCAAAAATAACTTTCTTTTTTTGGAGAAATGAAAAACAAACATGTTAGAGCACTTTAAATAGTTAATGTGTTTTTAACGAAAATATCATGACTTAACCTAACCGATCGTCAAGGGCGTACAGTTGACCTAACCGGGCATTCAATTGACCTAACCGGGCATTCAATTGACCTAACCGGGCATTAAATTGACCTAA